>OX421436.1:11251761-11754807 GCA_949126915.1 Musotima nitidalis
CAATGTTAATATTAGGTTGGAATTAGGGTTTTGTTAGTATTGTCGTTTCCCGTGTCTTTGGCTGTATGACCCATATATTTTTTTGGTAAGTACCTACCTAAAAATAATATATTTGTGTCTTTAATTATTACAACACATTAATTACATTGTACATTTTTAAACAATACTCAGAACTTCTGGCAAAGCGACTTGTTACTCAGAAGTCGCCGTGAATGTTCCGTAAAAGTCGTGAATCGTTTTCTATGTGTAATGTATTAGGGGGGGACTTGTTGGTGGAAAAGTGAAGTGTCGAGTCTGCAGATTTGTTTTATTTTCTAAAATTTTGTGATATTTCGAACATTAATTACTGTGTAATAACGGTGGATTATTAATCGTTAAGTGTTTGTGAACGTACACGAGTGTTGGTAAATGAAACAAAACAGTGCAACATAACTTTTCAAATTCTCTCGAGAAGTCTTTGTCACCACTTATTCTCATTTACTTTGAATTATATATTATTAATTTATCTTTTACTTGACACAGTGCTAACCGCACAACGCCATTATTTAACAATATTACCCCAAACGCGACATTTTCGCATCAAAATTATTCCAATTAATTTTAGTTTGGTACCTACACAAACATCAAACCATGTTAACATAAATATTATAATTAAAACACATGTTTTCTCCGAAAAACGACCGCACACGAAACTGACAAAAAAAACGTGATATTATCCATAAAATTATGAATCGCCCAACGTATTACGTCCAATATCAATAATCGCCACGGAAAACACAATATATCTATCTAATTAAGCGATTCGCGATTATTACTGCCCGTAAAAAAGTTACAAAACAGACTTTTATAGAGCCCATCACGAACGCCAGTCGTTACCATAAAGCAATTTGGATTTTATCGCTAAGTAATAGAGATTACCTTAGTTTATCACAACAATTCTCTAATTACTTCCCTTCACGGGCTTGCACGCCATGTCGCTTCGTGTAAAATTGAATCTTACTGCTCTACACGTAAAAGTTATTTACATAGAAACAGTGTATAATTGATGATGTTGTTAGAATGTAAACATAAAAATGATCTCTTTTAAGATTACAGCAGAGTCCATTTTGATGAGTTCGCGCGCGTGGCGACATCTATCGCGTTATTAGATCAAGTGTGTGCGTTCGGAATCTTAATTTAATTAAAATTGGTAGTTTTTTATCGCTGGATCGCGCGCGTGCCTCTGAGTGTTGCCACGCTCCGATTGTTTTGCTACCGTGGTAGATTTCCGTCGTTTTGTCGTTATCAAACTGTCACTTAATTATCGGAATTGAATTCGGTATGCGCGCGGTTTTTTTAGGGGACTACTGCTGTTTTGCTATGATTTGCAATTTTACTTCAAAGTAGATTAATTTTACTTTAAACCGATTTATGAATTGTTCGTAATTTTGTTTTAATTCGAGATTCTTTTATGAAAATTATTAATTTGTGAAAGAAATGAAGAACTCTTGTTTCATATGTTTCCATATGTAGAAAAACAAAACTTATTACGAAATTTCAGTAACGACAAGCTATAAGACTCTTAGTTTTTGCATGGAAGTTGTTTTTAGGACGTTGGTACTCACCAAGACGGGATTTTGCGCAATTCAACATCTAAAGGGTATAGTAAGGTGACTAATCTTCTTTTTATTATAGTAGAATGATTTTTTAGATCATTAGAGAGTACTAATTATTTAAACATATCAAAATATAGTTAATTATTTTCCCAAAAAACCCTCACTCGCAAAAATGCGATTTTAAAAGCCTATATTTATTTATATATTTTAGTATCAGATATTGAAATCGTTAAATAATTATTAACCTAGATAGAATAATAATGTTTGCTAACTACATAAAATAAAATATTATGTTATCAAATATGTAGTGTTAAAATATGGAATTGAAAAATAAATAAATATTGATATAACTAAATATAATAGAATAATAAATATTTTTTTAATTTTAATTTTGATATTGATTATTTAAATGAAAAATATATACATTAAATTATATAATGTGTCATTTAATTACATACGTACCATCACGTATTATACTTAAAGTGACCATTATAGTTTGTAGTCATTATTAAAAATTGTATAATATAATTTGTTTGCCACGCGTTCTCGCACTGTGTCATAGTTCTCAATGCATGCACGCAGTCACCGATTTGCCGGTGCACTTGCCCACTGTTTAAATGAGTTTTTGTCAATATACCTACTTTTTTTTAAATGCTAGTTGGTGTTGTAAACAAGTTAATAATATAGTTTTGTATTTTCTCTGTAAGTGAATTTTTGTGATTCTTTTGAGAAAAATAAATGTCTTTAACCGTATTTCACGCAGACGAATTAAGGGGCGGCTGCTATTGATAAATGTATTATATCAATCTTTAAAAGCTGAAAATGGACATAGCTTCAAGGTGGCAGGAAACGATCACTGAAGTAAAGCAAAGCTTGTACAGGTCAATTCTTGGATGGGTGACCGTTTGTGTGATATTTTATAAAAAGGCATTAAACCTTTGTTTCTTTATACAGTATGTGCTTGTTCATCCACATACTGTGCAGATTATCAGCACTTGATCCAAGAAATTTGGTTAGTCGTTCCTGTATAAGACCATTTGGCTCTGGAATTCGCTGCTAGCTCATGTGTTTCCTAGTTCCTATAAACCCGAGGTCTTTTAAGCGGGACGTGAAACGGCATTTTAGCAGGCCGTCATGAGTGGGTGCGCTTTGTACCGTGCTTATTTCACGGTATGAAGCACCTTCATTTGTTTGGACTGCATTGACTACTTACCAGTAGGCAGGATTTAGTCGGTTACCTATTGAAACGCATAATGTTTTTGGCCATAATGTCACTTGCCATACTACAATAAAGCATAACGTTATAACGCATAACATCATATCACCGAATTTTTAAACGCAGAATCATTGTGCGCCGAGTGCGGGCCAGTTCCAACATCGTCCTGAAATGTATAACAAGCAGACTTGATTGTGTGTATTTAAATAATTGCTGCTTGCGCTCCACTTCCTTGATAAAGTAGTGGCAGTGAATTGTGTTGTTGTTGTTATTATATGTAAACTAACATAGGTATAAGGAATATTGTTACTAACACTATGAGTCACCGTTACTTGATGAATAAATGATATGATGATTAAAAGGCATAATTTAGATAAGCATAGATAATGAAAGGCATACTTTTTGTTGGACATAGTTTTACTATATATAATTATATATGAATATTATAAGAAAATACTTTTTAATAGTGAAAAAAAAAACCTCAACCTAACCCAAAAAGAGAAGTAACCTGCGTTTCAAAGTATGCTTTATAAAAATATGGCAAATCAAAATACAGATTTTTATGATTATCGCTTTTATAATTATGCCTTTTAACAATTCTGCATTACTATGGTTATGCGTAGTAAAATGTTATGAAAAAGGATATTATGCTTTTGGATCTTTATGCCATTTGATGTAGGTATGTCTTTTGAAATTATGGCAATAAATCGCACATAAAAAAGAGCGATAAGATAGATTATTAAAGTACAAATAACTTAAGTAATTTATTTTATAAAATTACATAAGTCAAAATCATTTATTCAAGTTTGGCTCAAAATCGAGCTCTTATCAAAGTCAAAACTAGCGCGTCCATTTACTGCGGGCAGGAGCTTGATCGTAAAAGAACGGAACGAACATAATCATATGTCAACAGCAATCAAGAGTGTTATTGCAGTCTTAGGAGACTGATTATCAGTTCTTGGCAATGAAATGCAGTTTCAGTCAGGCATTACAAAAATAATCTTCAACATCAGATCCTTCATAGCGTTCATAAAAATAATCTACAATGTCCGCGACTTCACAGCGTTCATATTCATTCTTATACAACAATTAAGGGCGTGAAATAAGTATGTCAACAGCAATAACTTTAAATAACTTATAAAAATTTATAATAACTTATAATAACTTATAATAACTAATAATCATAGCTAACATAAAGAATAGCACAGAAAAAGCTAGAAAGAATAATCGGTTGCATAGAGGGTTCAACAGCTAAAACTTACAACTAAAAATCATAGTTACCGTAAGTAAAACCGCGTGTAAGAGCTAGTAATGAATAATCAGTAAATGCACCGACACCTCGCATAAAATGCGGTCTTCCGGCCCGGAAGCGGCCGGCGCTTGCGGCTAGTCACACGCAATGTTTAACAGCTAGTTTACTATGGAATTCATTATTATTCTAGTGTACAATAAAATCGCTTTCCTAATTCTCAATGTCCCTATGTATGCTAATATGTTTAAGAACTACGCAACGGATTATGATGCGGTTTTTTTTATAGATTCGCAATGTTAATATGGAATTCATTTTTTTTTTGTAGTCACTATACAGTATATAACATAGTAGCTTTCCTCTGTCTGTCTGTTCTTATGTATGCTTATATTTTTGAAACTATGCAAGGATTTTGATGCGGGTATTTTCAATAGATAGAGTGATCAAAGAGGAAGGTTTATAGGTCACGCGGACGAAGTCGCGAGAGGCCGCGTGTATAATAATATAGATGACAACAAATTGTTATACTTTTAAACAACAAGACAGATATAATGTAATTCACTTTTTAAAGTAGATACTATTCTAAATAATTGATGCATTTGTAGAAACGAGAGAGTTTTGTCTTGTTTAGTAAAAGTATTATGCAGTCGACAATTGTGTTAAACTCAAAGCCAATTTTTTATTTTTGAGATTAATATTCTTTTATTGCACAAAAATAATTTTAAGTATTACATGAGGTAACATGTACAAAGGTGGACTGATCTCTAGAAGAGATCTCTACCAGCCAACCCTAGCAGTTGTAAACTAAATAGTTGTACGGGATAAATGTTGTCCAAGAAAAGTGTTACTAATTTTTTTTTTTTAATAAAAATAAAAATTTGAACAAAATATAAAGCAAATCTCTTACATGCTTATAATATATTAAAATATATATATAGATACATACATACAACTTATATTATTATTGTAAGATAACAAATGGAACATTTAAAAGAAAAAAAAAATATGTTGGCTTACAACAGTCAGGAGCTAGATTATGTTTTAATTATACCTAAGTCGTACTCGATATGTCTTATTTTTTTATATATATCGATGAAATGTACCACCAACCGGATCATTTAAGCATTCTCATTTTGCTCATGATAGTTAAAAACAAAGTAACTATGTAATTGTTTTATGAAACAAATAACATATCCTCATCAATTTTAATAACATTCTTTGTTGCTGGTAGAATTTCTTTTAGGACCGTCACAAACACCAACACCAAGAATAATGCGTCTGCCATCAAGAATAATATAAATAAGCAAGTGATGGATTAAAATATCTTTGTAACAATTCCAGCGCTACTATAATTTCCCGAAAAATCGAGAAACTATTCAACACGACACGTGTTTCGCCCTTACACAGGGCATCTTCAGGTAATATAGGAGCCTCAGAACAACGATGTCTTCACGACCAACGCTGAAACGAGAGTAATATAATTTTTTTTTTCATTTATTTTGGCAACATACAGTCATATGAACAGAACATTAATTTATAACAATTTTAACTTAAGAAATAGACCTATAGTGCCCAATCATAATTATTATTAACAAAGTCGTATTCAAATGTAGACAATGCTTAATTAGGAAAATATAACAGTAACATGGCAATCTTATCGTAAAAAAAAAGAATGAAAATGACAATGACTGTTTGAGATACGAATAAATAAAAAATTCAACATAATTTGCTTTGAGACTTAACTTAAGAGAATCAAGTGATAAGTTAAGTTAATAATAAATAAACCAACTGTAGCCGATAGGATGTGGCGTTCCGACCACGACGGTCATCAGATAATCGCAACCACGGAACTGCAAACTGCGCGTTTTTCAAACTGACGCGTCATTAACTCATCATGGAGGAGCAATTTGCGATTCACCTTTTCTTTATTTGTACACTTGATATGATTGTATGAAGAGTTCGATCGGAAGGTCGGGTTTGAAGAGAGAAACGATATCAGAGTGGTCAGACAAATATACTGCAATAAAAACCCTGGTCCTATGTCCTAGAAATTAAGTACGTAATTATCGCTTGCTCCATGGCTCGAAAAGCACGCTAAGCTGGTGGTCGCGGCTATCATACACTTCTATGGCAGTCGTCGTTAGGAAGTCAGTGCCTTCTAATACCCTGACAACTGGATTTACCTTTGCATTATATTCCCTCTGTGCTGCGGAGGTCAGACGGCAGTCGCTTCATGTAATAACTGAATTTCAGCCAAATCTGGTAAGATCAGTGATCAGGCTCAAGTTTAGGCCAACCGGGATAATTTATTTATTTATTTATTAAGGACAACCAACAAATCTTACACTAAAACAACCACAATAAGTAAGCAAGGAGTAAGAGCTAAGTGCAGATTCAATTACAGGTTGCCACGATTTGCAATGTGAGGTAAATCTATATTGCTATACTGGTAGTACTCTAGTTAAAAGAAAAGAATTTTAATCATCATCATCATCATCATCTCAGCCCATTTACGTCCCACTACTGAGCACGAGCCTCCTCTCACATATCAAGGTGTGAGGGTATTGGGTCACACTCCACCACGCTGACCCAGTGCGGATTGGCGGAGGCAGGTGTATGGCGTCCTGCTGTTAGAATTTATCAAGCCGCCCATTAGGCCTCTAACATGGCTTAACGACTACCACATTTATTGATAACCGGGACCAACGGCTTAACGTGCCTTCCGAAGCACGGAAGCGCTCGATATCAAATGCCACACAAACAGTCACCCATCCAAGGACTGACCTCTGTAAACTCTGCTGTACTTTGGTGATCGTTTCCAACCACCGAACACCGCAGAGCTACGAGCGCTACAAAAAAAAAGTCTTTATGTATGTTTATCCGTTGTTCAGTAGTCATAACACAAGTTCTAAATTATACTTATCTTGAAACTAGTATATACCTAATTGGTGTCATTGCCAGAAAATACAAAATATATCTATTGGAAATAAAACAATTAATAGGAATAGTCATCTCAGCTCATTGATGTCTCTCATTCTTTAACACGGGCCACCATGACACTCGTTACAAATTTTTACACTCCTACCCATAAATCACCCCATTTTGTCGACAATTTGACATTACTCCCCCATCCGGAAGTGGCAGTTTGTCGCCGCACACGTCACATCCGGCGAGTCACGTGATTTCACATTGCCTACTAAAACACTGTTAAATTCTACTAAAGCTAAAAAACTGAGGTTTCAAAAAAAAAACAACAGCGAATGTCACTTTCAAGTAAAATTTAAATTATTATTTCTTTCTTTATTTTAAATAATGACTTCGTGCGTCTAGCACATTTAGCCAGTGTCAAGTAAGTGATGTATAAATAATATATAATTCATAGTAAATGAGAATGAGAGGTGATAAAGATGATAAATGGTAAATGAGATACCCTCCCCTAAGCCCCTTGAGTCCTCAGTAAAGATGTGGGACTATACTGAGATCTCACATGGACTACTTGAGAGAAAATTTGAAAAGTGATGTTGCACTGTTTTGTTTGATTTACCAACACTCATGTATGTTCACAAACACTTAACGGTTAATAATCCACTGTTATTAAACATTAATGTTAGAAATATCACAAATTTTAGAAAATAAAACTAAACTGCAGGCATGACGCTTCACTTTCCCGCCAAGAAGTCTAAATTATTATTAATATATCACTTACTTGACACTGGCTAAATGTGCTAAACGCTCGAAGCCATTATTTAAAAGAAAAAGAAAAGAAAAAATAGTTGGTCAGTTGAATCATAACTTAACACTTTAAATCCTTAGTCTCAGTTAAAAGCTTATACCTAAATGACCAGCAATCAAAAAAATTGCTCAGAGTAAAATAGATTGTTCGAAACTTTGAGTAAGGTTTGTCTTTCGGTCCTCTTGCGTACCCTACGTTCTAGAAGAAGATTGCTTCACACCCCATTTTCACATACTAATTAAAGAAAGAATAGTTTTATGGTTAAATCCTCTACAACTTATTATGAGTTGTCTGATCATTTTGACTTGGATCTCTTTTTTGGATCTCCAGACAATATTAAAAGCCTTATTAAAATTGATTAACGAAGCTAGTTTGTGAAATTTGTTTAAAGCTAAGATGTGGAAGCTTGTAATTAGCCCATTATTATTTTATAAGTTTGTTATTTTGTAAATACAGAAGTAAGCTTTCCAAATAAAATAAAAATAAAATAAAGAATAAAAATGAAATAAAATAAAGAATAAAAATGAAATAAAATAAAGAATAAAAATGAAATAAAATAAGAATAAAAAATAAAATAGTATATACTGCCCAAGGGCGTGTTAGAAGACGTCTAGGAGAGTAGGGTTACGTCTAGTGTCATTGTCGGCGAAGACCTCGCACCATTTGGCACGTTTTATCTAGTTATCTGTATGCTACAAGTGTAAGTGCACTTGTAGCACACATATAAAATAAAACTGCAGACATGACGCTTCACTTTCCCGCCAAGAAGTCCTAATATATTTTTGCAGAAGCAAATGCCTGTATTTTCTTTTAAACTCCGCTTACTTCTATTGTAGAAATATGCGACATACAAAGTTTTTTGCAAATCATATAAATAATGTAGTTGACCAACATGCTCCAAACCAACATGATTTTAGGTTTGGAAATTCAAAGAGTCGCTTTTTTGTATTTCTCTTTAGATTCATTGGATCAAATCTTTATAGATTATGTTCAAAATGCTGTAGGAAACTGGACCTGGTGTTTACTGAGCCAGCATTTGATGAGTTAACAAATAATTTGAAACCTTGAAACTGACTAGTTAGTTACAGACGGCTTATTAGTTAGTTACAAACGGCTTATGCTATGTAGTACTAAGAGGTGTGGGCACAAAGGGAAACTAGAGCGCGCCGTTTGTTTGTAAACCGGAGCCGAATTTCTCTTTGTCAACTAATAAAAACAATTTAATATGCACTATAGACAGTTAGACATATTTGCACAGTCACGAACAAAGTTTGAAAGAAATGCAGTAGATCTCTTAAAAAATATTGAACGTCATTGAAACAGTTAATGATGATTGGTTTAATTCTTGAGTTGTACAGTTGAGCCTTTTCTGTACTTTTTGAGTTAGTATTGAAAACATAAGAAGCGCTCGTAGCTCTGCGATGCTAGGTGGTCGGAAACGATCACCAAAGTAAAGCAGAGTTTACAGAGGTCAGTCCTTGGATGGGTGACCGTTTGTGTGGCATTTGATATCGAGCGCTTCCGTGCTTCGGAAGGCACGTTAAGCCGTTGGTCCCGGTTATCACTAAATGTGGTAGTCGTTAAGCCATGTTAGAGGTCTAATGGGCGGCTTGATAAATTCTAACAGCAGGACGCCATACACCTGCCTCCGCCAATCCGCACTGGGTCAGCGTGGTGGAGTATGACCCAATACCCTCACACCTTGATATGTGTGAGGAGGCTCGTGCTCAATAGTGGGACGTTAATGGGCTGTGATGATGATGTGGATATTGGTGTTGGTTGTACTTTTAGCATAGTGCATTTTTCGCATAAATGTAATACACAATTTGTAACTGTATTTTGTCCCAACAAAGTAAAATAAATAAAATAATATGTCGCGATTATATTCGGCATAATATACATCACCAAAATGTTGATATAATGTAATTGAAAAGAGAGTTTATACATACTGTAAATAGTTCATAGATAAAGAGAGTCAATAATAGACAACTTTCATTGCTGATTCATTTTATTCTTCCTCTTCTTATTAAAATTCAGCGTAATTATAATAAATATTACAATACAATGCATAATGACGAATCATCTACTATCAATAAATAACATTAATGTTTAGAATGTAGCTTTAATCATTTAATTAGGCTAGCGATATTACGGAATTACATTGAAGCAACGTGGCAACACATTTTTTTGCAAATAGAACTATGGTAGAAAATTCTTAGAGAATGGTAGAAAAAAGAGAATTTTAATTTAAATGTGGCAAAATGGCGAAACTGTTAGGAAAAGGAATGCAAGTGTTATTTTAAAATCCTTCAATGAACTTTTCGTTGGATTAAATGGCGTAAATAACAAAAATAGTGTGTTTCAACGAAGTTTCCCCAAATTGTCATTCATACATTCAATTTCAAAATTAAATCACACTTTTTTTTTCTTCATGCATTTTACTTATTTGTGTAGTGAATGACATTTCATAATCTCGATTTCTTTAATCAAAAAAAAAGTATTAGTTTTGGTTCAGTTGAAATTGACACAAGCACAAAACCATAATTTAAAAGAAACAAGAAAGAAATTGACACATGACAAACAAGCAAAAATTTTTATTTTTCTTTTAAATAATGGCTTCGTGCGTTTTGCACATTTAGCCAGTGTCAATTCAAAGTACATGAGAATGTGCGGTGATAAAGATGATAAATGGTAAATGAGATGCACTCCCCTAAACCCATTAAATCCTCAGTAAAGATGAGGGACTATACTGAGATCAACATGGACTTCTTGAGAGAATTTGAAAAGTGATGTGGCCCTTGTTTCATTTACCAACACTCATGTACGGCATCTCAATTACCATTTATTATCTTTATCACCACTCATACCTATTTACTACAATTTATATTTTATTAAATATACTTGACACTGGCAAAATGTGCAAACCGCACGAAGCCATTATATAAAAGGAAAAAATATATGACAGCTCTTCTTCTTCTATATTCTCTTCTTAAAATATGGCTCGCGCGGCTGGTGCATTTAGCCAAATGACAGCTCATATAATATATATAATGTGTTTTTTTATTACAAAACCAATAGTTTTTTGAGTAAAGAAACTGCTGCATTAATGATTTAGGAAAAGTTTTCTGCTATATTAATAAGTTTTTAATTTTTTTTTATGGCAGACAATTAATGTAGATATTAAGTTGTCAAAATAACGTCTAAATGTTACAAAAACAAGAAAAATGCAATGTATATTAGTTATTAAACAAGCGTACAATCAGTTCTTTGTAATATATTTACAAAATTATATATTTTTACTTAAAGAATAAATACTCGTGAATTTTCCGTAAAACATTAATTTTTTATTTACAATAATATTTACATGGAATGACAATGATTTTTGTACGTTATCTTACAATAATTAGATTTCCGACCAATATACTAGAAGTATGATTGATATATTTTTAATTAATTAAATATTCTAACCACTATGCATCTTATACTAGGCTGTTAAAAAATGCAAGTGATTTAAAAAAAAACCTTTTTTTATTTTTTACTTTAATGTCGGATTTGTAACAAAAGGAGGCTTTAACAAGTTAAAAAAAAATATGTACATTCTTAAATTAATCGATAACGAAGAATGGGATAAATCTTATTTAAATTACATTTAATTTACTATTCTTTTCTATAATACAAAAATTACATGGAAACAACATTTCTATGTGTTGTTTGCGGTACGAAATGTTTTTTTGCGACAAACAAAAGCACATTAGTCGCTAATATTCTTGGGCAAACATGAGTAGACAATAGTGAACTGCACTCTTGGGCAGGATTTAGTTCCTCAAGATTTGCGGATAGTACACAATCACCGAGCACATACCGAAATAAGACCAAATAAAAAAATCAAACTCTTTTGTTAAAAAAACGTATTTTGTGAAAACAATCTTATTTTGTAAAAAAAAAATTTATGTTGTCAAAAAAAAAATATTCTGTAAAAAAATCTTATATTGTCAAAAAGTTCTAATTTTTTAATAAAAAAATTGTTTTGTTAGCCAACTAAACGCCTCTAATGGACGGGTCAAAGTCATTAAAAGGGCTATCTATCGCTTGAAACTTATTTATTGTATTTAACACTTATGTGATGCCAGATAAGATACTCAATTTTATATTTTTATTTTAACCCTACAAGAGTATGTGCTCGATAGAAAAAAGTTTATAATTCAAAACGAAATTATTACTAAACAGTTTGGCTTTTGACATGACTAGTCACTCACTTCACTCGCGTTCTAAAATGGTCCTTCCGCAGCGCTGTCTGTATTGCGAGCGGAATCTAGCGAAAACTACACTAGGCTAGAGAGTGGCGCCCGAGATGTGACCGGCGACGACGGCAAGGGTTGCAGCTGCTGCGGCGCTTGAGGGGAGAAGTACACTCCTGTCTCGTTGGAGAACTGGGGGTGCATCGGCAACGGTGCGTGCGGCATAGACGTCGGACGAGACTCGTGGTACAGTATCGGCACACGAACCAACCGCTGAGCAGCGTGGGCCATATTAGCTGCTTCTAACTCCGCTGCCAACTGCCTCTTCCACTTATTGCGACGATTCTGAAACCATATCTTCACCTGGGTCTCTGTCAGATGCAAGCTAGCAGCTAAACCAGCACGCTCGGAGCTGCTCAAGTATCTCTTCATGTCGAAAGTGGACTCTAACTGGAATACTTGTGATCTGGAGAAAACGGTGCGAGTTTTTTTCTTTCTCTTGCCGAGGTTTGAGGATGAGTCTCGTTTCTCGTCCTTGTCGAAGTCGTCGCTTTCGTCGACGTCCGGGTCGGAGTCCTGAGGGTCTTGGGGTTGAGGGTAGAGGGCGGGGTGGAGGCGGGGGGAGCGGGGAGAAGAGCGAGAGGGAGAAGGTGGAGTGGGCGCGCGGGGAGGACTGCGCGCTCTTGGGGAGCCTGTCGCGGAGCCATCTTCGTTGGTGGTGGAATCTTCTGTAACAAAGAAGAAGTTCTGTTGTAACTTTCTGGTCTAAATATTTGGGTACTTATTTTTTTCTTTTAAATAATGGCTTCGTGCGTTTAACACATTTAGCCAGTGTTAAGTTATAGGTATATTAATAATATTTATTATATAGTAAATGAGAATGAGTGGTGATAAAGATGATGAATGAGATGCCCTCCCCTAAACCTCTTGAGTCCTCAGTAAAGATGTGGGACTATACTGAGATCTCACATGGACTTCTTGAGAGAATATGAAAAGTAATGTTGCACTGTTTTGTTTCATTTACCAACATTCATATATGTTTACAAACACTTAACGGTTAATAATCCACCGTTATTACACATTAATGTTAGAAATATCACAATTTTTTTTAAATAAAACAAAACTGCAGACATGACGCTTCACTTTCCCGCCAAGAAGTCCCATTTGTGTACTTAATATCAAATGACTAACTTTGTCTCTTTGAGTTTGGTTCAAAGACGAATCGTAAGAAAAGCCTAAGGTTTTATACCGCTTTTCCATCTAAGATCATTGTCGCACTCTTTATTGGGCCTCCGAAAACATTATGAAGATCTGAGAGAAATTCTGGTAATACCATGTAACATGAATTCAGTGTGGACTGGCGAATCTCCATCATATCCAAGGATTATCCCTGTTGCCCTAGACTTAAGCTTAGGGCCCAGGGTCTGCTCACTGGTTCAACCAGATTTGGCTGAGACTGAGACCAGAGCGACTGCCGTCTGACCTCCGCAACCCAGAGGGAATCATCTTTCTATGGTTAAACCAGCTGTCAGTCTGTTAGAAGGCACTGACTTCCTAATAACGACTGCCATAGATGTTCATGACAGCCGGGACCAACGGCTTAACGTGCTTTCCGTGACACGGAGCAAGCGATCTAATGAGGAATTTGGTGGCTAAGTCTCAGCTGTTTGATCATCACCATATCCTAGTATTATCCCGATTGTCCTAGACTTAAACTTAGGGCCCAGGGTCTGCTCACTGGTTCAACCAGATTTGACTGAATTTCAGTTATTACAGCTGTTTAATGCGCAAGGTAATGTTAGGTTGTAAATATTACTGTTGACATCACAACAAGTCAAATACAACTCTTAATAAATCAGTATAGTTACTCATACATTAGCACACTATTATAGAATGAAGAGCAATATCGTGGTAATCCCGGCCGACAGTCGTACGGCTGCCAGATCCGGTTGCCGTGATTTACCGACAAGGGTTGGATTACAACGCCTTCTGGCGGCCAAATTAGCCGGAAACCGTGACTGCCTGATGTTAGTAGATTTTGATTCTATATTTATGGTAACACCTTTCATATAAACAAATTAGGAACACCGAGGGTATGAAACGGAAATAATGCTTGATGTTTTTTGTTTAACATTTTGCTTTCAAAATTCGAAAACCGCTGAGTTTATCAATGTTTACAAAGGGGTTAAGTACCTCCTCGACGCACTTGATACACTGCAATGGCAAGAGGTTTGCATTGTTGGGGACGCTGAAGTTACAGGCTCAATCGAGGACCTATAGCTACGTAGGGACATTGCCTCTCTCAGTGTCTTCTACCGGAACTACTGTGGTGAGTGTTCTGAGGAGCTTTGATTTCATCCCACCCTCTTCTTTCCTCTCCCGAACAATACGCGCTGTTTTTAGGAACCATCCAGGTACTGTGCAGACTATCAGCACTTAAACCAAGATTTGTTAAGTCAGAAACGACTTAGTGTAAGATTATTAAGGTCTGGAATTCACTGCCGGCTCACGTGTTCGTAGTTTCTATATTTTTTTCGCTGATATTGGCCGTTTCGGCATTTTAGCAGGTTTTTGTATCGTGCTTATTCAACTTTGTTTCATCAAAAATAGTAAAGGAGAGGTTTCATATGTAATTTAACCTAACGTCAATCCGCGATTTACTCCCAATGGATATTATTACCACACACGCCTGTTTCCCCGAAGGGGTAGGCAGAGGCATATGATACGCCCGCACTTCGCCAATTATATAGTTGGTTCCACGCAATAGGTGGCGAGCCTATTGCCGTTTACCGGGCACTGTTATGTTTGCCAGATCCTTGTCCGTTGATAGGCAGGTGCACCACTTGCAGGTGAGGTTGGCTTGGACTCCTCAGTTCCTGGTTGGATCCCTATACACCCACTATATATTATTACCACAGTTTACTGATTATAGTGATATAATACCAAACAACAGCAAAGCAATACTTTTAACGACCAATATGGCGTGGAGTTCAGTACACCTGCACTTTAGTCCAGAGATCGTGGGTTCGATTCCCAAACAGGACATATCTTTGTATCCATGAACATGAATATTTGATCTGTTCTGGGTGTTTCCTATGTAATTTAAGCAAATATTTTAAAAAAAATAAGGTATTTAAGTATTTTTATCCGTTCTTTAGTATCCATAATACAAGTTCTTAATGATCTTGAATTAAATAGTTGGTGTGATATAAGAGAATATTTTATTTTTATTTTTTAACTACTTATGTAACTCATAATTCACAGTACCTCTTATCAGTTTACAATAGACTTTTGAAAAATATGTCCTTATGCAGAGAATTTTAACACAAAATATTTCTTGCAATTATGTTAACAGTGATCCAAAGTGCATTTGCAATGTCTTTATCTATATATGAGACGATTTTTTTTACAAAATGAATTTTGCATTTGCAATGTCTATATATGAAACGATTTAATTATAAAAAAACAACTAAGCCTTCGGCGTTTTTAATCACCCACGCGGTATAAGTTGACATTTTCTAGTCATAAAGTGATACAAATTCCAACCAAAGAAAATAAAAATAGTAAGCAGTATATTGCCTTTTTTTTAAATTGTATGTACTCAATGCCATTGCTCACATTCATAAGATATCACTTGAGTACAGTATACCTAGAAAATATTCACCCGCCTCGCTTTAGAGAGCACGCTCCTCTGAGCAGCAATCGTCATCATCGCCAACTCCCGTTTTAATTTTCCAAAACCCATCTCGATGAACAAAAGGACACGCCATTTCACGCGGCCGAAACCGACCGAACAATAGCTTGCTACCAGCGACTAGGTTTGTCGGGGGACTATCGATGTTTCGATGATTTTTATAAAATTGATTAGTAGTGGTCGCTTGTTGGTTTTTACTCTATTATATGAAATTTTAAATCTTGTATGTGTGGTGGGATGGAATTTCACATAATGTAATAAATACATAAATTATTTCTAACATTACACTTGTTATTTAGTTCCAAGATAGGTATCATTATAAACTTGTGTTATGGATACTAAATAACGGATAGAAATACATAAATACTTATTTTTTTGTAAATACATACTTAATATATATAGGAAAAACCTATGTGTTTAAGTTGACGTTACTAAAAAGATGAATGGAATGAATAATATTTCTTATTGTGCTACAGTCGATTTATAATCAAGTGAGTGAATGAATATGACGGTTTACGTGGAGAAACAGTTTAATATTTCGCTATCATTTGAGTCACCTCTTTTAGTACCACGTTAACGATAAAAGAAAAAAGCTTTGAAATATTAAATGGTGCAATTAATTTACTGTGATCCATAAACTGGAAACTTGTAAATGCTAGTAAGAACATATCGATATATTTTGGAAGTAGCAACAACACTACCATCCACCCACAATTATTCGCATATAGCAACACTGGAATGTCAAACATACGCGCGTCTCGTTCGTTCCAGTTTCCTTTTTTTATCTGTGCTCTCTTTCGATTCGCGCCAACCGTGTTGCTCCGAAGTATCGTTCTTCGCGGTCTTTTTAATTTTCGAATGCGGTTTGTACCAACATAGGTTCATAGGAGTGACATTAATGACATTTTGTCTTTTTTTCTTTCGAAAGGTTTGAATACACACAGAGTATTTGCCAGTGTCAAGTGATTTGATGAGTCAACTTATTTGCATACACATTATACAGTATTTTTGTTATTTAGTTAAACATAAAGTCAGGGAAAGTAGGTACATCAAAGTAAAGTCAAAAGCCTACCCCAGTAAAGTTTTAGGTTGAGTTTTGTTAGATAATGTATTGTTTGTAGTGATGCAGTGCGGTTAGCGCAGTAAGCTCATATTCATAGTCAAAAGCCTACCCCAGTAAAGTTGTGGAGACTTTACTATGAGGTTTTTAAGGAGTTTTGATATCAACACGGAAAATGACAATTCAGGATAATATGCCACTTTTCTACACTTATGTACCTTGACGCTATGCCAAAATTTCCACCATATTTAGATATTAACACATACATACATCACGCCTGTTTCCCCGAAGGGGTAGGCAAAGGCATACACGCCCTACGATTATGTGACTGGTTACGAGGGCGAGCCTATTGCCGCTTACCGGGACCTTTCCCCAGACACCCGCATTCACAAGTGCTTCGAAATAAAGCTTACTCAAAAAAAATGAATAAAAAAAAAATTAATTTTCTTGTAATTGGCGGGAGAAAAAACTAACCCAGACGATTTTCTTGACCGTTCTTTTACGATCAAGCTCCCGCCCGCAGTGAATGGGTGCATAAGTTTTTTGAAGTGATGATCTTCATCAGAGCTCTTTTGAGCTTGTGACATTTAAATTGTGTAAAGAATGAAATCCAAGCAGCTGCACAAAAGACCCGACTAAAGGGTCAAAAAGAAACTGCCGTGTGGTACCGGCCTAGAATCGTGTCACCAACAATATGCTCTGCCTACCATTTCGGGGAAACAGGCGTGATATTATTATTATTGACGACCGATTTGGCGTGGAGGTCAGTATACCTGCACTTCACTCCAGAGGTCGTGGGTTCGATTCCCACACAGGACAAATCTTTGTGTGCATGAACATGAATATTTATTCTGGTCTGGGTGTTTTCCTATGTATATTAAGTATGTATTTACAAAAAAAAAAAAAAGTATTTAAGTATGTTTATCCGTTCTTTAGTATCCATAACGCAAGTTCTTAGTGATGCTTATCTTGGAACTAAAGAATTGGTGTGATTGTAAGAGAATATTTATTATTATTATTATTAATGGAATAGTGACTTAGCTCAAAAAGGACGATTTTGGACATCATAAAAAAAAATCTTCTAAAGAATACTTGTCCTACTTGTAAGCGCATTAAATTGATACTGATTTATTAATTAGTAATTCTGCTTGTGTCTTGAACGTTTGATTAACATTGATTCGATCTCAGTAAGAAATAAAAAGACTGTATAAGTAAGTTACTCAAACCTGACCTATCTATTAATGGTCGTAAGAGTCGACAAAGAGAAATCCGACCGGATGATGGGCAGCAGCGTCATCCTGCGTACTGGCTTGAACTGCGTACTGGCTTGAACTGCGATCACCAACCCGCTTGCCAAGCGTGATATTAGGCAAATACCCCTAATAGAATGATAATTTGGGACGTTAATGTTCAGCAGTGGACTTTAAAAGGCTGATATTATGCAAACCAATTATTATTATCCACGCAACGTAACAAACATTATGCTAAAGAAATCATGGCTATTCACATCTAAACTGCTTAACTAGTAAGCGTTTGTGTAAACAGCAAACGAATAGTAACATAGGATTTGTTCCCTAGGCTTCTAAAATCAATGGCTTCAATCCTCCGCCATTTTAACCAGACCTGCCATTTCGCAAACATTCCATTAAAACCGGCGGTCTTTGTTAATCGGTCTTTAAAAACCAACCAGCAAAGAGCTTTAACACAAAGCTATTAGTAGGGAACGGAGAGATCTTTTTAAATTGGTACAGAGTAAACGAAGTAAAATGTGCAGTTATATAAAAATGAACTTTAAACTGTCTGGTTTTAGGTTGGGTATTGTTAGATAATGTATTGTTTGTAGTGATTCAGTGCGGTTAGCGCAGTAAGCTCATATTACTTATTCGATTTAAAAGGGGTTTATGGTCTGATTGAACCAATGTACATTGTGTTATAATGTTTTAGAGGCATATTTTTCTGTACTGTTTAGAAAATATATTAGGAAAATTTTCCACGAATTTTTCTACCCTTAGATAGACAGAGTTTACAATGCCCTTATACAATTTCATATAAAAAGTTCATAAAAAAAATGCTTCAAGTTTAAAATTAATTGTGTATCAAATAGTAAGCTGCTGTTTAAGGTTAATTAGGTTAATTAAAAAGTTGGGATTTTACTTTATTTATGGCTTCACACAAATCATTTAAGGCCACATTAAACGCGTTCAGTTCTCGCACAAGTCACCCTTAGTTTGTCTATCTCAATGGCCATGCCTTTTTGTAAATAAATGATTCGATATGAATTTAAAAACTTCACAGCGGCAGTTAAGAAGAATTGCAATCGAATACTAAAATGTAAGCTCAATTAAATTAATTTTGATATTATTGTTTTTTTTCTCTCATATTTTATTTTAATTAAAATAAATAAATAATCTCTTACAATCACACCAATTATTTAGTTCCAAGATAAGTATCATTAAGAACTTGTGTTATGGATACTAAATAACGGATAACGGAACATACATAAATACTTTTTTTTTTTGTAAATACATACTTAAGATACGTAGGAGAACACCCAGACCAGAACAAATATTCATGTTCATGTACACAAAGATTTGTCCTGTATGGGAATCGACGACCTCTCGAGTGAAGTGCAGGTATACTGACCTCCACGCCATATCAGTCGTCAAATGTTATTTTAATTCAATTTGTAGACAATAATATTAATAATAATAATTTATTTATTTTGCTGTGCCCTATCCGGGTCTATGTTTGATACTACCTTATATAAAACATCTGTATATACAACATAGTTTTGGCAATAAATACTTCGACTTTGACTATTAAAACTTCCTCATTAAACTAATGATTTAATAAGTCAATATAAGCTGTCGAAAGTATGTTAGCTAGTCGACCGTCGTGTTTTGAAGGCTGTTTGTCTACTTAATTAGACACAGTCCATTTGCCCTGACATAAATCCACCGCCCCGACACCGCTGATTAGGCAATACCTCGGATTCCACTTGTATCGTACAGGTCGCTTTCAACGTACTTTCGTTTAACGTTTTCAAAGATTTACATTTGGCACAGAAGGTGCTCACTTATGTGGTAATAATTAGGATAAGATAAGATAACATTAGGATACATACATACAGACAAATGAAGATTGTAACTAACCAATCGATAATTTAAAAGAGCATAGCCTGTGAGTTTCTTGCCAGTTCTTCTTACAGAGCGGTGGCTCGGAACTGGCACTTAGATTCACTTACAATTAAACAATTTTTGTTTTTTTAATTTGTTTGGTTGCAAGTGAATCTAAGCTTCGTGGTTTTAGTATAATTATATTTTATTTGTTTTTGTTATTTTTTTATAATTTTGACGTTTTCAAGTACTATGTTTTTATGATTATTGTTTATGAAATAAAAAGTATTTTGACTTTTGACTTTGACATACACACATAGGATCGAGAAGACGATTCAGCTTGGCAACCATATTTTGCTTTTGAACGAGGATATCTACTTGCTTTTCCGCAGGATTTCTATACAGTACCGTCTGCATAACAATGAATATTGTCGAAGGACATCATGGCATTAATATGCAGAAGAAATAGGGTAGGATTGAGCACTTAACCCTGCGGCGCTCCGGCATTGATTTTTTTTTATTTTATTCTATTCAGGATACAAACAGTTTTTACACATAAAAGTTAATTTTAAAAATAATTTTGTTTAATACTAGACCTACAGATGCCTAAATTATATTATTTCCGAGTGGAAAGCGGTCTGACAACTCGGGCGCATATTACGCTGAATTGCTGAAACTGTGAATGAGAACCCCGTGACTTGACGTGAGCTCAGTTTAGCGGTGCAGCAGGAGGCCACGCTGCTCGTTTCCACTCGGAAGTGTAAAAATGTGAATTTTATTTATTATCTAACACAGAGTGACAAGTGCTTATTTTCGACGACCGATATGGCGTGGAGGTCAGTATACCTGCACTTCACTCGAGAGGTCGTGGGTTCGATTCCCACACAGGACAAATCTTTGTGTGCATGAACATGAATATTTGTTCTGGTCTGGGTGTTCTCCTATGTATCTTAAGTATGTATTTACAAAAAAAAAGTATTTATATATGTTTATCCGTTATTTAGTATCCATAACACAAGTTCTTAATGGTACTTATTTTGGAACTAAATAATTGGTGTGATTGTAAGAGAATTTATTTATTTTTTATTATGGACTACACAAGTCCGTGTGTTAAAATGTTTTATAAATAAAATTTTGTAGAAAAAATACCGCTAAAAGTAAATGAGAACTTTACCTCTGGGTGGAGATGATCTCTCGTGAGGCCTCTGCCAGTACCAGGGAGCTGGAACCAGGCCTCCGTACCTCCCGGCCAGGGCACTCCACTGGGAAATCAAGCCCAACCTGGAACAAGAGTTTTACGTTAGCTTTGGTTAGGGATTGCAAAAAATCAGTAATTAATAGGCGCTTTTTGTACTTTTTTTCTAAAAAAGTTACTACAGTAATTGTTCCGCAATTTTCAGTTTTTTTTACCTATACAAAATACTTTCCTTTGGGAAGAAAGTATCTACTATCCACTACAATCTAGCCTATCGAAAGACTAATTAGTAACTTTCTCTTATTATAAACTACTACATATTTTAAATGTAGAAGAAATTGCTGTTAGCAATAATGCCGCCCATTGTACCTTATATTTGTTTACGTGATTTGATTAAGAACTGCGCGTTAGTTTATAAGTATGACATTCATAAGAGCTCTATTGAGCCAAACTTGAATAAATGAATTTTTAATTTTTTAATTTTTAATTTTACTTTTTGTATATTTAGTGTACAATAAAGTGTTTATTCATTCTTTGATTGATTTTCTGTAAGCAGAAAGTACTTTAGTTTTGGTATAATAATTATTTTACCATGTATGCCTTCGTGGAGAGCGGCTAAAGGAATTAAATCCTTTCTGGTGTATGTGAACCTCTCACCATTTGATACGTTTTATCTGCAGACCTCAGAGCTAAAAGTGGTAATGGCTACTATAATACTATAAGGACCGTTGTTGCCTTTCTTTTCTTGTAAAAAGTACCGAGTTACTTTAGTATGAAAAAAGAAGAAAATAACAAAATGATTACATATTGATTAAGATAAGATATATATTAAAATATGTAATACAAGTTGCAAAAATAATAACATAAAATAAGTATACAAGTATACGGATGCATTTTCATGAACAACAGACACTTAAATTTTATTTATTTGTATAATATAAGTTGATAGAATTAATAAAGCTAAAGTAGGAAAATCGAAGTCGCTAAAATCATAATTTAAAAAAAATACAAAAAGTAGAATTTTTTCAATCGTCTTTTACTTTTAATGGATTGAAAACGTAAATGGAAATATATCATGAATAAAATTAAACACGTATCTTAACAATTTATGTAACAAAAATTATTATACTTATGGAAAAATACGTTTCAAAGAAAAATTATCGCCATCTCTCATACTAAAAATATCTAAGACAATATCCCAAAGCGCAAACTACCTAACAAACAAATAAGTAACGGAAAGTGCTCGGAGACTTAACAGGAACCAATCTTTAACGGAAACATCTTTAACGGAAATGGAGGCACCTATAAATCAATTTGGCAGGAGACAAAAACAGGCTTTCTCACTTACAGCGATCGCCTGTTGGAATATATCGATTGTTCGACAAAAGAGGATTGTGGGCTGCTCTAGGGAGCGTCGATTGTGCTTAGTGATGGGACTTAGTTATCGATACGTTTTGTTAGATGTCGATGAGGAAATCGATAGTGTTAATTAGCTGGTAACAATTAATATACAACCAAACAACGAGCAAGAGTGTCGACAGCGGCTTGCGCCTAGTGATGATTATAAGCGTGGTTAATGGATCAATCATTATTTATCAATGATAATAAATAAATAATACTAATAATTATTCTCTTACAATGACATTAATTATTTAGTTCCAAGATAAGTATCATAAAGAACTTGTGTTATGGATACTAAAGAACGAATAAAAATACTTACATACCGTTTTTTTTTGTATATGCATACTTAACATACATAGGAAAACACCCAAACCGGAACACATATTCATGATCACGCACACAAAGATTTGTCCTGTTTGTGATTCGAACTTACGACCTCTGGAGTGAAGGGCAGGCATAATGACCTCCACGCATATCCGTTGTCAAATTAATAGTAACACAGGTTTTTGTAGATTTGTCAAATTGTTTTACTACTAAGTACATTTTCTTGTAACTGGCGGGAGAAAAAACTAACCTTGACGATTTTCTTGCCCGTTCTTTTACGATCAAGCTCCCGCCCGCAGTGAATGGGCGCGCTAGTTTTTAAGTTTTAACGTTCAAAACTTGAATAAATTAATATGGATTTATATGAATTTTATTACCACCGATATGGCGCAATTTTTTTAATGAGCTGATAATGTTTACGAGCTCATTAAAAAAAGGCTAAAAGTCCTAGATCGATAAAATTTTATAAGAAGGTTAATAAGTGCGAAAAAAGCTAAAAGTGTGTAGCAGGGTAAGGCGTTAAATATGTATTATGGCATATAAGAATTGGTTAAATACGCCTCTGCCTACCCCTTCGGCAAATATACGTGATTATATGTATGTAAGGTTGTAAAAAAATTGTCACTTATAAATTTACAATCGCGTGTCTTTAAAACCATATAACAAAAGTACTTATTTGTAATATTATGACAAACTTCATAACCGACAAATTGTTTAAGGATTTGTCTGCTACGATTCGTAACGCTACGACGTAGCCAACCGTAGCCCCACTATAGAAAAGGTGTGAGATAGTACAGGGGCCGTACCGCCTGAATAGCTGGTAATCGATTATTAGACAAAATGGATTTCGAATTGATTCTGTCGTACCGCCGAACACATGGAACTCAATACAAGATGACGTTCTCCATTAAAAAACAAATTTTGAAAATTATTTATATTTACGTAAAAATTACGGTGTCATCGAAACGCGAAACATAATTATTTACTCAATTAGTCGCATCACTAGTCTGCATATTAGGGTGTCACGAAGGTCTTGAATCATATGGCTTTGGGCATATTGATGTACGGATTGAGAACCTCAGAAAATTTAGATCTAGATGAAATTGCTGAAATTCATCGGTAGGGGTTTAATATCGGCGGCGATAGTACAGTGAGGGGCGAACAACCCCTTTGAACAGGAGCAGCCAAGGGTCTCGCGACCCATAGCCTTTAAAATAAGAGGTATCGGGTTCAAACCCTGGTACGCCACGAGGGTACCGGTGGAGCACCACCTACGGATTTTCGAAGTTATGTGCGTAATTATTTACGCTCGGAAAGCACTAAGCCGTTGCATTTATGGCAGTCTTTATCAGAAAGCCAGTGCCTTCTAACATCCTGACAGCTGGATTAACCATTGAATTATGTTCCCCTTTGGGTTGCGAAGATCAGACGGCAGTCGCTCCAAGTAATAACTGAAATTCAGCCATACCTGGTGAAACCAGTGACCAGACCCTGCGCCCTGGTCTGAAGTCTGGGGCAAACGGGATAATCCTAGGATATGATGACGATTACATATCAATTCATTATTATATATATTTGCAACCATTTTATAGTAATTATCTAATTAATCATTTTTTATCGATACAGCTAAAATGCAACACTACAAAACCACAATATATTCAAATGCGCCGAGTGTTTTATCGATATTTCAAGTAACAATACCGATTGCCCAGCATTTGCCGTCTATCGAGTATCGATGCTGGAAAAAAATGATAGACTATTTGAATAGTAATAAGTTATTTTTTTAAATATCGCAGCTTTAGATAAATTATATTGCGGCTTTTTTTTTACTGTTAGTAGTGTAGTTAAAAGTTATAATTAACTAAGATATGAATAAAAACGTTTCAACCAGATATTAGTCCTAATAAAGCAATTATTAATTTGTTTAAGTGTACACGGGGGTATAGGGATCCTATCAAGACCTAAGGAGCCCAAGCCAACGTCACCTGCTAATGGCGCACCTGCCGATCAACGGACGTGGCTCTGGCGAGACTAACAGTGCCCGGTAAGCGGAAATAGGCTCGCCACCTACTACGTGGGACTAACTATATAGTTGGCGAAGTGTGGGCGTATAATATACCTCTGCCTACCCCTTCGGGGAAACAGACGTGAATGTATGTATGTATGTTAAGTATATACAATATGGCAACCGATATGGCGTGGTGGCAAATAGGTAAACTACTGAGTCTAATCTGCTCCTGAAGTTATGGTTTCGATTCCCATACAAGACAAGTCTTTGTATGCATAAACATGAATATTTTATTTGGTTTTTTCCTATGTAATATTAAGTATGTATTTATAAAAAAAATGTATATATGTTTATCCATACATAATACAAGTTCTTACTCATACTTATCTTGGAACTAAAGAATTGGTGTAATTTTTTGAAAATATTTATTACCTAGAGAAGCACACATGGTCTCTCATCTAAGGACCGACTTCTGTAAACTTCGATAGACTTCGGTGATTGTTACCGTTAACTCAGTGCCGTCGAGCTATGTAAAATTTATCTACAAAGAATCTACATAATTAAGAAGTGACAAAAAAAATTTGACAATTAATTCATTGTCTTTCCCTGGAAATCTAAATAATAAGCCACTAGATAGTATGCGTTGCGTTCATTCCATACGAAATACAAGTTCTTCTTCTTCTTTTAATTAATGGCTTCGTGCGGTTTGCACATTTAGCCAGTGTCAAGTTAGAGATATATTAATATCATATAAATTATAGTAAATGAGGATGAGTGGTGATAAAGATTATAAATGGAAAACGACATCCCCTCCCCCTAAGCCCCTTGAGTCCTCAGTAAACATGTGGGACTATACTGAGATCTCATATGGACTTCTTGAGAGAATTTGAAAAGTTATGTTGCACTGTTTTATTTCATTTACCAACACTCATGTACGTTCACAAACACTTAACGGTTAATAATCCACCGTTATTAAACATTCAAGTAAGATAACTATTAAATACATTGCCAATTGCGTTCGTTATATCTAAATCGTATCTCACTAAAAACAATCAATGTACTGTGTTCTAGAATAACTTGTATTCGACTTCTTGGCGGGAAAGTGAAGCGTCATAGAAGAGAGGACGATATATGCTTTATATTATAATAAAAAAGTGGATTCAATGGATGGCTCTTATTAGTGGGTGCGCTTGATACCGTGCTTTTAACACGGTAAGGAGCGCTCAAATATTTATGGACTACATTAAACTGCTTACACCAGCCAGGACGCGCAGACACTATGACGGGTCACATTAAAAAAATGCCCACTCAAAGAAATAACAAAAAATCTTCCTAATAGCTATACGCAATAAGCTTTAATTGCAATGAATTAACAATTCCAGTTGATACTCGCGATAATGACAATAATTTGTCGTTAATGCAACGGACAATTAGTTTGACGGTCCCAACAAATGGTGTCACCTTTTACATTTTAATTGCGTTTGACTATGACAGCTGTTGTCTATGCGGCATTTGGAGTTCATTTTGTAATGTTTCTTTTATTTCTAACACTAGCTGTACCCGGCGATTCGTTACGATTAATTATTTCATATTTTATAATACAATACAAAACAAAGAAAAACAAAAATATCAAACAAATAAAAGTTTTAGGCTGTATATTATATGACCACTTAAAAACAAAGAAAAACTAAAAAATCAAACAAATAAAAGTATTAGGCTGACTTCTTGGCGGGAAATTGAAGCGTCATGTCTGCAGTTTTGTTTTATTTTCTAAAATTTGTGATATTTCGAACACAAATGTGTAATAACGGTGGATTATTAACCGTTAAGTGTTTGTGAACATACATGAGTGTTGGTAAATCAAACAAAACAGTGCAACATCACTTTTCAAATTTTCTCTCAAGGAGTCCAGTGTGATCTCAGTATAGTCCCACATCTTTACTGAGGACTCAAAGGGGTTAGGAAAGGGTATCTCATTTACCATTTATCATCTTTATCACCACTCATTCTCATTTACTATGAATTGTATATTATTAATATATCACTTACTTCACCCTGGCTAAATGTGCTAGACGCACGAAGCCATTATTTAAAATAAAGAAAGAAAGCACTACAATACTATCTCAAAAGCACATTTGAAATTGGAACCGAGACGAGAAGCAACAAAAACCGTTTCTTTGTCAAAGGCAAATAAAAAAAACTCACCCACCCGAGGCGAACTTTTAAACCCTAATTACCTCATAATGTAATACGAAAATCGATGCACAGAATTAAAAAAATCCCCCACAGCAAAAAAGAAAAACCTGTTTACCAATTCCCATTCGTTCAATCCGGCGACGAATTCCGAACGCAAATTCCATTACACGTAGTTTTCCGAACTGAAAGCACCCGGGCTCTGATTGGTCGGTTCACCGCGCGCTGATTGGTCGGCTCGTGACCCCGCCTCCCTCGGGGGTTATAAAAATCGATGCGCTTCTCATCTCATGCTCTTTTTGCCGCGGCGTTCGTCCACAACACTTTTCAGCTGTCGCTAATAATGGTGTCTTTACGGTTTAAAGTGTTTAGTTGTATCTGTTGTTGGCACAAGCGACGTGGGACCCTTTTGTTGGTCTTGATACGGTGTTCAAGGCGGTTAAGTCCATCCTCCATTGTAGTTAGACACTACGGCTTGCTTGAGAGCTTCGTAGCCATTATGTGGCGGATTTCATTGCGGACAAGCTTTCAATGGACGGTTGCGAATAGATTGCAGTCTCCATCTTGTACCTTTCGGTAATACTATTTGTTTATTGAGTTAAAGATTATTGAAGGTCTATTTCCGAAAAGATTACAATAGACTTTCTCATTCTTGTACCAGTTTTTTTTTCTTTTAAATAATGGCTTCGTGCGTCTATCACATATAGCCAGTGTCAAATAAGTGATATATTAATAATATATAATTCATAGTCAATGAAAATAAGTGATGATAAAGATGATAAACGGTAAATGAGATGCCCTCCCCTAAACCCCTTGAGTCCTCAGTAAAGATGTGGGACTATACTGAGAATTCACATGGACTTCTTGAGAGAATTTGGAAAGTTATGTTGCACTGCTTTGTTTCATTTACCACCACTCATGTACGTTCACAAACACTTAACGGTTAATAATCCACCGTTATTACACATTAATGTTCGAAATATCACAAATTTTTGTACAATAAAACAAAACTGCAGACAAAAATGCAGACTTCCCCGCCAAGAAGTGAGATTTTTGAGTTATAGATTTAATTAAATAATTTCTGACTATAACACCAATTATTTAATATGCTGAGTAACGGGTATGCATACATAATAACGTTTTTCATATTTAATATACATAGAAAACACCCAGACCAGATCAAATATTAATTTCTATGCACACAAAGAAATTATGTCCTGTGTGGGAATCGAACCCACGACCTTAGGAGCGGAGTGCGAATATACACGCCACCACGCCATGTCAGTCGTCGAAATAACACTTTATTGTCATCAGCATATCCTAGCATTATCCCGGTTGCCCTAGACTTAAGCTTAGGACCCAGGGTCTGCCTACTGGTCGAACCAGATTTGGCTAAATATCTGTTAATCATACTGCAACCCAAAGAGAAACAGCATTCTATGGTTAAATCACAAAATTCAGTCAGTGCTTAATAAATGGTAAAACAATTTAACATACATATCTACATAATATGAATAATTATATCATTGTTCTTATATCATTCTTTAATTGTTTTACTTATTGACACATTGTATTTTATTGTTTTTAATATTGTGACTTAAAACCGCTTGAAGCAAATAGTTATTTAACATTGAATAATTCATAACATTGCATTTTATCATCATTATTTTAAACTTTTGCATGCCACTGTGATGGCGGAACATGCGCTTCTTGTAAATCAAATATATCATCTGTGTATACCATGTTTGTGCAAATAAAAAGTTATTATTATTATTAATTATATATTTCATGTAATAATATGTATGTGTGAATTTATTATTTACTTATAAGTAAGCAAGAGTACTCTGTTGTGCCTACTCTTTATTTTTTTTTATTCATTGTTTCCTGTCCATCCTAACAACCTAAGGTTGCCTGGAAGAAATTGCTGTTAGCAATAAGGCCGCCCATTGTACCATATTTGTTTTTGTGATTTTATTACTTTTTTTATATTTAGTGTACAATATAGTGTTCATTCATTCATTCATTTTTTATCACGCCTGTTTCCTCAAAGGGGTAGGCAGAGGCATATTATATGCCCACATTTCGCCAGCTATATTGTTGGTGCCACGTAGGTGGCGAGCCTATTGCCGCTTCCATTCTGCCTAACCATTTTTGCTAATCCTAAGGTTATCTGGTAAAAATTGCCTTCGGCATTAAGTACGCCTTTGTGCACACATTACATAAATGTGTGCAATAGGGATAAAATAAAAATTAATAAATTATGTATGTATATTAAGTATATATTTACAAAAAAAAAGTATTGATGTATGTTTATTTGTTATTTATATTCATAACATAAGCTCTCAATAAAAAAAACATATTGTAACTAAATAATTAGTTTGATAGTAAGAAAATTATCTACGTAAGTAAAGTTATTGTTTTCTAAATACTTCTAAGCTAAATTTTAAAAAATAATCTTGTCAAGCCAAAATATTTGAACTGAAAACCTTTAATACCCTTAAGTGTGTTTATAAATCAAAACTGAGAGCCCTTCACAAGTACACCCTCAAAACATTCCTTAGAAAAAGACGAGGGTCTTTAAGTGCGTAAGTATCGGCACCCCTAACTGGGGTGAGACGATGTGCGCACCTCAAGGTGGGGTGGGTTATATGAAACTTCGTAAGTAGGCGGTAAATGGTTACCTTAAAGGCAATGTTAGATAACTGCAGCTACTTCATCAGTATATCATCAATAATAATAATTATATTATCTATTTCGAGTTTTATAGACCCACATAATATTATAAAGAGAAAAAGAAATTGCATTTACGAAGAAAAAAAACTACAAATATCTAAACTTGACGATTTCCTTGCCCGTTCTTTTACGATTAAGCTCCCGCCCGCAGTGAAAGGGCGCGCTAGTTTTTAAGTTTGACTTTGACTTTAAACTTTTGAAACTAACTGACTGGCTTAAAATTTCTTTCACGGTTACAATGTTAAATTATCCACAATATTACACACTTATAATTTTTATAATAGGAACCATAAAAGTATTCAGTCAGTTGCTTAAGAAGCGAAGCAAAGGCGATTCACTAGTATATATTATCATGTTACAGGTAAGTTATACCTACGTCACCGTAAATACAGCTAAACAATTTTTTTTTGTTTTAAGTAATGGCTTCGTGCGCTTAGCAAATTTAGCCAGTGTCAAGTAAGAGATATATTAATAACATATAAATTATATTAAATGAGAATGAGTGGTGATAAAGATGATAAACTAAACCCCTTGAGTCCTCAGTTAAGATGTGGGACTAAATTGAGATCTCACATGGACTTCTTGAGAGAATTTGAAAAGTTATGTTGCACTATTTTGTTTCATTTACCAACCCTCATGTACGTTCACAAACACTTAACGGTTAATAATCCACCGTTATTACACATTAACGTTAAAAATATCACAAGTTTTAGAAAATAAAACAAAACTGCAGACATGACTCTTCACTTTCCCGCCAAGAAGTCTAAACTATTTTTATTCTAGATTGTACTTTGTTTTTTTTTAATTTTTTGGATAAATCTCTTTTCAAAATATAGTACATAGTTAAACTATAGTTAAGCAGAGTTCACGGTAGTCAGTATTTGGATGGGCGATAATTTGTTGAATTTAATATAAAGCGCTATTGAGAAGTTGGAATGTATTGCCAGTGCTTCCAAAATAATAGTAGCATTTGGTTTAACTTGGCGTTTTTGGTTCAAGCCAAGTCAGACACTTTATTGGAGGGTTCATAACATGCTAACAGCAAGGGTTGATTGACAACGGATTGGCAGAGGCTAGTCAGTGTCTTCTGTCTCTCATAATCTACACTGAGTCTTCGTTTACAGTGCCGCTTTCGGCAGCGCAGTTGGAAAGCTTCCCAGGCTTGCTCCTATGATCCTCCTATGATCCCGGGTCTTTTAAGCGGTGCGTGAAACGGCATTTTAGCAGGCCGTCATGATTGATTGCGCTCTGTACCGTGCTTATTTCACGGTATGAAGCGCTTTCATTTCTTTTGGACTGCATCGACTGCTTACCATCGGGCAGGATGTAATCATATTGACGTGTCACATTAATTTAAAAAAAAAAGACCACGAGCTTTATGTCTCTTGAATCGGTAAATAGTTTAACCAATACGATTGACCGTTTTATGTTTGCTTATGAGCCGCGATTTTACGAAACCACGCTTACCCAGATTAGTGACAGAATACCTGTGCTTACTAGTGGAACCTTAATGGGGTGGGATCATAATCATCTACTCTAAGATGGTTAATACCGAAGGGCATATAAAACGCCCACATTTCGTCAGTTATATTGTTGGTCCCACGTAATAGGTGGCGAGCCTATTGCCGCTTGCCGGGAACATTTATCCAGAGCCTCGTCCGTTGATCGGTAGGTGCTCCACTTGCAGGTGATCCTCAGATCTTGGTAGGATTCCTGTACATGATACAGTATACAAATAATTTCCGCAACAATTGAAACATACATAAGTAAAATCACAGGCGACCGCTAGTCATAAACATGTCTCTCCCCTCTCCGGAAACAAAACGTGGCGACACGTTAAATTATTTATATTAACAAGGGGAGACTGGGGCACGTCGGCCCGCCCTTTTATCGCTCTATTACGCCTGAGATTTGGGGCCCGGTGCTGTTATTGCGGGATGGAAAGTCCGAAATGTAATAAAACATAATATGTACGTAATCTATAGGCTGAAAAGATTTAAAGGTGTATTAGGCTGCATATACTGTTCTCCATTGCTCATCTTTTTTTTCTGATATATTTTTTTATTTTAATAATTCTTCTTTCTCTTAAGGTAGAAATTTATGTCGGTAATTTTAAAAACAATTTTTTATAATTATTACGACCATCATTAGAAACAAACTGTTAATGACAACTAAACCATTTCAATGGTCGTGGGTTCGATTTACATACAGAACAACTCACGACTTACCGACATACTGATAAATCTTAAGAAAAAACCACAACAGGCAGATAAACTGACAAACCTTGACAAAATCCGACAAAGAATCCATTTGCTTTTATTTCTTGATTATGGTTCCACTCATATCTCTTTCTTTTTGTTTTAAATCAATTATCGACATTCCATTTTGTGTGTAAATATTTGACGAATCTAAATGGTTCGGTTGATCTTAAAGACAAAAACAAATATTTTTTTTTAATTATAAACGTGACCACGAGACGTTTACAGAATTATTTCTAACAATGTTAATAGTTATTAGCAACCATAGATACCCATATATCCCTACGTGATAGAATCAGAAATGAGGAAATCCGTAGGAGAACTAGAGTGACCGACATAGCGAAGCGCGTTTGCAAGCTGAAGTGGCAGTGGGCGGGGCACATAGCTCGAAGAACCGACGACCGATGGGGCGTTAAGGTTCTTTAATGGCGACCAAGAATCAGCAAAGGTAGTAGAGGGCGGCCCTCCACGCGATGGACCGATGATCTGATCAGGGCGTTGGGGAGCCGGTGGATGCAGGCGGCAAAGGATCGATCTACGTGGAAAGCTTCTACAATTCCTATATTTAGCAGTGGACTTTAAATGGCTGAAAAATTGATGAGATGCCTGCCCAACATACATATGGTTTTTAGGGCATGATATTATGTTATAGGTGTGGTGTATGTTGTAGGTGCATAGGATTCCTACCAAGACCCAAGGAGCCCAAGCCAACATCACCTGCAAGTGGTGCACCTGCCGATCAACGGACGAGGCTATGGCGAACATAACAGTGCCCGGTAAGCGGCAATAGGCTCGCCACCTATTAAGTAAGACCAACAATATAACTGGCGAAGTGTGGGAATATGCCTCTGTCTGTATAAAATGTGAATGTATATATAAAAACCAGTCCATTATCTAAAGAAATGCCAAACCAACGAAACTTGTAGTAAGCTGGTGCTTAAAGGTCCCTCGTAAATAACTCAGGGAGGACATAACTCCGGATGAGAGCTCGTGAGGGAGCGAACCCTGGATTTGTGTCGATAAACAAGTTTATTGGTCCGAAGAGAAATAATAGAAACTTATTAGGTTTGGGGTTTTTATTTGCAATGCTTTTTATGGATTGGGTAGTCTTTGGCGGCGTTTTCATTCAATTTTAATAATAATAATACATACATCATCATCATCATATCAGCCATCTGAAGTCCACTGCTGAATATAGGCCTTTGAATTGCTTTCCACGTAAATCGATCCTTTGCCGCCTGCATCCACCGACTCCCCGCCGCCCTGACCAGATCATCGGTCCATTGCGTGGAGGGCCGCCCTTTACTACGCTTACTGATTCGTGGTCGCCATTCAAGCACCTTAACGCCCCATCGGTTATCGGTTCGAGCTATGTGCCCCGCCCACTGCCACTTCAGCTTGCAAACGCGCTTCGCTATGTCGGTCACTCCAGTTCTCCTACGGATTTCCTCATTTCTGATTCGATCATACATACGTACATACATTCACGCTTGTTTTCCCGAAGGGGTAGGCAGAATCATTTTACAAGCCCACATTTCGCCAATCAAATTTTATTTGCAATAATTCTGACGACCGATATGGCGTGGAGGTCAGTATACCTGCATTTCATTCCAGAGGCCGTGGGTTCGATTCCCACACAGGGCAAATCTTTATGTGAATGAACATGAATATTTGTTCTGATCTGGGTGTTTTCCTATGTATATTAAGTATATATTTACAAAAAAAAAGTATTTAAGTATGTTTTTCCGTTATTTAGTATCCATAACACAAGTTCTTAATGATACTTAACTTGGAACTAAATAATTGGTGTTATTGTAAGAGAATATTAGAATATTTATAGCTTTATATTTATTAGAATAAATTGTTTTTAGTTTTTAAGAACAAATTCTACGATGCACCATTAAATGTGTTCATTATTATTAAAATATATGTATATATGAATGTCAAAAGTCAAAATACTTTTTATTTCATAAACTATTACATAGTACTTGAAAACGTCAAAATTTTAAAAAAGTAACAAATAAAATATAATTATATACTAAAATCACGAAGCTTAGATTCACTTGCAACCAAACAATTTAAAAAAACAAAAAATATTTAAGTGTAAGTGAATCTAAGTGCCAGTTCTGAGCCACCGCTCTGTAAGAAGAACTGGCAAGAAACTCACAGGCTATGCTCTTTTAATGAGGTGTATAGGGATAATACCAAGACCTATGAAGCCCAAGCCAACCTCACCAGCAAGTGGTGCACCTGCCGATCAACGGACGCGGCTCTGAAGAACAGGCACCTACTACGTGGGACCAACATAATAATTGGCGAAGTGTCGGCGTATAGTATGCCTTTACCTACCCCTTGGGAAACAGGCGTAAATGTATGTATGTAACAGTCACTAGCATAATCCCTACACTCTCGCTTAGGACCAAAGGTCTGCGCACTGGTCTAACAAAATTTGACTGAATTTCAGCTATTGGATATAATACTAAAATATTCACCAAAAGAATAAACCTAACGCAATCCAGATAAGCGACTGAAATAATTAAAAGCTACAAAGAAAAATAAGTATCTTAATCTCTTCTAATTTTCGTAAAACTCTCAAATTACAGAGTCTGGCAATCATGTTTTGTTTTTCCCTCTCCGAATCAAGTAATTAGTCATATTTAAAGAGGCCGACGAAACAAGGATAAACAACCAGTGAAAATAAAAAAAATGCGACAAGATGGTGGAACGTCAAAAAAGGCGGGAAGAATGACAGATTGTTTACACAGAAGGACGGGCGACCTTAAATGTTGGCTTAATTAAGGGGAGTTTGGGGCGACAAAACATTTCTTAAGTATTACGGTTTATATAGCATATTACTTGTTATTACTTACTTGTAAATTAATTTAAGGTTATGCCAAAAAAAAAAACAATCTTGAATCAAAACGCTTCGCTTACTTAATCAAAATAAAATTATATGTAGTTAGTCTGTATCCCACAGATTTTCTTTTCTTTTCGCATTTCAGTCATTTGTATGAAGTTGAGAGGAACAAAATGATGTTTTAAATAGATTTAGCACTGAACAGAATTAGTGACCGTTGTGAAAGCCTATGTGTTAGAATTAGTAAATTTTAATAAAGGTTATTAAATATGTTGTAATAATAATTTATTGATTCAGGCGTTACTTTGCGGAATTCCATTGTAAGCAAGTGATGGATTAAAAATATCTTTGTAACAATTCCCGCGCTACTTTAATTTCCGAGACGAGAGTCACTCTCGTTTCAGCGTTGGTCGTGAAGACATCGTTGTTCTGAGGCTCCTATCTTACCTGAAGATGCCCTGAGTAAGTGCGAAACACGTGTCGTGTTGAATAGTTTCTCGATTTTTCGGGAAATTAAAGTAGCGCGGGAATTGTTACAAAGATATTTTTAATCCATCACTTGCTTATGTTGTAATAACCTTGTTGTTACTTTTTTGGTAAGCTAAAAAAAGTTTTTGTGGGCCGTTGTATATGGGCGAGGTTTGAACTCAGTGCAGTGTTAAATTCTAAACCAAACGCAGGCTACAACCAGCATAAATTAATCACCAGCGTGACAGTATTAAGTTAAAAAATATTTTTTTTAGAACTGTTTCAAGGTAAAAAATATTTCAAAAAGCTCTTTCTTTCTTCTTTCTTTTATTATTTAACGACGGCTTCGTGCGTCTAGCACATTTAGCCAAGTAAGTGATATATTAATTATATATAATTTATAGTAAATGAGAATGAGTGGTGATAAATATTATAAATCGAAGATGAAATTCCCTCCTCTAAACCCCTTGAGTCCTCAGTAAAGATGTGGGACTATACTAAGATCTCACATGGACTCCTTGAGAGAAAATTTTAAAAGTGATGTTGCACTGTTTTGTTTGATTTACCAACACTCATGTATGTTCACAAACACTTAACGTTTAATAATCCACCGTTGTTACACATTAATGTTAGAAATATCACAAATTTTAGAAAATAAAACAAAACTGCAGACATGACGCTTCACTTTCCCGCCAAGAAGTCCAAAAAGCTCTTATGAAAATGACCTTACAAATTTACTAACTGCGGGTAGGAATAAAGAATTATTGGACAACATACTAGTCAAGTTGTGTCTCTTAATTTCATAAATTAAAATTTCATTTAAAAAAAATCTTACGAATTAAATTTGGTTGCAAAACTTCACAGCAAAACAATCATTTCAAATTGGCAACATTAATTTAAGGAGAACAGACGGCCTGGCAACGATACTCTGACCCCACGTCAAGTGTCTTGTCTCGGTTGTCAAACAAGACAACTGTCAGCACCCTAATTTGTTAGCAAGAAGCCACCTCGCCCCAATCTCCTCGGACTTTATGCCCCTTTATGCGCTGTGTTGCCAGATAAAATCACCACGGATCGCCCGTAAAAGGGAAAAACTAGTTTCTGTAAGTCCCTTGATTAGGGGGTAATGATGTTGCCAGATTAAATGGGGTAAAAGCTTTGTTTTATTTTTGTGTTGGTCTATTTCGACACATAAGGGCTGGTTTATTGGGTTAACGAAATCGTGCGGTGAATGTATGTACCTACTTGTTCGTTTAAGTAAACTAGTATGCTGTTTTGTCTATGTCTTCTAGCTGGTTTTTGTATGGTACATTTCAAGTAGGCGGTCTAGATGTGATAGCTTGTAACTAAAACAGTTTTGTTAAAGTAGATTTTGATGTAGAAAGCTTTAAATAGTAGTTTCCGTGATAGCACGTGTCTTGGGCAGCAATAAAATTATTATAATAATAGACAAAATACATACATATATAATAAAGAATAAAATTATTATTTTTTTATACATACATATATACATACAGTCACGCCAGTAGATAGTCCTGGCCACCACTATCCCGGCCCAGAAGCCCGATATAACTTTGTGCTGTCAATGCAATGTATGCATTACCACTCAAAAAACAAAGATAATATAGAGTAACAACGCAGAAAACTCGTTATAAGTTATACTTATAAGAAGCTATATTCAGAACCAATATCAAAATCATTTATTCAAGTTGGGCTCAATAGAGCTCATATGAAGGTCATACTTATAAACTATCGCGCCCATTTACTGCGGGCGAGAGCATCATCAGCTTCATTAAAAAGCATTCGTACTATATTTAGATAGGTACCGTGAACGAAGCCACTTACAACAGCGACATATAATATAAAATTAGTATACACCAATAAACTAACACTAATTCAGTCCATCGACTTAACACGATTATATCTCAAAAAAAATCTTAACAAAACGTCTCTCTTAAACCACAATTGTCGTATTGAGCACTCTACATAAAAGCAACTTAATTCCAACTTACAACTTGCATGGTCCGTTCCGCTGCGTCTTAGCGGCCCATTCTACTTGATTGTCAACGCTAAGTGTCAATACGGACTGACAACAATGAGTATTGTGACAGTATACACAAAGGGCCTTGTTGGAGCTTCTGTCAAGTAAAAAAAGCTCTGAGTGTAAGTTGTTGCACAATCTTTGCTTTGCTTTCAAGGCAAGCAAATTGTTTTTTCATTACTTTGAATATATTTCTGCAGAAATAGGCTACATTTAGTAATTTGACATGAGAAAATAAGAAGAACATGTCTTGTAATGAGAAGAGTAGCGTTACGCCCGAAACCTTTAACCTGTCTGTAATCCGAGATTGAAACCAATCTTAGATAGACGACTGTATTGGTTTTTAATAGTTCCTAAAGTATTAATCCAAGGTCGACCTCAGAGAAACTGCGATGGAATACTTGGATGATGATGAAACTAGTATTGATATCATTCTAGACTTTATTTTCTATTAAAGTAAATCAATTGCATTTATTTTTATAAATATTAGATTCGGAATAAAACATCTATGTTTGTTAATGAGGATGATACTCAAATGGGATTTCGCATTTGACTTTTAAAAAATTACCTGAACGCATGCACACACTTCAGTCAACTTGATTAAACAGTTTTGTAGGAAATTACTTTAACTTATTTGTAATACAGTAATAATTATTATAACTCACATGTAGTGTTAGTTCAGTTGTATCTTAATGTTATTGGTAATTTGTATATGTAAGACAAAACAAGGGTCATGGGTGCGTTTATAAGCCAAGCGGAACTAACTAAGCGGCATGAATCTAGTACCTTGCACACTGGCATACATCTAGTATCCCTTAAAAAATCATAAAATCATAAAATCATAATTTATTTGCTCAATATTGTGTACAGACATTGTGGTGGTCATCAATGTTTTTTGAGAAGCTACAATATTCTGCCATATTAATGCAGGCATGCAAATTTTTATTCAATAGCAATTAATTAAGATAAATTAGAATCTAAACATTGAATATGATTATTGTAAGTATGTCAATAATTAAAATATAATAAAAATTAAATATTACAAAATGTCAATATGAAATAAAATATAAGTAGGTACATCATTTACAATAGTATCATCAGCAGAGTCAAAACAATGAGAATAATAATAAATGTCATCTTTCTAAATATTCTTTCACAGAGTAAAAATTTTGCAGCAGGAGCCATTGTGAGAGACTGTTTTTGAATTTATTTTTACCTAATGGCATATTCAATAAATCCAACGGTAATTTGTTATAGATCTTTATGGCCATATAAAAAACATTTTTTTGAAATAGTCCTAATTTGGAATTCGGAATGGCTAATTTATTCTTTCTAGACTCTCGCAGATTAGGCCTTGTGTCTTTACATTTTATAAAGTGTTCTGGGTATTTTTTGACTAACAGACACATTTCAAGTATGTACATACAAGGTAGGGGGAGTATTTTATTTTTTACAAAGAGGGGTTTACATGACTCTGTTTGTTTTATTCCGCATAAGGCACGGATACATCTTTTCTGAGCTCTAAATGCCCTTTCAAAATCTACGCTATTACCCCATAATAAACATGGTATAATTAATAAGCAACAATACGGTTTTCAGGAAGGTAAATCGACTTCGCTAGCTTGTTTTTCACTATTAAAAAAAATTACTGAAGCAATTAATGATAGAATACCGATAATAGCAACATTTTTAGATATGTCAAAAGCTTTTGACTGTGTAAGTCATGAAATACTTTTACAGAAGCTTCACGACTACGGTATTAGAGGAATCGCAAATCAATGGTTTGCCAGTTATCTGTCAAATAGACAGCAATGTGCTGAAATAACGCAAATCATAGATCAAACTCAAGAAAAGATTAGATCTAAATACCGACACGTAAAAAATGGAGTGCCGCAAGGCAGCATTTTAGGACCTTTGCTATTTATAATATACATAAATGACCTACCCGACATAACCAAAAATAATTGTTTCTTGTTTGCAGATGATTGTACAGTGCTGTTTCAAAATAACAATATTGACGAACTTCAAAATGACATTAATAATACTCTCTCTGACATAATTGATTGGATGAATAAAAATAATTTAAAAATAAATATATCTAAGACTAAAGCAATTCAATTTCATACTTATAAAGCAAAAAAACATAACATTGACATACACCATAATAACAATAAAATTGACATCGTAAACAGCACAGTATTCCTAGGTATAAATTTAGATGAACATTGCAATTGGAAAATACATATTGACAACCTTTGCACAAAAATAAATAAATTTGTATTTGCACTATATAGAATTAAAAATATAGCATCCTTCCAAATAGCACTACAAGCGTACCATGGATACGTATCCTCTCTGCTGCGTTATGGCAAGATGTCCTTTCCACAAAAAAAGCGGAACTTATTTTATATTTCACTCTCACGTCATATATTACTGTTCAGGCATATATTACCCAGTATTCCAGCTAGGTCAAGACCTTGTAAGCCACAAACTGATACACGGCGATCCAAAGTTACCCGTCTGCCGGCCATTAGGTGGCCGCCACCCGTACCAACCCTACTATTAACTGCGGCAGGAGTACTGTCATTTCGAAATATACTTTACACTTTACCATAAACGATTGGCAAAGAAGAAATTAATTGGTAATTTCAAAACTTTTTAGAAGTTTAGGTTAGAAAACGTTTCGACTTGTGCTTTTCTATACAATGTTTGATGACTGACTAAACTATAGAGGTCTTATTACAAAACGTGATCTAAAGTTAGACTATGTTTACAACTGGACTTCTTGGCGGGAAATTGAAGCGTCATGTCTGCAGTTTTGTTTTATTTTCTAAAATTTGGGATATTTCTAACATTAATGTGTAATAACGGTGGATTATTAACCGTTAAGTGTTTGTGAATATACATAAGTGTTGGTAAATCAAACAAAGCAGTGCAACATCACTTTTCATATTCTCTCAAGGAGTCCATGTGAGATCTCAGTATAGTCCCACATCTTTACTGAGGACTCAAGGGGCTTAGTGGAGGGTATTTCATCTTTGATTTATCACTTTGATCACCACTCATTCTCATTTACTATAAATTATAAATAATTAATATATCACTTACTTGACACTGGCTAAATGTGCTAGACGCACGAAGCCATTATTTAAATGGAAGAAGAAGAAGGTTTAAAACTAGTGCTGTCACTATCATTTGATAAGATGAAGACAGTGACAGCACTAGTATTAAACCTGGTCGAACTTTACATCTCTTTTTATAATAAGCCCCAAGGTGTCGTGTGGTACCGCCCTAGAATACTGCCACTCCCTTTTAACTCACTGGGAGTCGTAAGAGTCGACGAAAAGTAATCTTATCGGATGATAGGATGCGGCATCATCTTGCTTGATCTGGCTTAAACTGCGATCACCAACCGGCCTGCCCAGTGTGGTGGTTATGGGGAAATACCCCCCAATAAACAATTAGGAAGACCAATGATTAGTAGTAAACTTTATATGGTTAATAAAATGAGGATCCTTACGTACCTGGATAGCATAGCATCATTCGCACTTCCAAACTGGTTAGCAGTCAAGGCATCTAGCATATTGGACTCTCTCCGCGGTTCAGTCCTGTTCAGGATTGAGCTGATGGAGAAACTGGTGTATGGAGCGCTGCCCGTGGCTTTTTCCTCTTTATCCTTCTTCAGCTCATAGTAGGGGCTCTTCTGGTCTTTCCTCGAGGGGGAGGAGCTGATGTCAGGACTGCTAGCTCCTGAGACGACGTTCACCTCAATGTCGTGGTCATCTTGAGATGAGGCAGGGGAATCCATCTTGGAGATTAGCACCGCATTTTAGTTTTATCTGGAATAAGAAATTTACACTTTAACAACGAAGTACACGTTCTGGTTTTTGAAGCCCCTTTTATATTGTGCAGACTATCAGCTCATGAACCAAGAAAAATGCTCGAGTATTAGAAAGAAAGAAGAAAGAAAGAAAATATATTTATTTGGTACACAAACAATTCACAATTACCAACTAAACTTATGTATTAACTGGACTGTACCAAAAAGGTCACCGCTTAGCATGTGTCGCAGTATGACCCACGACGCTGATATTCTGCGGTAACCTAAAATAAAATTACTATAATATTAGGATAAATCCTCTTCTCTAAATCGCTTCTTTGGAAGATCTTACCTTCCTACATTGGAATTCTTTCCCAAAACATGTGTTCCAATAGTCCCAAATCTTTTAGGCGAGGCCTAAATGGGTTCCACGGTTTGTTACCGTGAAATCATCACGGTATACTGCGTTCTTATATTTTTTTAAACTCCATCGCCTGCTCATCATTCGGCAGGATGAGGCAATTACGTGGGACCAACTACACATTTGGCGAAGTGTGGGCGTATAATATGCCTCTGCCTACCCTTTCTGGGAAACAGGCGTGAATGTATGAGGCAATTATGACAAGCCAAATAAGATTTTTTTTTGGTATGTAGCTCAATTTATCGTGTGTAGGTGAGAGCTAAGCTCGGAGTGTCCCTACGTCGTAGAATCAGAAATGAGGGAATCCGCAGTACAACTGGAGTGACGGTCATCGCAAGACAGTTTTGTAAACTTATTTACTTTAAAATTGACCCTTTGAACTACGACTAACGCCCGAAACTAACCTATGTCAATCTAAAATTGGCTTTGTGCGATAGACAAACCAATCATTTTTTGAAGTGAAGCGTTCAATAAACAATCCTTGGATTGAAACTTGAGAAACTATGAAATGCAAGATAGGCGTCTATTTAAGATTGGTTTCAATTCCGGTTTGCGGATAGCTTACCCCTTTCGGGAGTAAGCTGCTACGATATCGCTACGATGTCGCTGCGATCCAGTTACGTGATTTGCCCACCGATTCCACCCACTCAACCCATCTTAGACGTTATAGCCATTTATAATTTACGCCCTTAAGTGCGTTATTGTTCTTAGTCTTATTTAAAGGCCTCCCCTAAGGCCTTTGTCTTGTATTAAGAGGGTACATCTCTCCCTATTACTCTGTGAATAAGTAATGAAGAATTATATTACCGTTTTCCGAAAAATCTTTGGTATTATCCCTAATCGTGTTTAGGGGTTTGGGGATAAAATAATGTCAGCTGTTGTAATAAGATATTATACTTTAGGGTAACAGTAAGTGTCTCTTTGTAAAAATATGCTTATATAATAATACTTTTGAGGTTATAAAGTTGTCTTTTTGTAAATAGGCTCTCTATATTTCGTGGTATAATCAGAGGGCCTACTCTAATTCAACGAAAACGAAACTTCGTTGCATCTATCTCTGTCACTCCTTGGGTATATCATTATCGAGTGAAAGGAATGGGTATAGCGAAGTTTCGTTTTCGTTGAATTAGAGTAGGCCCTCTGGATAAGTAATAAATTCGTTGCTTCACGGCACTAGGTGGTCGCATACGGTCAGGAATGTATACCAGCGCTTATAAAAGTGAGTTCTTAAAACAAAATGGGGTCTAGTTGAAAACCAGCGTCAGCTTAAAACAGACACATGCTGAACTAGATCCCTTTTAGTGCAGATGGGACGGGACACCTTAGTGTTTTTTATTTGCATTTTTATTTGTAGTGTTAAGGTTCTTTTGTTTTATTGGTCTCAATTGTACAAAATAAATATCTCTTTGGTTATTTAAATTTCGGTGCGTATGTGATTATTTTAATAGGTTTTAGACGATAAGTCAGGTTAGAGGTGCTATTGGGCGGCTTAAAATTTTCTAACAGCAGTCCCCACAGCTGAGCACAGCTACACAGCTGAGTTCATAAATGATTATTTATTCATAGTTTGTATTTCATCTATCATATGTATGACATCAATTGTTAAAGCCAAAGTACTAATTTACATAAAGGTATAATTAGCATTAATTGATAAAACTTTAAAATGCTATAATTCAACAAAACCTTGTCCACTATTCAGATACATTTACGCGTCCGCCGACCGTTTTCCAATTGCCAAATTGCCGCCGAATTAAACTAAATGATATGATAGTCGCCATTACAAAAATGACATCGCCCCAACCTGTATTTACGCAAAAGTGACATAAAACTGAAAGTGACATTCAGACGACCAATTCCCGCCAAAAGCGTTGATTTAAGTTTAATTTTCGAATTTCGAGGTTTGAATGAATGGAACGCTCTGGGCGTAATGTTGTGTCTCTGGTTCGGAACGCTTGTCAAACGGCTGTTTTAAACGTGCCCCTGCTTTTATTGACAAACTGTTTCGTCATTGAAAAACATTTCGTTTTGGACGTTTCTAATTATGCTGCATGAGGCTTCTTGGCGGGAAAGTGAAGCGTCATGTCTGCAGTTTTGTTTTATTTTCTAAAATTTGTGATATTTCTAACATTAATGTGTAGTAACGGTGGATTCTTAACCGTTAAGTGCTTTTAAACGTACATGAGTGTTGGTAACACACACGCACACACACCCAACAGACACACGACACATTTTATTCTGTTTTTAAATTTCGTTATTTAAGTGTTTTCTTTTCTATTATTTATTAGTTTATTGTTCGAACTACTTCATAGTCTCAGTCGAACCGGAGCTCTTATAACTACATTATGTAACTTAAATTGTTATTCTCTTTTTGACTGCTGCAACACAGGCCTGCGAGCCCAGTGCAGAAGTCATAGTTTACAAATATCCTTGTCACATTTTTCTGCTAATAAAGATTATTATTAGATTAGATTAAATCAAACAAAGCAGTGCAACATCATTTTTCAAATTATCTCAAGAAGTCCATGTGGGATCTCAGTATAGTCCCACATCTTTACTGAGGACTCAAGGGGTTTAGGGTAGGGCATTCTCATTTACTATAATTTATATGTTATTGATATATCACTTACTTGACACTTGCTAAATGTGCTAAACGCACGAAGCCATTATTTAAAACAATAAAAAATTATGCCGCATGAATATCATAGCGTTTTGGTCTAGGTGTTTGCTACTTTTATTTTTACAAGTTCCTAAAAGATGTTTTTTTTCACAAAAAATCGCTATGAGCGTATGTATAATATGTGCTTGGTTTATACGTAGTCTGATGCCGTTTGAGTCGGGACCAGAAGCGTGAGATGTCAAAAAATTATTCACTGGCCATGGGACCACGAATGACTGTTGTAAAGTATTCGAAACGACGGAATAAAAATAATTAAATATACCGCGACTTAAATCCGTGAAATAATCCTGCAAAAAATAAGATATGCCTTTGCATTTGTGGTATACCGATATTTTTAACACAAATCCCGCGTGCGTAGTGTTCTGTTTTTATAGTTGATATATCTCTCTGAATGTGTCGTAGAAATGCTAGATGGATATTTTATAATAGATTTTTTAATGTATAGTTTCTACATTTTGCGAGGTAGTTAATCGGCTGTAAATAATACGTGTTAAGTAAAATCAAATAAACAGACAAAAAAATAATGCTACACTTTACCTAACTGTAATGCTATAGAATAAATTACTTTTATTACGAATATAACCGCACCCTGTGGCAATTTTTAATGGCTACTTTAAACGAACCAAAGAATAGCGTAGTCTTGCTGTTATCGATACATTTATTATTATGTTTCATCTTTAATTATTGACAGACACTTACTTTTGACTCTGGGAAACAAACAGAAATATCGAGAAAATGTGGGAGAGAGAGTCACATGTACATAAGAGCTAGCTACTGCAATAAATTAACAAGAAAGTTGGCAAGGTTCTTCAAAGGACTTTGACCTGGGTCTGCTCTTGGATGAGTGACCGAGTTTCTCCTGATCTTGAGCGTTCTTGTGCTGCGAAAGGCACAATTTAAGCCTTCGGTCCTGGTTATAACTATATATATTATTCGTTAAGCCTTGTTAAAAACATTATAACACACATACGTGACGCCACACACCTGTCAATCAATCAGCACTGGGTCTGATGATAATAGACCTGTTTTCCTATCAACTTGGTTTTTAATAGAAGTCCCATGCTCAATAGTGATGTTCATAAGTCAAGATTATGATGGCGATATCGATAGTTCATATATTAGTACCTGAATATTACTATGATGTAATATGTGTATGAGAAGGTTATGTGAAGTTAATAAGAATGATATAAGTGTGTGCCAAGATCGTAGCAAGTGGAAGAATGTGATCTCTGCGTACCCCTACGGGAAAGAAGCGCGACATTATGTATGTATGATGTCCCAATCTAAAAGTTCGAGGTCATTGTAAATAAAAAGTTCATTGTCGCACAGTTTAACTGACAATAGATAATAATTTTATTAGCTAGGTTGGGTCCAGTCGGCTGCTAATTACGAAACGTTTTACATTTAGAAGCACGCCATAAGGTTGCCATATTGCCACAATTTACCTTCTAACTGTCGCTTTGGGAATAATTTGTATTGTAGGTAACTTTGTGAGTGTAACCATTTTTTTATAGGCAAGAAATGATAGTAATATGCATACATACATATATAATGTCACGCCTCTTTCCCGTAGGGGTAGGCAGAGATCACATCCTTCCACTTGCTACGATCTTGACCCCACACTTTTAGCTTCATTCACACTCATTAGCCTCCTCATACTCCCCGCCGGTTTAGGGTACTTTTGACCTGTCCTTTCTCCAAAATTTTCTGAATTTGATCATGGATGGTCTTACGTGGTCTTCCCCTCCCAACACTTCCAATCGCTTGACATCATGGCTTACCCTTAATAATACTGAACATACTTAAATAATTTTATGGCATTCTTCAGCCTCGGTAGATTCAACCGACAGACTGAATGACGGACATACCCTTCCTACTAAAAAAAAAGTTACAGCTCTATGTAACAGACTGAATGACGGACATACCCTTCTTACTAAAAAAAAAAGTAACAGCTCTATGTAGCTGTAACTGTATTTGTGTATGCCTAAGTTAAATTGTTCGTGTGTAACTTGTTTTGGAACATACATAATATCACGCCTGTTTCCCCGAAGGGGTAGGTAGAGGCATACTATAAACCTACACTTCGCCATTTACATTGTTTGTCCCACGCAATAGGTGGCGAGCCTGTTGTCGCTTTCCGGGCACTGTTATGTTAGCCAGAGCCTCGTCCGTTGGTCCGCAGGTGCACCACTTGCAGGTGAGGTTAGCTTAGGCTCCTCAGATCTTGGTTGGAGCCCTACACACTCTGTTATATATTTTATTTTATATTCCATTTGGAGTAGGCAAAACTTACTGCAACTACTTATAAGTGATCTATGTACTCTTATATATGTCTACTCGTATATATGTTATATGTCATCTTGTATACATAATATAATCTCCCGACCGTAAATTCCATTTGAGGTGAGCAGAAACCTTGCGGCAACTATTTAAAAGGGGTATGTTCAGTTGTGGCAATGTTTACTTTTATTTCAAATACATATATCTAGATGAAACGTGTCGTAAGAGTTGGCTAGCTTTTCGCCCAAATTTCAAAGTGATCATGTTCCGTAAGTCGCTTTCTACGAAATGATAGATTTTTTGGTGGTGCTGCTATCATGATTTCAGATCACATTAAATTACATTAAGATTTGCGGAGACTGATGTATGCGATCCTGACATTTGCTTTGTTAAAGGCGCTCAATAAGCCTGTAACATTACTTAACGACTACCACATGTAGTGATAACCGTAACCAAAGGCTTCATGTTATTTTGGAAGCAAAAGAAATGCGACACAAACGGTTACTTATTCAAGTACTGGCCTCAGCGTTTGTCATTATTATTTCTAAAAAAACACACAATTCAAAATACCTAAGTGATTATAATTCCAAGATGCCCGGTTACATATCAGTTGCATAATCTAAAGTAAACAAATAAAAAATAAACATGGTTAAAAATCATACGTACTGTTTTAAACTGCGATCACAAACCCGCCTGCCCAGCGTGGTGATTATGGGCAAATACCCCCAATAAAATATAATATATTATGGAGGCTAATGTTCACAAGTAGACTTTATAAGGCTAAGATGAAGATAGTTAAAATAATTTAAACTTCCATAGAGAAGAAGGGTTTATCTACAAATTGATTGTTATCATTAAATAAGAAAATGGATCATTACCTCTTGAACCACCGAGTACTTGCAAGAAGTTTGCATTCGAAGTTTCCGACCAGAAAGCTCGACTTAAATTACAATCGGTCGAATCGAAACTTAATCGAATGCTTGAAACCCAACACTACTGATTGGCTAAGGGATTGTACACACAGTGCCTATTTTTTTTGCAAAATTTTACCTTTTAAAGGCTGCCATCGAAATGACTGCTAATGTAAAATAAAAAGTCTTCGTCTTTATGTGTATAATTAAATTGAGTGAGTACATTCAAAGTGCTCAATTATACTTAAATCTTAAATTCAAGACACATTTTCAAACTCCAACAACAATTACGTTTTTTTACAAGTCCCAAACTTAAGGGAACGAGAGGCGTCAATTTAAAGTAGTACATAGTAAAAATTTATTCCATATTAAACAATCTAAGAGAATAACACAGAGTAATGCTCTAGATTAACCTCTTAGTGAAATTGAGCATACCATCAAAATGTAAATGTGAATTTCAGTTACTGTTTTGAGATTTTGTATCTACATAAGAATGTTTCACGAAGACGGCAAACGACCACTAAAAATTGTAATACGTTAAGAGAAGTGGGAAAACCGGAGCTGTAAAATATAAGATTTTGCCAGCACAACATCTGCAATTGCCTTAAAAGTGAACTGAGTAACTTCTAATGTGTTGTATGCTATTACACTGTACTCTTATTCAGTTCTGTTTAGTTTGTACCTAATAAATAAATAATTAAACATTAATAATAAACTAAAAGAAAGTGCGTTTTATTTTTACTCTTTTTCAATTAGGTACTCATTTATTATATGTTTGGGTGTGATTCTTAATCATTCTGTGTACGTATTTTTTCGTGTAATTATGTTTTATATTATTATAAGTTGTTTTTACAAGATTGTATATCTACCATATTTAAAGCAAAATGATATTATTCTATGCCGTTTCCTAATGGAGTTGTTTCCGAATACTTTTATGTAATAAATTAGTACCTATATAAATAAAATATTGAAAAGAAAAAACACAAGGGGCTAGTTATTTTGTACTAAAATTTCTCCAGCAGCCCCGTGACAGGTAATAAGCAAGAGAGCGAAATACTTTAGAGTTTTCTAATAAAATATCACTTTAATGTTTTTTAAAGCGCTCTAGTGTAAAAACAGCCTAACACAGCCCGGTGCACTGCGCGCGACGAAGCGTAATCAATGCATAATGTAATCGATACTTTTTACTATCGATAACAAGGCACCCCTAATCCCGCCGATATTATACTTTTTGAAACATTTTTTTATCTATGGTCTCTAAGAAGGACTGTCAAAATATTTCTATGGCCTGTTGTATTTTTCACACGATGTTTAATTAAATTTGAATTTCGAAACTTGATATAAGGTTATAGGCCCACCTATCGTTTTTTAATCATTATAACTTTTACACATCTTCTTTTGTGAAATAATTTCTTAAAAAATATAAAAATGCTGAATTTTGCTACTACTCTTACAACGTCACATTAGTTTACTACGGAAGAGAATATATCTCCGTGCCAGATATTAACTGTCAAATACAATGAAGATAAGTAGTGATTTAGACAATCCGTTTGGCATAAAAAAATATTATTGAGCCGTTATCCCAAGAACTTTCGAACTTGTCACGATAATAATATTTCGAAGTTGAATTACTGTTAGTTTTAAAAAAGAAAAACAGAGTGATGTGACTTTATCGCATCGCAAATAAGTTCGAACTAAAATGGCAAAGTTGATCTATTCTATTCACGTGATTATACACAGTAGGTAAATAAAACACATTTTATGTTTTATTGTGATTCGTGATAACTTCGGTATGTAGACCGCAGATAAAAAAATGATAGCAAAAGAGACTAATTAATAGGACTTCGAATAATTTGTCACTGACATTTTATAATAGAATTTCGTGGTACAAATAATAAAAGAAAATGGCGTAGTAAGGTTATTGTTATTTAAATGTTATTTCTTATGGCTAAGTGCTGTGCCATATGCTGTGCTATATCCTGTCGCTGACAAATAATTTACTCTGAAAAAGTTTATATAATTAGCTACTTACATTCCAAAATTGAATTTCCTTGTGAATCTGCTTATTTGCTACACCAAAGAACAAAAAAGTAAATTCTCTTTTGCTATGTCTATTTCGCATCGTTGACAAAGATATAAAGCGGACTTCTTGGCGGGAAAGTGAAGCGTCATGTCTGCAGTTTCGTTTTATTTTCTAAAATTTGTGATATTTCTAACATTAATGTGTAATAACGGTGGATTATTAACCGTCAAGTGTTTGTGAATATACATGAGTGTTGGTAAATCAAACAAAACAGTGCAACATCACTTTTCAAATTTTCTCTCAAGGAGTCCATGTGAGATCTCAGTTTAGTCCCACATCTTTACTGAGGACTAAAGGGGTTTAGGGGAGGGTATTTCATCTTCGATTTATCAACTTGATCACCACTCATTCTCATTTACTATAAATTATATATAATTAATATATCACTTACTTGACACTGGCTAAATGTGCTAGACGCACGAAGCCATTATTTAAATGAAAGAAGAAGAAGATATAAAGCAAGGGATGGATTAAAAATATATTTGTAACAATTCCCGCGCTACTATAATTTCGTCGTCGTCGTTCATTTTTCGTTTCAGCGTTGGTACCAAACCGGTACATACAAGTGCGGCACTGAAAATTTCGGGAACCAAGGACTTCCCCGTACTGTCCCGGGTTACTAGATTTCACTAACAGGAACTTTGTTTTTTGTGGGTTAACACATTATTGCTTAACATAGCTCAAATATGTCAATATGTCTATGAAAAGGCCTCGTCGTAACCTCGGGATACAAATAGCTCCATAAGTCGCGATTTGAATCCGTAAAATGTGTTTCGTATATTTCAAAATTGAGTTTCGTGGTAGTTGGATTACACCACAGATAATAAAAGGCAATGCCGTGCCGGTCGTAGTGTTGTGCCTCTATCGCATCGCCGCAGCTGGCCACTTGGCGATAAGATCGCACGTGAACTTGCTCGTAAAACACCTAACCCTTGCTAATCAACAACGGCTAACCCCGGCACGCTGTCACACCGATGTGTAATCGGGGAATTAATGGTAGAAGTAGACAGGGAAAAATATTTACTAGATATTTTTTTGCGCGTGAAATCTATGAGTAACTAGCTTGTGTTTTATTTCGTTTGCGGAAATGAGAATTAACATTGTGTTATGTAATGTTTGTCATAGGAATAAGGTATTCTATCTATCTAAGGTATTCTATCTAAGGTAAACCATTTTACAATTTGAATGAATACTTTTTTACGAATAATATTAAGTAACTAGTTGTAAGTTGTATAAATTTCACGCCCGCAACGGGTACACTGTTGTTACTAATGTAATGCATGAACACCAGCAAAATGTACACAGTCTTAGCAATAAAGATCTATTCTATTCTATTCTATCTTTGTATTTGTGTAACAAATTACCGAAAATTCCATTTAATCGCGAAAGTATGATAAATGAAAAAAAATGTATGTATAGAGTGTGCCATGTAGTAGTAGACTAATAATTATTATAAGTGCCAAATAGGTGCTTACTTACAAAATGTGATCAATTAATAAATGTCTTAGCCATGTAGTCGCCGTAATTCGAGTAAGTAGGCTTACTGTAAAAAAATATTATCATCAAATTACGCATGTATTTACAACCAAGCCTGTTTTCCCGAAGGGGTAGGCAGTGGCATACTATACGCCCACATTTCGCTAATTCTATAGTCGGTCCCACCGTAATAGGTGGTGAGCCTATTGCCGCTTCCCGGGAACTTGTATGTTTGAAAGAACCTCGTCTATTGATCGCCAGGTGCACCACTTGCAGGTGAAACATTCATAAAACCTATGTCTTTTGTAAATAAATACCTAATAGACATAGATAATAACTAGATCAGAACAAAAATGATGTTCATGCACAGAATGATTTGTCCTATATGGGAATCGAACCTACGACCTCAGGAGCGGAATGCAGGTATACTGACCTCCACGCCATATCGGTCGTCAAATACTTACCCGACGGTGTAACAGACGGTCCTAACATCAAAACTCATCTTAGTTGCACTGTAAAAGGGTTATTAAAATTTGACTTTGTAATTTTATGGAGGCGACGTTGAAAGCGACAAAGTTCCATCGCGGACGGCCGATCGATGTTAATTAATTAATTAACGGACACTTTTGTGCGGAACCGGCCGACTTTAGCTACAAAGTACAATACAATCTGTATTCATTTGAACTAATTAATTAATGTTGCGTTAAATTATGCTTTGACCTTATTAATGATTCTTTTATTGCAAAAAAAATTTTTTTTTTACAAATGTGTGTTTGTAATGTATTAAAGAGGGACTTTGTTTTATTTAAGGCACCGACGGAAGGTGCTGTGTGGTACCGGCCTTAAATTGTGCCACCCTCTCTCATTCACTCTTGATCCTCATTTTTCAGCTTGTTTTAAATCTAATTTCCATTTTTTTAGCTCAACACACACAAGACATCTTCGTTCTTAGACCCTTCTTCTCGCTATCCCTCAGCATCACCCTGGGTATCTGTCCAATTCTTTTCACATAATGGCTGCTAAACTTTGGAACAATCACCCAGCTAAAATAAGACTTGCGCAAAGCAAGCTGCTGGCTAGCTATTTTTAAAGCTTTATTTTGAAGAGCCACCGTTGGTTTGATTCTCTTCTTCTTCTTTCTTTTAAATACTGGCTTCGTGCGGCTAGCACATTTAGCCAGTGTCAAGTAAGTGATATATTAATTATATATAATTTATAGTAAATGAGAATGAGTGGTGATCAAGATGATAAATCGAAGATGAAATACCCTCCCCTAAACCCCTTGAGTCCTCAGTAAAGAAGTGGGACTATACTGAGATCTCACATGAACTACTTGAGAGAAAATTTGAAAAGTAATGTTGCACTGTTTTGTTTGATTTACCAACACTTATGTATGTTCACAAACACTTAACGGTTAATAATCCACCGTTATTACACATTAATGTTAGAAATATCACAAATTTTAGAAAATAAAACAAAACTGCAGACATGACGCTTCACTTTCCCGCCAAGAAGTCCGGTTTGATTCTCCTTGCTGTCATATTTTAGTTTTTTTTTCTTTCGCGTCTAGGACCGAAGGCGTTCTACGTGCCAGGTAATAGAAATATATTTGATGTCCCTAAATATAGTTGAAAGTAATATTTGGCGGAAAATCTAGTAAAACACTAATAACATATGCTTTACGCCAAATAAAAAAAACTACAGACCAAAACACAGCGTTAGTTACATATTATTCATATGCATATGCATGGCTGAAGTACGGTGTCATCTTATGGGGTAACAGTACAGATGCACCCACACTATTCATCCTACAAAAAAAGTTAGTAAGAATTTTAACTAATATTAAACAAGATGATAGTTGTAAACCTTACTTCAAACAACTCAAAATACTTACATTACCCAGCCTTTACATATTTGAACTGTGCAAATTCGTACGTGAACATCCGGAACTTTACAGTAAAAGAGAAGATATCCAAACCAACTTAACACTTCGATACAAAAATAAACTTAATCTACCATCCTCCAGACTTAAAATGCATTCTACCAGTACCCTAATCATGTCAATAAAAGTATATAACAAATTACCAGAAAGTATTAGAAACGAAAATAAATTTAATGTTTTTATTAACAAACTAAAACACTTACTAATAAGCAAAGCTTATTATAGTATAGGCGAATATTTTAATGATAAAATAATAAACAAATAAGAATAATAATAATAATAAATTTGACACAAAAATATTTAATATGTATAATATTACATACAATGACATAATAATTTAAACATTAATATATATTGATTGATCGATAATTAGTAATAATAATATAATACTATTATATTAATAATAATAATACATATGAACAATAATTTAATTAATAATTAAAATTTGTCCCAAACGTGCATTATAGAAAAACAGTATTACTCACATATTGAATCTAATAGTATAAAAATAAAAGAATATTTAACCGAAAAAATAATATGAAATAACAATAAAGTTTAAATAAAAACAAATATAACTAAGTATAGGTACCTAACATTTTATTACTGGGAAATTTAATGAGAATAACAAATAATAACTACTCGTAGTCAAAAATGAGCAAATGTCTATGAATTACTTAATAAACAAATAGATTTAACTAACAAGTAATTAAACAGCGTCCTTCCTCCTCTCTCCTACACTATGCTGTGCCCGACAGGGTCCACAATTGATACTTTTGTACCTAAACTACCATCCTGTAACACATTGTTGGAACGCAATAAAGTATTGAGTATTGAGTATTGAACATTGCCGAGTTTTGGACCCATTCTTATTAAAAAAAGTCTTTAAAAAAATGCACATCGGTACTGCAGGAACAGGAAGAATGCTGTAGTTCAGGGTTGCATTTAAAAGGAGGAAAGAGTTCTGTGATTTCTATTGATATAGAATGTATAATTTTTTTTCGGTGTTGTGGGGGACATGTTGTAATGGACTAAAATAATTTTAAATTATGACTATACTATAAAAACCTAAAGGCACTTCTGGCAGTTCATAGAGGTGTGTTGGTACCTACACTAATGTATGGAAGCGAATGTTGGTTATGGCAGAATAAACATGAGAGTAAGATTAATGCAGTAGAGATGAGAGCACTCAGAAGTATTCTAGGTGTGAAATTGAGTGATAGGATTAGGAATCAAGTGATAAGCGTTGAAGCTGGTGTAAAAGAAGATATAGTGACAAGAATTGAGAAAGGTATGCTTAGATGGTTTGGTCATGTTGAGAGGATGAATAAAAGTAGATTAACGAAAGTGATTTATGATGGACAAGTGATTGGAAGTGTTGGGAGGGGAAGACCACGTAAGACCTTCCATGACCAAATTTTGGAAAAACATACATACATACAATCACACCTGTTTCCCCGAAGGGGATAGCATATCATACGCCCACACTTCGCCTGTTATATTGTTGGTCCCACGTAATAGGTGGCGAGCCTATTGCCGCTTATCGGGCACTTTTATGTTCGCCAGAGCCTCGTCCGTTGGTCGGCAGGTGCACTTGCAGGTGAGGTTGGCTTGAGCTCCTCAGATCTTGGTAGGCGCCCTATACTATAATTTTGGAGAAAGGGCAGGTCAAAAGTACCTACCCGAAGCCGACGGGCGTGTATGAGAAGGTAAATAAGTGTGAATGAAGCTAAGAGTGTGTGCCAAGATCGTGGCAAGTGGAAGGATGTGCCTGCTCTGCTCTGCCTACCCCTACGGGAAAGAAGCGAGATATTATGTATGTATGTATAAAAACGTACATATAATGTTTACTGTACATTAAATTTTTTTTTATATATAAAAAAAAGGTTTTAAGTATTCATTTTTTGTTTTTATTTTGATTATTATTCTATTTTTTAAATTTGATACAAATATTTAATTTCAACCCTAATTATAAGTTCTTAAGTGTATGTTGGTCATTTTTGTTAAGTAATTTTAGCTTAAGTAATTTTATTTCTGATTCCCTTCAAATATTATTTTATTGTAATTTAGTTCTAATGTTTTAACCTGTGTTTGCCTTGTGAAATATTTTATTTGCATGCTGTGGTCTCCTATAATTGAGGGAGTACACATAATGTTACGGGTATGTCACATATTATTGTATTTTTGTCGTGTATGTCCTTTGTTGGAGACCCATATTTTCAATAAATAAATAAAAACTATAATAATGCATGAATCAAATAGCAATAATAACTGTTGTTTTATTAATATTTCCAACAACTTTGTGACGCAGTAAAATGTTTTGATTTCGCTCAAAAGAATCACCCACACTGCTAAGCTTTTAAATTTCAGCTAGAATGAGTACCATTTCAGTTCAGATACTGTAACAAGCGGTACATAGCTATGCCAACAGCACAAGAAGGGTACTTGGGTACCCAAGTACCCTTAATGGAATTTCCAGTACCTAGTAAGTACTGTTGCGCTGAAGCTCGATTCATATAAAATAATGGCAATAGAGACATGCACTCGCTTCAAAAGTTATATATTTAATTTTATTTCATAAAATGAAGACAGTGACAGTACTAGTTTTTAACCTGGTTTAACTTTTGATCTTCTTTTGCAATAAGCCTCTAAATATTTTACAAATTGGTTTACGTTACTGGAGTTCTCATAGGAATTACTAATCTACCTGGTACATGTTTATAAACCTGATTTTAATTCCCATGTTATATGACCTGCACAAAACTAAATTTATTATAGAAAACCCACGTAGATCATTTGTAATCGTTATTAAACCATCTAATAATGGTTATATCCGAGCCTTGTTATCCTTAAACTAGCTGTCAGCATATTTTAAAGCACTGACTTGCTAACGACTGTCAGTACGCTATAGTTACGCACATTACATTGAAGTGTCATAGGTTTTGAACCCGGAACCCCTTGCATTGCAGCCTATTGGTCTCACCACTTAGACAACTTACCTACTTAATGATTTGTAAGTTTAACTAATGATAATACATAGCAAAACTGAAGTTGTTATTAGAGTGAGCTAACACAATTTCAAAGGAACACGGTTCACATCGACGAGGTTTGAACCCGGTACCAACTAAACTTTCTGTGTATAATTTAACAACATCCGCATTATTTGCAGTGTATTACACTGCAAATAATCCTTACTAATACTAGAAACACGAAAGTCAGTTTGTATGTGTATTATTTAGATACTCTCTTACACCTTAATTTCAAGGCCGATAGTAATGCAAAATAGAGAGACGGAGGTTAGGTTAGAAGCTTAGAATAGGACGTAGACTTTACGTAGGATTACGCAAGTAAAGTTACGGCTTTTTACTAGTCTTTATCAAGATCATCTATAAAAACACATATGAAAAATAAATTAACTTACCAAATAACGAATCAAAACTTTCACAAAAGCACTAACACGCAAACAAAATCATAATAAAAAATCACAGTCTAACACAATTTCTAAGTCAATTCAAAGTAAAATACCAAAGTCCCATCAGTTTTCCACTCCACGTATGCTCTGTACCAGAGTTACCCTACGACTGACAACTACCCTTACATATCAGGGGCGTTACCACACAGAACCACCCCTACATCCAGCCCTTATACCTGTCTCTCTCTCGCCAAAGAACAAAGTTACACCCCTTAGGTTAACAGGGGATTTTATGCTTTAAAAGATGGGGAATAAGATGAGTTGGTTTGTTGGGGGGACATCGATCGAGTGCCGAAATGGGTAGGTAACCGTATCAACGCCGGCTGTTAGTGGGAGCTCGCATGAACGGTCGTGTATTATGTTAAATTTGTCGGACACTGATTGCCTTGCCAAAATAGCTACTAAACTAGGCGATTAGGAGTTTTATTGGAATTTTCGTTAAAACAATTATTTGGGATATTTATATTTTAATTTAACAAACTACTTTACTTTTGTACTTTATCAAATTGTATGTAGCACTAAAAAGTTATGCTTATATTATGTTAAATTTGTCGGACACTGATTGCCTTGCCAAAATAGCTACTAAACTAGGCGATTAGGAGTTTTATTGGAATTTTCATTAAAACAATTATTTGGGATATTTATATATTAATTTAGTACACTACTTTAATTTTGTACTTTATCAAGTTGTGTATAGCACTATACAATTATGTTTATATTATGTTAAATTTGTCTGACACTGACTGCCGTGCCAAAATAGTTACTAAACTAGGCGATTAGGAGTTTTATTGGAATTTTCGTTAAAACAATTATTTGGGATATTTATAATATATATTAATTTAGTACACTACTTTACTTTTGTACTTTATCAAATTGTGTGTAGCACTATACAATTATGCTTATATTATGTTAAATTTGTCTGACACTGACTGCCGTGCCAAAATAGCTACTAAACTAGGCGATTAGGAGTTTTATTGGAATTTTCTTTAAAACAATTATTTGGGATATTTATATATTAATTTAGTACACTACTTTAATTTTGTACTTTATCAAATTGTGTGTAGCACTATACAATTATGCTTATATTATGTTAAATTTGTCTGACACTGACTGTCGTGCCCAAATTGCTACTGAACTAGGCGATTTGGAGTTTTATTGGAATTTTCGTTAAAACAATTATTTGGGATATTTATATATTAATTTAGTACACTACTTTACTTTTGTACTTTATCAAATTGTGTGTAGCACTATACAATTATGCTTATATTATGTTAAATTTGTCTGACACTGACTGTCGTGCCAAAATAGCTACTAAACTAGGCGATTAGGAGTTTTATTGGAATTTTCGCTAAAACAATTATTTGGGATATTTATATATTAATTTAGTACACTACTTTACTTTTGTACTTTATCAAATTGTGTGTAGCACTATACAATTATGCTTATATTATGTTAAATTTGTCTGACACTGACTGTCGTGCCCAAATTGCTACTGAACTAGGCGATTAGGAATTTTATTGGAATTTTCTTTGAATCAATTATGTGGGATGTTTATATATTAATTTATACACTAGGTTTAGTTTTGTACTTTATCAAATTGTGTGTAGCACTATACAATTATGCTTATATTATGTTAAATTTGTCTGACACTGACTGTCATGCCTAAATTGCTACTGAACCGGGCGATTGGGGTTTTTGTACGGACTTTTCTATTAAACAATTTATTGTTTATTCAAACCCGTATGATAAATAAATAAAAATCGCCTTATAAAAGCCAAAATAAAGCATTAGGAACTAATGGACGTCTCATTAAAACATCTATTTATGCTTTTTGGTTCATATATTTTTACAGTCCTCTCGTTGAATCAAATAGTTAGGCCTTTTGGTTTACTTTTTATTAATTTGGTACACTATTCTGTGTACAGCACTTTATAATAATGTGTATATCGCGTTATATTATGCCGAAATTGGTAGGTAACAGTATAAATATCGGCTGTTTAATGGGAGCTCGCATGAGCGGTCGTGTATTATGTAAAATTTGTCGGACACTGATTGGCGTGCCCACATTGCTACTGACCTAGGCGATTGGGGTTTTTTGTAGAAGAAACATTTACCTATGTAGTATTTTTACTTTATTTATTTGATACACCACACCATACATCGACTGACTGGAGGAGTTGGCTAGTTGTGCCCCGTGGCTTTTACTTGTCTTTAAATGCATTTTGATATTTTAAACTTATTACTTTTTATTGTTAGTTTTTTACGAAACTTGCAACTACAAAATTGCAACAATTGTATACTTATCGGCTAGTATTGATATTGTAATTAAGTCGACAACACTGATGCCCGGTAAAACTTAAAAGAGTTTATGTTGGCATCTTACTGCATAAAATTATAAATACTTTTTATATGAAATAAATAAAATATTAAGTACCTATATTATAATAAATTAATATATAGGTGCGCTAACAGCAAAACATAATTATATAAAACCATCACACAACCACAAAATTACATTTATATTGGCATTTAGAATCGTACACTTTCTTTATTTATTTAAATATTAATAAATAATGTGTATAAACTACTCAAAAACAGACTACCTACTTATTATTAGTTGTTAAGTAGTATGATATTCTTAAGTAAGTAATAGAAATAATGCTAGATCAAGCTAAATATTAATTGCGTAAGAACACTCCATTGTTATTTGCACTAACGCATATTTATTGTGAATAGACACCTAAGACACAAGTGATAAAGTTTGCTTAGTTTAAGTAGATAACACATTAATTAACTGCATTACTGGCCCGATTTATGTGCGTACAATCAATGTAATTATATTAGAAACATCTGTTAGCTGTGCCAACCTGCCGAACCATTGCACGCTCAAAATAACCCATTCCGCGGACACTCAACGCACTTAATGCCGTTCTAGATGCAGCACCCGACTGTGATTTGCTTGCGGATGGATGACCTGAGATTTTGTCAGTGTGTCTGAGGTATTGTGAGAGAATGGGATAAAAGAAGTTTTTATTTGTGAGATATTAATATTATATTTAACTTTTACTGTTTTTGATAATTAGTGTAATTGGTATATTCCGTTCTGATTAAATAAATAAATTATACAGAAATAAATAAAAATTTAATAATTTGTTATTAATAATGTAGATCCTACCTACCAAGATCCTACCAAGAAGTGGTGCACCTGCCGATCAACGGACGAGGCTCTGGCGAACATAACAGTGCCCGGCAAGCGGCAACAGGCTCGCCACCTATTACGTGGGACCAACTATATAATTGGCGAAGTGTGGGCGTATAATATGCTTCTGCCTACCCCTTTGGGAAAACAGGCGTGAATTTTAACGTTGTCGGACACTGATTGCCGTGCTGAAATGACTTAGGTACTTACTGGGCGATTTTTTACGTAATTTATTTATTTATTGTTTTGGTGAAAAATGCGCTATAAGTATGTATTACTAACATCTGCAATATGTTAAATTTGTCGGACACTGATTGTCAATACAGGAATCAGATGATTGAGATAATGTAAAAAAGCATAGCCTGTGAGTTTCTTGTCAGTTCTTCTCACAGAGCGGGGGCTCGGAACTGGCACTTAGATTCACTTACACCTAATTATTATTAATTTGCATGTTAGTGAATCTAAGCTTCGTGATTTCAGTGTAGTAATATTTAGTTTTTTTAAATTTATATTTTGTTTTGACGTTTCCAAGTGCTATGTAATAGATTGTGAAATAAATAACTTGTTACTTTTATTTTTCACTGGAAGTTTTCTAAAAACCGTTGTGGGTGTTTTTTTTTATTTGTCTTTTGATTAGGTTCATGAAAGCCATAGATGATAATGATGAATCGAACTATAATCAGGCCCCTCTTCCCCACTGGGCACTATGGGCACGTGCCCAGGGCCCCGCGATCTAATGGGGCCCCCTAGTTACCGATATTTAGGTATTACCGAAAAACATTAATTTTGAAAAATCTGATGATGACTTACTCCAATGCCTACTTGCTTATTAGCTTAAGCTTGCTGCATGCGCATAGCTATACCGTGTACAACATAGCTTGAACTTTTTGACAGATGGGAGTGAGTGAGCTTTCTCAAGGTCATAGAGGCCCCATGATCCTAACGTGCCCAGGGCCTCAAATAGTTTAAAGACGGCCCTGACTATAATTGCTTACTGAAATCGCGATTGAACTGGGCGATTGGAACCATTATTGGGGTTTATGAAATTGAAAATAAAAATGCTTTTTACAATTTCAGCTGCAATGGGGTATCAAGTATGAATGTCAACTTAAAACTAATCATAATCTAGCATTATTCCGGTTGCCCCAGACTTGAGTCCAGGGGGCCTACCACCGAGTTCGATGGCAATCGATTATAAGGCAAAATGGATTTCGAATTGATTCTGTCGTACCGCCGAACTCATGGAAATCGAAACAAAATGGCGTTCTCCATTTACCTATTTGTCTGTCACGGACTAAAGGTCATGAATGAGAGGTGGCTGTCGGCAGATTCCCCGGTACGGATTAATGAACGCAATACAAAGTTTGATCTAGATGGATTACCGGTAATCCATTGAATTCGGCGGTAGGCCCCCAGGACCCAGGGTCTGCTCACTGCTCTAACCAGATTTGTCTGAACTTCAGCTATCACATAGAGCGACTGCCATCTGACCTCCACAACCCAAAGGGAAACATCATTCTATGGTTTAACCAGTTGTCAGAATATTTGAAGGCACTGACTTCTTAATAACGACTGCCGTAGGTGTTCATGACAGCCGGGACCAACGGCTTAATGTGCTTTCCGAGGCACAGAGCAAGCGTTATCAGGTCTTATAGAGCCTTTAAAATTTAACAGCCTTCTTATGGACAGAACTATTTGTGATTTTTTTATTTATTTATTTTGAAATGTTTCAAAATAATAAATAAATAATTCTACAAAATATACATGCATGTCCGCGCAGTAAACCATTGTGATCCACAATGGAGGACATTATATACTCATTTGGCATGTTGGTTAAAAAATATTAAGACATTAGCAGGCGTCTCCTTTAATTTAGACATAGACATAATATTACGCCTGTTTCCTCGAAGGGGTAGGCAGAGGCATATGCCTGGTTTAATATTATACGCCCACATTTCGCCATTTATATAGTTGGTCCCACATAATAGGTGGCGAACCTATTGCCGCTTTCCGGGAACTTTTATGTTCGCCAGAGCTCCTTAGGTCTTGGTGGACGTTTTCAAGTCCTATCTAATAGTTAATGAAATTAAAAACATTCAAGTTTAGAAATATATGTAAGATAATCGTTTAACAACCATAGCCGTAAAATAATACTAAAATCTTTAATGTAAACTTGTCTCAGTGATAAGTATTGAACACAAAAGCATCACAAATTCAAATGTTACTTTTAACTCCGAACGCATGCGACCCCGCGAGCGGCGGGGGCCACATTAGCTGGTAGACGGAAGTAGGTGCTCTTGAGCATTTCTACAACACCAATTAGGGGGAGATTAGTCATTAACCCCCCTCCAGGCCCGGAGAAGCGGCGGCTAGTCATTCTAGTCCTGGGGACAGGAGGCGTCATTTATGACTTTCATTTATTTGCCGTGTATTTACCCCTATTATTTATTTACTCATTTTATTTATTAGGTAAATGTATTGAAATTATTAAAAAATTGTGTTGCAAAACCTATCATTACCTTTAATCTGAGGGCGTCGTAGAAGGCGATTAAGGGTATGTCATCATCATCATAATCTCAGCCCATTAACGTCCCTCTACTGAGCACGAGCCTCCTCTCACATACCAAGGTGCGAGGGTATTAGGTCATACTCCACCACGCTGACCCAGTGCGGATTGGCGGAGGCAGGCGTATGGCGTTCTGCTGTTAGAATTTTTCAAGCCGCCCAATTAGGCCTCCAAAATGGCTTAACGACTACTACATTTAGTGATAACTGGGACCAACGGCTTAACGTGCCTTCCGAAGCACGGAAGCGATCGATATCAAATGCCACACAAACGGTCACCCATCCAAGGACTGGCCTCTGTAAACTCTGCTTTACAAGGGTAGATATGTATATGTATGTATGTATATATAAGGGTGTAAGGTATGATCTTGTCTAGTGCACTTGTGAGCGAAAAACAAGTCACCTCTCGACATTTGACACTCCTAATCAAAAGATCTCTGCGATAAAAGTGAACCTTGCTTTAACTAGATACACTGATCCGATGGAAATAGTTTTAGGATTCCAAAGCCTTACGGCTTACACAGGAATTACTAACCAAATTTCTTGTTTATAGTGCTAACAGACTGCACAGTATGAGAGTGGTTCCTAAGACCAGCACGTGTTGTTCGGGAGACTAACTGACGCCTCGCAAATTCTTTAAAAATATCACGTTATTTTTGATGTGCCCTATTGCGTTCGTTTCACAACCCGAGAGTAACCGGTAAAAAGTTTATTTTGAAACGATAGATACAAACATACATACCTTTACGCCTGTTTCCCCGAAGGGGGTTTCACTTCGCTAATAATATAGTTGGTCCGACGTAATAGGTGGCGAGCCTATTGCCGCTTACCGGGCACTGTTATGTTCGCCAGAGCCTTATCCGTTGATCGGCAGGTGCACCACTCGCAGGTGAGGTTGGCTTGGGCTCCTTAGATCTTGGTAGGATCCCTATACACCCTAGACACCCTAGAAGGGTATTTAGTTAAACTTAACTTTCTCGTTTGCTCTTATGTTTTCTTGTTTATTTGATTTTTTGTTATAGCCATAATATTGTATATTTTTAACAAATTGTATGTTTAAGTGGTGTTTTGTCGTTTGTATATGTTGAAATGTTCAACTTTAGTGCGCATAGTTTGTCCTACTTACGTAGTATTTATAGGCTTGTACGGAAGAACAGCGCCGCGGGGCCAGTGACCCCTCGACATATGCTGAGTATAAGCCTTTTCGGTGCCACATGTGTATATTAATTTTTATTTTTGTAAAGTAATGTATCATGTGTCACAGAATAAATTAATTTCTTTCTTTCTTTCTTTCTTAATTATATTCTTGGTAAACTTTTCAGCGGATTCAGTCTCCTGGAGTAAATGCCTCAGGGCGCTGTAGGCGCGGACCGTTTCTCGGCAGTTACTCCAGACCCGACTCGCAATTACGCCAAATTAGGCGGCTCGCATTGTTTGTGGCTTACAAAGGGTTTTGGCTTTTATTGTGTTATTGTATCAACATTTACCAGAACAAACATTTATCGTGAGGGCGTCGCTCAGAATCAAATATGTCTGCGTGGGTAAAACTGCACGATTTATTAGGGAAAAGGCGTTATCTATAATTTAGTTTTATAGCAATTGAGTAACAAAATTTAACAGATTATTTTTGAATTTTGCAGAGTTCGTTAATCTTAAAAAAAAATTTGAATGAAATATATTCAACATAATCAGCGTCTTCTTGGCGGGAAAGTGAAGCGTCAGTCTGTAGTTTTGTTTTATTTTCTAAAATTTGTGATATTTCGAAGAGTGTTGGTAAGTAAATGAAACGAAGCAGTGCAATATAACTTTAAAAATTCTCTCAAGAAGTCTATGTAAGATCTTAGTATAGTCCCACATCTTTGCTGAAGACTCAAGGGGTTTAGGGGGAGGGCATCTCATTTACCATTTATCACTCATTCACATTTACTATAATTTATATGTTATTGAATAATTATTATAAATAAAAGATGTCTTCCAACTGTGGGCCATGGTGCCAAGAATGCTGGCAACATTTCCTCTTTGGATTGCCAGGCCAATACGCTGGCAGAAGAAGCTGCCAGCCTTCTTGTCACTGGAAGCATCAATGAGACGAGCACTTAACTCTTTCACGAGCTGCTTTGCTTCCGGCCCATTGTTATTAATATATCCCTTACTTGACACTGGCTAAATGTACAAACTGCACGAAGCCATTATTTAAAAGAAGAAAAATTAAAAAAAACGTACCTAATCAGCAAAAATGTGTTTAAAAAGCAATTTCTTCCAAAGGGGTATTATGATGTACACGATTACTTCCCAGATAAACAAGCTTGGTATTAACATTTTCAACTTGTATTTGTGTAAATTAGAATAAAAAGTCAACTAGATTATTATTGTGACCATCCCCTATTCAACAAGTACAGCTCAGGGGGCCTACCGCCGAATTCGATGGATTACCGGTAATCCATCTAGATCAAACTTTGTTTACGTTCATTAATCCGTACCGGGGAATCTGCCGACAGCCACCTCTCATTCATGACCTTCAGTCCGTGACAGATCAATAGGTAAATGGAGAACGCCATTTTGTTTCGATTTCCATGAGTTCGGCGGTACGACAGAATCAATTCGAAATCCATTTTGCCTTATAATCGATTGCCATCGAACTCGGCGGTAGGCCCCCAGTTTCACATTACATACTTACACCTTGCCCGTTCTTTTTAACCGATCAAGCTCCCGCGAATGGGCGCGCTAGTTTTTAAGTTTTTCATAAAAGCTCTATTGAGCCATACTGGAATAATGATTTTGACTTTGAACATTTGCCAGAACTAGCATTAATCGTGAAAAATGTGTATAACTAAAATATTTTTGGGGAAAAGTTGTGTTTTGTAATTTACTTCTATAACAATTACCTGTAACTGTGTATTTTTTAGATATCGATGATTTCACCAATAATAAACTAAAATTCTCACCAGAAAGTAAGGTTAGGTTAGAGTTTATGGAGCTTAAATAATTTATTGATTCAGGCGTTACTTTGCGGAAATCCATTGTAAGCAAGTGATGGATTAAAAATATCTTTGTAACAATTCCCGCGCTACTATAATTGCCTGAAAAATCGAGAAACAATTCGACGACACGTGTTTCGTCATACACAGGGCATCTTCAGGTAAGATCCTCAGAAACTCAAAACAACGATGTCTTTACGACCAACGCTGAACTTTCGTTTCAGGTAGTTTTAAACCTGGTCTTACTGTAGATCTTTTTTGTACTAAGACGTTTTTTGTTTGATATTCAGTTAATTATGAGCCAATAAGGATTAAGTACTCACTACTAACAGAACCAGTCGCCATTACGCCAAATAAGACGGCTCGCATTGATTGTAGAATTTAGCTTACAAAGGGTTTGGTTTTTGAGCCTGTTGCCGCTTACCGGCACTGTTATGTTCGCCAGAGCCTCGTCCGTTGATCGGCAGGTGCACCACTTGCAGGTGAGGTTGGCTTGGGCTCCTTAGGTCTTGGTAGGATCCCTATACACCCAACCAACTATAACTAGATCAGGTGCCCCGGTGATTTGAGAGTATTGAGTGAATTCTTAGGATTTAGTATATTTAGTATATATATCATTTAGTATAAATCTCAAATTGAAGATCTCTCCCTTCAGCCCTCCCCAATAGGTTATACTCTATTATGGTTTTTCGCCATAAAATTGCCCGGAAAGCGGCAAAAGGCTGGCCACCTATTACGTGGGACCAACTATATAAATGGCGACGTGTGGGCGTATAGTATGCCTCTGCCTACCCCTTCGGGGAAACAGGCGTGATATTATGTATGTATGGTTTTTCGCGGGTTGCTGAAAACAGTTCAAGCTGGTACGCAGACGCTGCTGCTCATCATCCGGTTAGATGTATCTTCGTCGACTCTTACGACTCCCGTAAAATGAGACTAGGCAGTATTCTAGGCCTTTTTTTTTTTTTGTTTTACGTCGGTAACAAAATGCGTTTACGCACTACCTTCCGGCCAAAGGGGGACCGAAAGGGGGTGTGGGACTCACCACCGGCAGACGCGACTGCCAGCAGTAATACCCACTAAAAATCTTCCGACGACGCCCGCCGCTTGTTGAGAAAAAGGCGGGGGCCAGTACCTGGGTTGCAGCTTCTGACACCCCGCCTGCGGCCAACGTCCCCCGGACCAAAACCGGGAGGACCTCCTCAGAGAGGCGCAGTGGACGCGCCCCTCCTACCTCCTTGTGCGACCATAGCGTGTGTGGCCGACTTTTCGTAGGGTCTATAGTTAGACAGCAGGGACCCCCTGCCCCCACTGCCTAAGACCCACCTGGCGCTGCTTGACGGGCCCTCCTGGCCCGCCCGCTGCGCCCTCCACAGGTCCCTCTTAGTTTCTCCCCCGGTAGTCAGTACTAAGGGCACCCAGAGTCGTCGGTCTCTGGGTGTTACCTTTTCCCTGGCGCCTCTTGTGCCCTACCGGGAGTTACTCAGCCCCCCCACCACGACAAGGTGGAGACCAGTCGGGGGAGAGTATTCTTGGCCTAGGCTAGGACACCACACGGCACAGGACGTTAATTCTAGTCATTATAAAGGGGCTGGGCTTAGGCATCATATTTTCTTAAGCCAAGGTGAAGAGGGTTTTAAGTCATATTTCACCACGCGGAGTCGGTGCGGTTTTTCAAATACAGGTGTGTAGCGTCCTGCTGTTAAAGATTTCAAGCGCAAGACTTGAATTTCATCAAATAACCTTCCCCCGCTGTGGGTGGAGCGGGAGGGTGTGTCAGACTTCTACTGCTTAAAAACCATCCATGTTCCTTCTTTTGAGCCTGCTACGTTCCGAGGCCGCGGTAACCCTTGCGAACAGTCCCGCAAACCTCTAGCTTGGCTGACCTTCATATTGTGATAACCGAGACAGTATAATGTGGGCTAACATTTGAAGACCGATATTGCGTGGAGGTCAGCATACCTGCACTTCGCTCCTGCGGTCGTGGGTTCGATTCTCACACAGGACAAATCTTTGTGTGCATGAATATGAAAATTTGTTCTGGTCTGGTTGTTTCCTATGTATATTAAGTATGTATTTATAATAAAAAATTATATAAGTATGTTCGTCCGTTCTTTAGTATATATCCATTACATAAGTTCTTAAAGATAGGTACTTATCTTGATGCTGAATAATTGGTTCGATTGTAAGAGGATATTTAGTTATTTTATTTATTATTATTTAAACTGTTACCCTTTTATGGACTGACCTTCTTAAATTTAGCGTAACTGTCGTGATCGTTTCCAACTACCAATTAATTATCTCAGCCTTATAAATTCCCACTACGGGCCTCCTCTCATGTAGGTGTAGGTCGGAGGGATTTAATTAATAAGCTATAAACTATGATCTCTTGCAATGACAGTGTTATAGTCTTTAGTTTTGTATTTATTCTATATCCAAGTTAAAACAGTCATGTCATTTTATGATTAAGTATATTGGTAGCGACATCTAGGAAAAGTATAGTCAGTTATTACCAACTAAAAGTTGCTGCTATAGCCATCTGTCGGTGTTTATTGGCAGTTTTATTATGTTTGTTACAACAGCGTCATCTATTGGCCTGCTATTACGGTTGTTTCCGTAAGCTTAATACAGGTTAATTTGGGGCGGTTTTTTCTGTCTTTAGTTAATTTAATTTTTATTTATCATATATATAATGCGCCCTATTACGGCACAGCAAGGTAATTAGTAAACGAAAATGTTTTTTAAACTAGATTATCACCCTATCCTAAAATCAATAAAACGGAAGCTGTCCCTATTAAAGACTATATGGCAGATAAAAATGCTTGGGATTAAACTGCAGTTTCATACTGTCTATTTTAAGATGAATGAGATAGAACATGAATATTGTTAATGTTATATTCTATTGCATTGTATAGCTTCACAGATAAATGAAGACTGTAATTAAAGTACCTAATTTCGATTTCTTTTGTACTTATAATTAATTTTGACGTTTTCAAGTGATATGTAATAGTTTATGGAATAAAAGATTCAAACTTTGAATACACATAGGACTAATATTTATGTTCATGCACACAAAGATTTATCCTGCGTGGGAATCGAACCCACGACCTTAGGAGTGGAGAGCGGGTATTCTCGCCAACAAGCCATATCGGTAGTTTCAACACTCATACCTAAGTGGCCTTACAAGTACTTTTGTGGCGATATCAACGTAACGAAACGTCAGTGTTTAGGATTTTCGTGTAGAATATGCACCTTTGAAAAAAAACTGTGTACACGTTTTCCAAAGCAGGGAAGCGCTCTATAATAAATGCTAATCGTTCTCTCATCCAAGGAATGACCTCTGTAAACACTGCTTGTTGTATAGTTCCTACCAAGACGAAAGGAGCCTAAACAAACCTCACCTTTTTTTTATCGTCGGTAAAAAATGCTGTTTACACACTTCGGCCAATGGGGGGACTGAGAGGGGAGTGTAGGGCTCACTGCGTTTAAAACCTACCTTAACCCACTTAAAACTTCCGACGACGCCCACCGCTGTTGAAAAAGGGGCAGGGGGCCAGTGTCTGGGTATGTATCCCGCTCCCTCTCCCGCTCCGCGGCCTCCTGCTACATCAGCACTTCGCTGGAGGAGGCCATCGCCTACCAAACCAACCTCACCTGCAACTGGTGTACCCTAAGCGGCAATAGGTTCACCACCTATTACGTGGGACCAACTATATAATTGGCTAAGTGCGGGCAAATAATACGCCTCTGTATACCCCTTCGGGAAAACAGGCGTGGTTGTATATGTGTAAACTCTGCCTTACTCTGGTGATAAATTCTGACTCTCTCCTAACGCGGAGTTTCGAGCGCTACAAATAATGCCAGCCAATGTATGTTTCATTTTCATTTTAATGTAGCACCTTATAACGACCACAACATACCTGGGGGCCTACCGCCGAGTTCGATGGCAATCGATTATAAGGCAAAATGGATTTCGAATTGATTCTGTCGTACCGCCGAACTCATGGAAATGGCGTTCTCCATTTACCTTTTGGTCTGTCACGGACTGAAGGTCATGAATGAGAGGTGGCTGTTGGCAGATTCCCCGGTACGGATTAATGAACGTAAACAAAGTTTGATCTAGATGGATTTTACCGGTAATCCATCGAATTCGGCGGTAGGCCCCCTGATGGTGGTTATGGTGAGCGGTCAAGGCATTCCAGAAAAAATAGAACTCTTTATGCCGTGGAACAATCATGGTAGCAAGCGCATCGACTCAATACCGGCCAGCTTTAACCCTTGAACAGGCAGAGCATGTTGAAAATATTCATTAGTTTCCACCTTAAGTTAACCGCATAAGGTTCAATTTATGGTAGTCATTATATTCGAAGCGCTCGTAGCTTTGCGGTGCTTGGTGGTCGGAAACGATCACCGAAGTACAGCAGTTTACAGAGGTCAGTCCTTTGATGGGTGACCGTTTGTGTGGCATTTAATATCGAGCGCTTCCGTGCTTCGGAAGGCACGTTAAGCCATTGGTCCTGGTTATCATTAAACGTGATTGTCGATAAGCCATGTTAGAGGCCTAATGGGCGGCTTGAAATATTCTAACAGCAGGACGCCATACGCCTGCCTCCGCCAATCCGCACTGGGTCAGCGTGGTGGAGTATGACCCAATACCCTCACACCTTGGTATGTGAGAGGAAGCTCGTGCTCAGTAGTGGGACGTTAATGGGCTGATATGATTATATTGACCGTTGACTGGTAAAGGGTTAAATGCTATTTAATGCCCCGGTTAAAAGACCCAGGATTATCGAAGCTGGGAAAACCATGCGCTTGCAGAAAATTTTGAAGCCAAATAGTCTTACAAACGAACGACTTTCCCCGTTTATTAGATAGAATCCTAAATTTAGAAAAGAGGTGTTTGAAAATAAAAAATAACACTATGTTCAAAATACTTTATTTCAACAACTTTATGTATAAAACATTCTCACTTGGTTTATAAGTATGTATAAATATGTACTACCAATATAAATACTACATGGACTTAATTTATGAACCCGACAATATACAACTCTGATCGAATATCATAAGGTTGCAATTACATTGCACCGTCAACACAAGTTAAATGTTTTAAATTCGTATTGTTCGTGTCTACTTAATGCTAAACAAAATTATATAAACCACATTGTTTATGGCTGAATTTAAAGTCTTAATCCATTTTGTTACGGTCCATAATAGTTTAAACTCTCTGACTATATTTATACCTAAGCATAACATTACATTTACGATATCAAATGAAATCTTACCACTAAAACATTGGATTAGGGGCAAATTGTAACAAATCAAACTCGTTTTACAATATTTTTACTAGTCACAGTTCTAACCAAACATGTTCTTTGTGCTAGTTTAAGTGTTGACCTTCATAAAAACTCTATTGAGCCAAACTTGAAAAAAAGAATTTGACATTGACTTTAGTATTGTGGCGAATAAAAATATTGGTACGTTTTAATTTAAACTCTGTACAGAAAAACAAAATCTGAATATTAAGACAAGTTTTATTTATTTACGATTTGTCCTCAACCCCAAAACTTTCGACATAAAACATCTATAAATGAGTGAGTATGAATGATACGCACTTTCCGTGAGAAACGAGTAACTCTTTTGTTTTTGAACAGTCTTGCCTTAGACTCTCATATTTAAAAAAATTACAAGTCATTACCAGGAACTAAGGTGAGAGGTATTCAGGTCGTTCTCTAACACGCAGTTCCAGCGCGAATTGGCTGCCTAGTAAAGCTGTCGACTACCACATATAGTAATAATCGGGGCCAACATCACAAAGTGCCTTCCGATAAATACTATTCATAGTGTTTTTATTATTACTCGCTTAAATTGCAGATAAAACACAGTACAGATATATTTACAAAAGTCAGCTTATTTTTAGATTAATCTCTTCCAACAAACTTAAGCACGTTTCCGAGATATGTCATTATATACTATAGTCTATAGACTTGTGTACTCATAAAATTGTAGAGTAGCGAATAGCTATTTAATATTTGACACTAACTCAAGATTTTTCCAATATGTAAATATTCTAAATTAAAACTTATTCGCTCATGGCAACACTTATGACATGAAAAGTCACTGAGGTTCGATCATCCACGGCAAGTGCGTACCCTCCATTACAATCAACACTTTTACCTTTTTTTTATTAGTGAGAATATTCACTGTACAGTCAAGAAAGCAATGCATTCGAGAATAGAGTATGTTCTACTATAAAATATTTACATTACATATGATATAAGTCAGTAACAGTTTTTTTTTATTGTATATTATTAAGCGTTCATATTGAAAAGATCAAACTACCCTCAAATTGACCGTAATGTAATTTATGCATACATTGATTGATATAATCTATCTTTTAATTGATATTATAATATCACTGATTGGATAATAATATATTTAAAAGATAAAAATGAATTTGAAACATTGACATTAAAAATTTCCATTCTACCCTACATTTAAACAAAGTTTCCAGTATCCATAGTTGTATTAAAACTGCCTTTATTTTTTACTCAAATCCCTGTGCATCGACTAGACCAAGAGAAAACCTACATTATTTTTTTGCCTATCCTAATCTACCCACATTTCTCGAACGCATAACTTAACGATACATCTGTTTTATGACAAAAATATATTTTCCTCTGTTTCATGTCATTGTATCTAACATAATCTGACTGAAATATGAATATAATTATTACTATAAGCCGTTGATACATTTTATTATATGAGTAACGAGTATTTATTTTTACATAACTATACTAATGGACTTTTTTCGTATTTCTTTTAGGAATTATATATTCTTGCGACAAGTAATTTAGTTTTACAAGTGTTAGCCGTATTTTCTTCTTGGCGACTTTTTTGAGCATGTTTATGAAGCCATGTTTTTGTTGTATTTTATTCTAATAAGTGTATATTTTTCAGAGTTTAGGTGCGAATTTGGGTTAACGATTTAGATAACCTTATCTCAAAATTTAGGTGACCATTTAGATGCTAAGTGGAATATAATGTAATTAAATTTATTAAAAAATCCTTTTATCCAGCTTGAGTATATCACGCTCACTTATATGTTTCCGCGGTGGTAGCGTCATGCGTCGGGTCGTTGTGCTCCTTAAAATATGGTTGAGCGTAACGCGTCTGCTCATGACTACTATGTTTATCCGTAATTATGTTAATATTGCTAAAAAGAGTTTTGTCTCCCTTTTTTTTTTGTTTCAAATCTTGTGACTGCAGAACACAATTGTTTTAATATTATGTATTTTAATTGTAGCTGGCGGGAGAAAAAACCATCCTTGACGATTTTCTTGCCCGTTCTTTTACGATCAAGCTCCCGCCCGCAGTGAATGGGCGCGTTAGTTTATAAGTATGACATTCATAAGAGCTCTATTGAGCCAAACTTGAATAAATGAATTTTTAATTTAATTTTAATTTAATTTTTAATTTAATTAATAATTAAATATTACATAAGTGTACAGCAGTGATATTTGAATAATTATGACTTGTGTATAAGATTTTTTTAAATTTATGTCAGAAATGCTTTTTTTAAACATCGGCAAGGTTGAGCTTTTAAACTAATAAAAGATTAATTTAAAAGGGCAGTTATAACGTAAGAGTATTAATGCTTCTCTATTAGTAGAAGATTAAAAAAAACAAAGCAGTGTCGATGGATGATTCATAAATTACGTCATACTTTAATAGTAGCATAATGACAGATAGTAGGATGCGTCTGTTTATTTTCAGTCGGCCTAGTCATTTTGTAAAACAGCTAATTGTATAATTTGCCTGCGACATTGACATATGCATAAACTATAAGTTTGAAATCACATGTAAACATCAAATGTAATAAAACTTAATATTTTGAAAACAGATTGGCTGTCCAAAACCTAGAGATAGTTTCACTTTGAAACAGATTTTATTATAAGTGTTTTTCAAAAAAAACGTCTTTTGCTAGGTTTTGATTTTGGACAGCCCAGTTGATTTCATTTGAAATATTATAATTACACATTTTTAAAACATTTGACGTAATTGATGAAAGATCCTTCAAGTGCGCATGCTTAGAATTTTTATAACCTTATTTTATAAAATATGCTTACATTTAATCCAATATCTTTACAAAGATATTATATACAATAATCATTAGTAACATTGACTAGGATTTATTTGTTACGAAAACAACATAAAATCTGTAGAAATGTAAAGTACTACAATTGTTACAAGAATTAGTAGTTTCTGGTAAGCACGTATACAATATCACGAGACGACAAGGTAGCTAAATAAATTTTTGCAACAAACCAGCTTACAAAATTTACACAAAAAAAAGATTTATTTTAAGCATAGGTAGTCAGCGTAAGTAGTCGTAAATAGTCGGTAGCACCCAAAGCCCCATATATATCGAAACACGTCCTAACGGTCTTGGCAATAGAGTCGTGTTTCAAACATTGTGGCGCTTAGGCTGTTAACAACAATATGCCGCTGACTCTACAGTTAGTTACTGTAAAACTGGTGCATTCCCACAAGTTCACTCAAAAATAAACCATAAGTACACAACCTTAATGACTATTATGGCTTAATGTAAATCTCGTAAGAGTGTAATTGTAAAAATATCAAAGCCTCGCTAATCTTATAGTAAGCGTTTCAAGGGAACTTTCAAATGTATGGAGGAACTGGTTAACGTTTTGGCACTTTATGCTATGGAACCACTCAATGTGGAACCAATAATTATGGATCTACTAATCATGGAACCACATTTTATGGAACCACTTTTCATGGAACCACTTTTCATGGAACCACTTTTAATGGAACCAGTAATCTTTCAACTAAAAGTTATGGAACCAGTAATCATGGAACCTTTATATTACGTAAAAAGATACGCAATAAAGTAATTGGCACCTTTTGGCTACCAACCAGATAAGACCATCTGTGTGTTATTTATATGTATATTAACCTTTCAAATAACAAAAAGTTCTGTATTGCCAGTAAAAAAATAATTTATATAATTTAGTTTAGGTTATAATTGTTTGTTCTAAAAACGATTTAGTTATAATTTGAACATAATATGCTCTGTTACAATTTTTTTCTAAAATGTGTGTAGTTTAGACGAAAATTCCATAAATTAGTCAAAATTTAAATACATATAGGGTTGCCTATAAGCTGATACACTGTTCATGTCGCAGTTGCAATAATGTCTAGATACTTTACAATGCGCCTCGTCGTTTTATAAAATGTCGGATTCATATAATATGTTAGTGAAAAATATTTTATTAAAGTTGCCATATTGAAAAATAAAAGCGTAAAATGTGAACATAAATGGAAAACCTATTTTTTACAATTATTATTTTTTTCTTTATAACTTACATGCGATATATTTACATATTGCAATTAAACTAATAAAAATGAAATTAAGTAGTGAGTTATGGTAACCACAATAGTCAGTTTTTAACAAAACAACCAGAGACAATTATGTTTTTAATTTTTCACTAAAGTTTTTGTGTGAAAACAAAAAGCTCGTGATTATTTTAAATACTTACTATGTATTATTAAATATTTAAAGCACCATATTATTTCCTCTGGTCAATATTAAAAAATATTGTAAGTCACAAGTACAATCGAGGTCTTCGTCACCTAAATACTTTGAATAAAAAAATCCTGACTGTAGATTTGGCGATTTTGTGCAATAGTTTTTTTACTTTAAATGGAAAATGTTTAGACAACAGGGACCTCGATAGTACACACAGAGTAAACTCACAGATTTAAAGCCAAATAAAACATAAAAAGCCTCTCTAGTTAATAATGTATAACGTTTAATATACTAACTCTTTATTCACAACTCAGTAACTATACTAATTTTTACACTATGAAATTTTACATTTACTATGGTATATAAAGTATGGGTGTATGGAGATCCTATCAACATCTGCAAGTGGTGCACCTGCCGATCAACGGACGAGGCTCTGGCGAACATAACAGTGCCCGGTAAGCGGCGATAGGCTCGCCACCTATTACGTGGGGCCAACTATATAATTGGCGAAGTGTTGGCGTATAATATGCCTTTGCCTACCCCTTCGGGAAAACAGGGGTGAATGTATGTATAGCCCAATACGCAACGCATCGCCTTATATCTTCAATTCTTTCCAACGCACAAAAATCTATTACAGTGCAAGCTTGAGGCACTAGATGGCGTCATATCATATATCCCGAAATTGTTCTCACATTTACATACATAAGAGTTGCAAATAAAGCAATAAAACATAGAAAAAAGTATTTAATTACATCGACATTATAATGTTACTCAATCTTGATTGGCGTTTGAAGAGATAGCTACAAAAGTATATCTATCTCTGTCTGTCATACAATCTGTACTTACAATGGAAGATTGCTACAATTCAAATAAGAAGTCCTACTTTAAATCAGAGACAATAAGGAAAAAGTCGAAACTACAAGAGGTTGTTATCCATAGTTATTAAATACAACTTATAAATTAATACTATCCTACTATTTACAAATTGAGGTAATCCATACTACTACCCTAGAAGAGAGATATATAAAAAAAGTACTAACAAATTTAGACTACGGAAAATATTTCAAAAAAAAAAAAAAAAAGGTACAAATGTGAGTGAGCAAAGAGTACGTAGTCTCACACAGCACGCGCCCGCTGAGAGAGAATTGACAGCTGTCACTTTGACGTTCATCTGTCATCGTGAAATAATGTCTGAGAGCGAACATTATAAATTATGTGCTACATAGTAAAGGGTGTATCCCTATACACCCACCAAGACCTTCGGAGCCCAAGCCAACCTCACCTGTAAGTGGTGCACCTGCCTATCAATGGACGAGGCTCTGGCGAACATAACAGTGCCCGGTAAGCGGCAAGAGGCTCGCCACTTATTACGTGGGAGCAACTATATTATTGGCGAAGTGTGGGCGTATAATATGCCTACATCTCCCCCTTTGGGGAAACAGGCGTGAATGTATGTATGTATAGTAAAGGGTAATTTCTGAACGCACATGTAACGACGTAAGCTTATGAGTCTTTAATTATATATATGCATATGCCATAATATCCAAGGCAGACTACATCAATTGACAAACACCATATAATGACGAATTTATAAATGTACCACAAATGAAGCAAAACCTCAACAGGTTTCCTTTATCAATCATCTATTTCAAAGTTATGTAAAAATTGTCATTAATAATGACGACGAGGCATTAACGCGACACACAATACACTTCAAAGTTGACACATAACCTAAAAATTTACAAAAAAAACCGTCTCACAGAGTTATTAAACGTCACGATGACAGCTCTCAGCTCAAACAGGTGTCACTGGGACCGATTTCAGTTTGATAGGTATCAGACTCACCCGAAGCAGGCGGTACGTGTGATGACAAAGATGGAATAGTAGCCACCGTCAAGGTTGGTCATCGTCTTGTCGCTTCTTGTCGCTTTTCCTCTGGTTCAACTTTTTCTTCATCTCTAGGAGCATTTGTTCGAAGGACATGTTGTCTGTGCGGCGGGCTGGCAACGCCGCCGCTTGCCCGTGGAAGGCGCTCTCTGTGTATTTAGCCTCTAAGCCATCTGTAGAAGAAAATTTTGATTTGAATAAATATTTATTCAGATAAATGACATATCGCACATCCTCTAAAAAGTGTCATAACAGAAAAAAAGTCGATAGCGAAGTAATAATAAAGAAACGATTAATTTTTTCTTTTATTTTTGTCTTACTGTCATAAAGTTAAATAAAATCTAAAGCAATATAACATATAAAAACAAAATTAATTACAGTTCCTAATTCACAAGACGACAAAAAATAAATAAAAAATCGTAAATCTTAATTTTTATAAAATCACTTTTTTTGTGTTATGACACTTTTTTTAGAGGATGTGCGATATATAAAAATTAATTTTTTTAGAAATTATAAATAATCGAAAATGAGTGGAATTGTTTAAATGTTTCGGCATGCGAAACGCTGTAGATTAGAAGATTAATTCTATTTCGGCAGTGGTCAATGTATTACAATTGTATCTCTTTGGCAGATAGCTTGAGGTCAAAAGCAATAAAAAACATTCAGCAGCTTTGCCTGTAAAAGAATTAAACCGTGTGCCTTTGCCAGTCTGTGCTGGGTTCGCATGGTAACCATCATCATCTCAGCCCATTAACGTCCCACTACTGAGCACGAGCCTCCTCGCACATATTAAGGTGTGAGGGTATTGGGTCATACTCCACCACGCTGACCCAGTGCGGATTGGCGGAGGCAGGTGTATGGCGTCCTGCTGTTAGAATTTATCAAGCCGCCCATTAGACCTCTAACATGGCTTAACGACTACCACATTTAGTGATGACCGGGACCAACGGCTTAACGTGCCTTCCGAAGCACGGAAGCGCTCGATATCAAATGCCACACTAACGGTTACCCATCCAAGGATTGACCTCTGTAAACTCTGCTGTCCTTCGGTGATCGTTTCCGACCACCTAGCACCGCAGAGCTACGAGCGCTTCTAATTCGCATGGTAATGTATAACTTGAATCCTTCTCACTTTGTTTTCTGATCCACTAGGGTTCAGACCTCCTTCCTACTTTCTGTACACTAATAGGCAGAAAGACATTATTAGGCAGAGAGATTGATGAACGTTGAGACCTGGGGGTACTGTTCATCATAAATAAAAACATACATTCACGCCTGTTTCCCTGTAGGATAGGCAGAGGCATATTATACGGCCACGCTTCGCAAATTATATAGTCTCACGTGATAGGTGGCGAGCCTATTGCCGCTTACCCGGCACTGTTATGTTCGCCAAAGCCTCGTCCGTTGATCGGCAGGTGCACCGCTTGCAGGTGAGGTTGGCTTTGGCTCCTTAGGTCTTGAAACTCTTACAATCACACCAAATTTTTGGTTCCATATATATAGATAAATATCATTAAGAACTTGTGTTATGGATACTAAAGAACCGATAAACATAATTAAACACAATTTTTTTAATACATACTTAATATACATAGGAAAACACCCAGCCCAGGACAAATATTCATGTTCATGCACACAAAGATTTGTCCTGTGTAGGAATCGAATTAGCTGAAACTTCCAAAAATCACCAAGTTCATCATAACTCTGGCTACAGACCACTCTCCTACCTCCAAAACTCAAACTTTGGTAAGTCACGAAAGTTCTACCTTTCATTAATCTAACCCTACACTTAGGAAGCAAATAGTAAAATAACTTCCAAGAAAACACCAATATCAGCATAACTCTGTATACAGAACGCCCTCTTGCTTCAAAAGTAACGCCTGAATCATTGAAATATTTTTAAAAACTCACCAAGGCATAACTCTGCCTGTAGAACACACTCCTGCCCCCAAAGTGCCACCCTAATCTTAAAATTACTTTCCGAAACTCACCAAGATCAGCATAGCTCTGCCTACAGAACGCCCTCCTGCCTCCGAAGCCTACGTCGTACTGCGGGAAGGTGCTAGCTGCCTCCACGGCCGTCCAGGCATCTCTGGCTCTTTGGTAAGTCACGAAGCCGTAGCGGGTTCTGAAATAAACAAATTATATAATCCATGCCGCTTATGTTAAATGCGCAAAACCTAGGATACGCCGTAACACATTTTCGGGTGTCAATTGAAGTGCGGCGTGGGGGTCGGTGCGTAAGTATAGCAACGCGCGCATGCGTTTAGTCTCTTTTTGTTATGGCTAAACATACGGTAACATAAGATACATGAACCACCACTGAGAAATTTACCTTTAAAATGTTTTGTTAAATATAGATGCCGCTCGAATTTAGCATTATCCAACTGTTAAAGCAAAATCTAACTTTTTAGTCCTATACGCATTAGACATATAGACTACAAACTGAAAAATAAATACTTTGAATTTTTCTTTTTAAATTTCCGTTTGTCTCGCTAAATCTCGCGAATGACTGAACCAAATTGGCAAATTTTAATCTTGAAATATTTGTAGAAGTTCAGAGAACGCTGAAACTGTAAGAAAAAATTGCGAGGAAAATATTAAAAACGAGTACGAAAACGAGTAACATCTGTCAATGCAATATTTTGACACTTGATAGTAAATTATTTATAAGTGCATTCAGAAACGTGGCAAGAAGTTAACCAGGGGACTTCTTGGCGGGAAAGTCAAGTCAAGTCAAGTTGGCGTCATGTCTGCAGCTTTGTTTTATTTTCTAATATTTGTGATATTTCGAACATTAATGTGTAATATCTTAAATGAGTGTTTGTAAATGAAACAAAACAGTGCAACTACACGTTTCGAATTCTCTCCAGAAGTCCATGTGAGACCCAAGTAGACTCAACGGGTTCAGGGGGAGAGCATCTCATTAGAATAGAATAGAATACTTTATTTGCATTTACTATTTATCGTTGTTATCACCACTAGTTCTCATTTACTCTGAATTCAAAATTATGCATATATATCTATAACTTGACACCTAGCTAAATGAGTAAGCCATAAAAAAAGAAAAAAAATAAGATTTAAACTTCCGTAAGAAGGTCTTTTATTTAATCTGACATACGTATTAAAAAGAAAAAAGAATGTTAACCAGGTCATTAAATCAATCATTAAAAAAGTTTAGAACTCACCCATCCTCCTTGCAATGCAGCCTGACTTCCATAACTGAGCCGAACTTGCAGAAAAGATTCCGTAGCGACAACTTCGTTGCCTCCTTCTCTAACTTGCCCACAAACACTATCCTTCTCTCTTCCACAGGAGTGTTGTTTTCTCTGTAACAATTATTATTTAGTTAACATTACTCAAGGTAAGATACGATACAGTTACGTCCGAAATAAATTACAAATTGGCTATCTGCTATAGACAAATCCATCCTTTTTCGTGTAAAGCGAGTCAATGAACAATGCTTGAACTTTAGGAATGATTGAAACCAAGATTGGGGTCTATCTAAGACAGCTTTCAATCTCGGATTGCGGATAGATTATTAATTTCGGGCGTAAGTGTACATGAAATAAAGACAACATACTGCGGAGCTACCTGAGTACAAAACTTATATAGCAAAGAATATTAAGTTTAAGAACTGTAACAAATATAGACAAGGGTATTTCACCATCAGGCGAGCAACTTGTTCGCAACATACCTGCCACTAAATAACAATATGTCTTCCGATTTTTATTATCATATCCTAGCATTATCCCGGTTGCCCTAGACTTAACTTAGGGCCTAGGGTCTGCTTACTGGTTTAACCAGATTTTGTCTGAATTTTATAAATTTATATGCATCGACTGCCGTCTGACCTCCAAAACCCGGAGGAAAACATCATTATATGGTTACCCCAGGATGTGCATATATGCACCCGGTGCGAGCTTTCAAAACTGCGCCCTTGAAAAATGCTCTGACCAGGCTCTGCTCTGCTCAACCATGTTCGCAATAAAACAAAATGTACCTACTAGCTACCATGCATGAGATAAAACTAGACACTAGCCTGGTCATTTCTGCGCCCCTCCAGGGTCTGCTCCCTGTGCCTGGGCACTGCTGGCACTGCCCTAGTTACGGCACTGATGCCAGATAAAATGTTTGTCAAAGTCATGGCGAGTGACTGAGGCTCGCATAATGCTATGCATCGCTTGACCTCGCGTTCATGTTCACGACGTTCCGTACATGTACATACGTATGCAGCTTTAAGGTAAGTTTGTTCTTTGAAACAAATAAAATTCAAGTTTTATTACCTATCCTCAGAACTGAAACTCCGATAGCTCTTCTTTTTGTCCTGCTCGTCTCTCTCGTAGTTACTGCCTGACTGTGATGATGCAACTGATTCTTCAGAACTCGAAGACGACGAAGAAGAGGATGATGATGATGATGAAGACGAGCTGGAACAGGAAAACATTGCTTTTTAACACATGCTTATTTAGCACCTTGTGACAATCAATAACACACATTCTCAGCTCATTAACATCCCACTATTGAGCTGGTCTCGGCTGGCTCCTTGAACGAACAAAGTTAAAAGGAATTCATGTGTTGTGAGCGTTCTGCTAATTTATAAGATATTTTTAAGCTTCCGAAAAGGGCCTCTTTATATCCATAACAACTATAACCTAAATAAATGCTTCTGTGAAAAATTATATTAAAAATGTCTATGATGTTGTAAAAACCAGTCTGAGCCTACATAGCAGCATTTCCTATATGGAGATGAGAGGTCATCTAATATCTACTGTCTGTCATGCATACCTTCATCCATAGATGTTGTAGTAAAACTACGCTAAACAAAAAACAAAATATTCACATGTTAGGAAGATAAATACAAAATTACCTAGAAGAAGAGTCTGAGCTTTCGGAAACCGTAGGCTTCCTCAACGGCGGAGTAACGGATTTCAACTTTTTCTCAACAACATTTAATTTTGCCGCCGAATACTGCGGACTTGGCCTCGTATTCTTTTTCACAACAGGAGTTTTTGATCGACGTTCGTTGTGTTTCGATCTAGATCGGCGATGATCGCGTCTTGTGGAAGGTGACCGGCGTTCGCAAGCCGAATGACGACCCGGCGGAGTTCTGCGGCGGTACGATCTATTTCTTTTGTAAGGAGAAACTGATCTTCTATGTCTCCTGTAGCCTCGAGAACGAGACCTGCTTCGACTTCTCGATCTTTTCCGTCTGTGACCACGGGAGCGGGATCTCGACCGGCGCTTATACTTCGCTTCATATCTATCTTTTGATCGGGATGTCTTATCCTTTGATATTGACCTCTTTTCCTTCGATATTGTTTTCTCAGGCTTTGGTTCAATATCTTTAGGTTTCACTGCCTTTTCTTTCTCTTTAGGAGCTGCCTTTTGGCGAACTGGACTACAGTCGCTTGACATCGACATATCGCTGTCGTTTCTTTTCCGATTACTTGTTACTTCCTTGCTAATAGCTGTCTTTACTTGTACTTCATTGTTCTCTGCTGTCGTGTCAGTTTGTATGACAATGTTAGAAGACATAGGTCTACTCCTATCTCTAGCCAGATGTAAAATAATTTTATCTTCTCCGTGTTCTGCTTTAGCGTCATATTCTCGAACTATTGTTGTTTTTACAAATTTCTTGTGCTCCCGTTTATCAGTGCCTTTTGATTGTTTATTCTCATGGTCATCTTCTGGTGCTTTCTTCATAACAACATCCTGAATACTAGCAAATAATGAATTGCTGGATATTTTCGTGTCGACTTGTTTTTCTACACTTTTTAATGCCGCTGTTATATCTTTGTATCTTTCTTTGTTGATTTTACATTCTGATTGCTTTTTGTTATCATCAGACGCCCGTTTGTTTCCTTTCATTGCATCAAATACGTTTCGTTTTAATACGTGATCAGATTTCTTAATTTTAAAATTGATTAAGGACTTGGCATCAATTGGGGGAGTCGTAGACCTCTGGATTTTGTTCAGGCTTTCCATCTTTTTGAAAACATTCTCATCAGTGTTCACTCCTATACTAATGTGAATAATTTCTTGATAATCTGCAGATGCTTGGGGCTTTTCTGGGGCTTGGGGAGAGGGCATTTCAGGCGGAGCTGCCATTCCAACTATTTGCATCATTTCAGCATCACTCAACAAAGGTTTCAGTTCAAGATTTTCCACTTTAGGAATTTTGCTCATAATAAAGTCTTCATCTCTTTTTCTTAGAGCTTCAGCTTTATTTTTCTTTGTGTTCATTAAAATCTTCCTTGAAGCTTCTCGAATTGGATCAAACACCTTTTTAGGTTCTTGATTAGTTTCTATTTTAATAGTATTTGCTCCATTTTGTATTACTACATTCGTAGCACCTTTCAAACTTTTGTCAAGGTTTAAATGTGGAACATCTGGGAAAATTGCTTCTGGGCTGACTGTGGTTGAACTGTTATTGGAATTCACAACTCTTCTTAACTTATATTCTTGTAAGTTCAGCTTACGTTTCTTTTGCGGTTGTTCCTGTTCTTTTTTGATCGTTATATCAGCTATCCTTTGCAGTTCCTCATCAAATAGTCTTTTTTCTTTCTTAACTATCTTAGGTATATGTACATCCTGTTTATTAGGAAACAGACCTGTGTAAAAGTTTTCATCTTTTGGACGGGGTTCTTCCTTAACACTAACACTAATAACGACATTGTCTTTAGTACGCTCTTTAGTATTTACAGTTTTGTTTTTAACAATTTCTACTTCCCTAGTATCTTTAACTTTTTTAACTTCTTTTACACTACTTGACTTTTCACAACCAGCTGGTTTCTCACAGTTTACTGTCTTTTCACAGCTAATTGGTTTTTCAATACCTATCTTTTCACTATTGAAAGATTTATCAGTCACAATACTACTTTTAAGTTTTTCACTACTTTTATATTTATGAGAGTCACTATTATCATCACAGTTTAATATTACTTCGGATTTGTTCTTTATAGTTAACTTAATACTACTATTAGAGTTTTGATTACAAGGATTACTACTATCACTTGCTCTACAAGCACTTTTGTTCATCACAGAATTGTTAACATTGTCAGGAGTGACACAGTGTGAAGGTGAAAGTTTTTTACGACAAGTGGGCTGTGCCATTGGTTGTTTTATCGTCTTAAACTTCACTTCTTCATCCACGTCACATTTACTAATAGGTTTCTTGGATTTAGTGTTATTATTGTTACACTTTTCACTTTCATCATCACTACTGAGATTATACACTATCTTTTTATTTTTGCATGTTCTGTGCCTGGAGTTGAGGATTCTGTTGTTGCTTGACAGAACCTCTGGCTTAAGGAGACTTTGTCCTCCCTTTAAGTTTGGGAGGCTTCTCCGTTTTTTGGCGGTACAGTAGTCGTGGTCCGAGCGAACGGGGCTCGGCGACCGGTGTGCCGTTGCGTTTATTGCCGCAGGCATCTGAAATAATTTCTTAAAATATATAATGTGTTCTTTGCTATAGTTTGAACACATCAAATAATATTGTAATACTCACCAGAATTTGACGCATTTTATTTTTGTTTAGCTGTACACCTGCATCTTGAAGCCTCATTCCATTCATCAAACTACTTTTGCCAGTAGGTTTTATTTTGACCTCTTCAGTTTTCAGTATTGTTCGTTTTCTTTTGGTATTTTGTATTTCAGTGGCTTCAAACTGTTCAAGAAGTTGGCTCAAATTGTTTGCTTCCAAAACTGGCACCACTGTGTCATTGCAAGATTCCACATCAATAAAGTCATCTAATTCAGTTTTTGAATCATTTAATGAACTCTTTGTGGTTGGTTTTACTATCTTTATGGGACTATCTTTTTTCACACAGTACTTTAAAACCGTTGGTATTGGAGTAGACGACCGTCTTCTTTGTATTTCTTGAACAACAGAATCTTCATTCACAGCATCAATAGTTAAATTTGAATTAATAGAGGATTCCACTGGCTGTTCTATTTCCATGTCCTGTTGACTTAAATCATCATCATAGATAATATCTGTGGAGGAAGGTACAGGTTTAGTTGTTATCAAGAAGCTATTAACATCCTCTTCAGTCAGAGTCTTTAGCTCATCACTCCTGTTAATAGTGTCTGATCTATCTTTGTCACTTTCAAAAGTTAGTTCAGACAAATCAATATTTAGATCTTCAAAACTAAAGCAAGTCTTTGTTGCACTATTATTCAAAGACATATTAGTTGGTGATAGAGGAACTGAACTGGATCTTTGTGCAGTCTTTGATTTGGGACATGCTAAATCTTCCAAGAAAAACTTTTTTATGTCTTCAATATTTGGAAGTATGTCTAAATCAGATTCATCAATATTTGATTCATCAATGTTGTCAGTACACATTTTTTTATCATCCGTAAGAGGCATTTCAGTAATAACTGGTGGTGGATTGTGATTGATTACCAAATTTTCATCGGCTTCTTTCGGTTTCATAAAGAAATTGTCTACATTTGGTGCTGGTGCAACATCTTTGATAAAATACTCATCTACATCTTTGACCACTGGTTCATCTTTGACATCCAGTATGTCCTTTTCAACTTTATTAAAATACTCATCAACATTTGAAACTACTGGAGTGTCAAGATCTATATCTAAGCCATTTTGCAACATGCCAGTTGGTCTTGTATGGTAGCTATCCTGAGTATATTCAGAGGATTCAGAGTTTAAATATTCAGCTTCAACTTCACCATTATTTTGCAAAGGTATATCGTCATCTTCCTCTGAGGATGCTTCAAGATCTAAATTTGGATCTACTTCGTAAACTACAACATAATCATGTCCTTCAACTAAAGAGTTATCTTCAATATTGTCAACTTCCGAGTGATACATGTCATAATCTTCTTCTTTTACCTCATAAGGAACCTCGGTAACCTCTATTTCTTCTTCTTCTTCCTCATCATCTCCATCATCATCAGAACTTGTATCTTGACTAGAATGTGTTACATTTATCTGGAACATGAAATAAATGTTCTTATTCAAACATGATATCAGAACATATAAACATATGTACAGAATTTTTAAACCAATATACATTGGTAATATAAAGTGCCCACGAAAAAAACTCTACTTAAATTTATCTGCAGAACTATAAAAATATAAATATGTATGCTCGCCACTTGGTAGATGTGGCACACTGAATATAATAGCTTCATAAACCCAGCTATCAGAGAAAGAAATAAGCTGCCTTTATTATAGACCCACAGGTTTCCTAGTAATTGTTTATGAAGAATGGCTCAATAAAGCTGTTTACTGCAAACAGGAGCATAAATGGAAAAGAAGAGCAAGATAGTCGTCATGTTTCGTACTCGCACTTTTAACCCAAAGTTTCCACTATTTCAAAAGAACCCAGCAGATTAATATTTTTATAATAATCAAGTAAAAGCAATTCTGTTGACATTTTTGATCATATTATCCTAGTATTTTGCATATATCAGTAATTTTTTACGCAGGTGACTTTTTCTGAATAGGACATTGAACACCTTTCTTCTTCAGCTCTGCCTTGTTGCTAGTTAGCCTGGTTCAAGAGGGGCCCACACAGTATCTGATATCATCAGACCATCTGGTAAGTGGTCTACCAACACTCCGTTTCTAGCATGAGGTTGTCAATTAAACACTCCATCTATTATCATCCCGTCGACAACAATTTCCGAACACCTTTAGACAGATGAATTAAATGTAGATCAAAAAAAAGTATAGTGAGAAACTTACAGTCTGATTCCAATTCTGTGTCTCACTGCCCTCCTCCTCATACTGTATCCTGTCATATGTAGAGTTTTCACCCTTGTACTCTGGGCTGTTCTGGGTGCAACTGCTCTCGGAAGACAGGGAGTCACTTGTGGACCTCATGATTTTATGCCCGATTGGCCGATATCGGGCTTGGTGGTATGGTATGTTCATAATATGCGACTCCATATCTATAAAAAAATATATGTCAAAGTTAATATAAATAAATAGAAAATTAAAATAGTTAATAATATTCAATATCTTAGATTTAATTTTACAAAACAAAAATACATAGATATAAAAATATTTAGTTGCCACAGTTGGAAGACATCTTTTGTTTTTAATATGTAAGTAAGGAGGGAATGAGGTTCATATATGTATTAATAGTAGTTACTTTATCTTTTGTATTTATATTTTAATAAAAAGGTGGATTCAAGACATAACCTTTTTAAAAACCTTTGCTGTTTTTTAAAGGAAAGTGAAATTAAATTATACTATTATATTACTAATTACACTTATACTATTATATCTGTTTGCTGATTGTTCTCATGAAATATTCTTTTGTATTATACTAAAATGTACACTTTGTTCACTAGAATCATAGCAAGTAGAAGGGTGTGATCTCTGCCTACATCTACAGGAACAAGATGTATAGGGATCCTAGCAAGACCTAAGAAGCCCAAGCCAACCAGACCTGCATGTGGTTCACCTGTCGATCAACGGACGAGGCTCTGGCGAACATAACAGTACCTTCGGGGAAACAGGAGTGATTGTATGTATATATCTACAGGAACAAGCTGTTACAACTATGATTAAGAGATCTTAATTCAAAAACAATTGTATAACAATCATTTTAGAAAAAATCAGAAAATAAAGAAGCATTTTTTTTTTTATGTTTGGGTAACCATTAAATGTTTCTATGGGTAGAGCAGAAGGGTGTGTAAGACAAAGAACAAAAACCGCAGTCCACTTTGACTACTAAGTGATCTTTAGTGCATCAATTTTATACTATTAATATTAATTTGAAATTAATTCTTTGATTTAAGTAATTGACCTTGCTAAACAAATAACTGAACCCTATAAATCAAATTATTTTAATAGTAAAACCTTTTCAACCCCTGACAGATTAATTACTTATATTAATATCTGACAGCAGCCATATCTATCAAAATAGAAACTTCAAAAAAATATGTAAACAAACACATACTAATAAATTAAAACATTGAAAAAAATTCAAAATATACAAAAAAATTGGAACTAATAAATGTCTGTTAATGTTGTTTTTTGTTGTGCTGGAGAATAGATAAAATAAAAGGTAACTAAATATGTCCTTATTTTTATTGACTCAAGTAATTAATAAATTTATGGCATCTTTTTTTTCATTAGGTACTTACTAATATTAATATTATTTATTAACATGTTCTCTTTCATATCTATATAATATTATTTATTTATATGTTTTAAACAATATCTGCTATCAGCTGTGACTCATATTCAATAACTTTATTTTAATATGGGAATTTATATATAAACAGGACAGTAATTACTTATAAAAAACTACTAAAATGTGTGATTTTTTATACTTTAAACTCAGTTTAAATTTCCTGTGTAGTTCAACTTAATATAATAATGTATCCCGAACTTAACTACATACTTTTAAGTCCTATTCTGTCAAAATAATACTTGGTGTACACCTCACCTGCACCTGCCGAACAATGTATGAGGCTCGGGTGAACATGAAAGTTCCTGATAAGCAGCTATAGGCTCACCACCTTTTATGTGGGACCAATAATATATCTGGCTAAATGTGGGCACATAATAAGCCTCTGCATATCCCTTCGGGGAAACAGGCATGATATTATGGATGTATAATCTTAATAAATACAATACATACAATATATACATACAATCATTATTATTAGAAGAAATTTTTCCACTATATTATAACAATAACCTATAAAAATATAACCCAATCAAATGTTTTACATCTTATTATATTTGACTTTAATAATGAATTATATTATAGATATGAACTCAAAATCTTACTTTAAGACAGTATTATTAAGCGTTGTTTCTGGTATTTCCACTTTACTAGACCTAATGTTATAAGTTATACTTATTATTTGACGACCAATATGGCATGGAGGTCATTAAACCTGCAATCTGCTTCTGAGGTTGTAGGTTCGATTCCTACACAGGACAAATGTTTGTGTGCTTGAACATGAATATTTGTTCTTGTCTGGGTGTTTCCTTTGTATGTTAATTATGTATTTACAAAAAAAATATGTTTGTAAATATATTTACCTGTTATTTAGTATCTACACAAGTTCCTAATTATACTTATCTTGAAACTAAATAATTTGTGTATTTTATGTGGATAGATATTTATTACTGTTTATAATACTCAACAACTATCTGGTATTGTTAAGAGATAACATTTATTAATCTAACAGATAATATAAAATAAAAATTATTCTACTATTATATACATATAACATATTTTCATAAACAATACATTTACATAATTAGGAAAAAATTGTTTCTTTGTTAATGATAACCTTTAAAAATACTAGCAGATATCATAATATATGACCTATATAAGATGATATTCCTAAAACTATATACCCCTAAAAGTGTATGCTATGTTTTAATTTGGTAATAAAGAGCTATTATACTGATTCCAGCTTATTAAAGTCGCAAAGTTTATTACACTCATAGGTGAATGATCATTACTTTTTACAAAAGCATACATGAACCCTGTCAATAACCACATTATCCTTTGTACTTAATTTTTTATAACATTTTATTGATAAGATTAAATTCATAATAAAAATGTATGATAATTAGACTACTGCACTAATGATAATGAGGCTTGAGAAAAGAAATTGATTATGGATGTTTATTCTGGTAACAGTCCAGTTGATAAGGACCAAAATGCTGTCACACTTTCCAGCTGTCAAGTTCACTAAACAAACCATGCCGTCACGTGATTTGTTACAATTTTGCACCTAAAGTGTAACTCGAATGATCGCAAAAACCACTTTATAATGCAGTGCGCCCAACTATAAAGTAACGGTATCGCCATGCGAGCACTTTCCATGCGAAAAAAAGTAAACCCAGCGAACGTGAAGTTTGTAGGTTATGTTCGTGATTGCAAACATATTTCGGACATACAATAACGTACAGACGATTATTTACTTACTATTTTTTGTTTTCCCACATTAATCAATGACAATTTTAATAAATTTACACCTAAATGTAGCCAAAACAAACAAATACTCGATGACATAAATCGCCCGCGCTAACCTAACCTTGATTGCGGAAAAAAGGTTTATCCAGATTTCTAGTTCAAGGTCTTATGAAAAACTGAAAAGTCACATGAAGCCGTTGCACAAACAAAACTGAAATATCATTGCGACCCGCACAGAAATCTATTTTAGGACAAACAACAGACGAAAAAAGCACTAACCTTTACAACCTCAAGTGACGGCTTTATCCATGTAATGTTTTCACAGAAACAATCAATAATTTTGCAAAATCACAATACACAACACACTCACTATTAAGTTTTTAAACACACTTTAGCACATAATAGTTCATCTAAATTTGTTTTTCGTAAGAAATTAACACTTTACGAAACATCACATGTTACGAACTTCACGACTGCAAAATTTCCGAATTTCAATGTTGCCATTGTCACTTATGTCATTGACATTAGTTTTTATAAAACCATTGCAGCTAATATAGTTCGATGTACATCCAAAACACAATAATATAAATTGAAATTGTCTTGTATCACTCCTACCAAGACCACATCACTGTGCTCAAGGCATCATAAAACTTTATATCCAAAGTTTAATAAGTACAACGATCAACCCAAAATAATGTTCCGTTACTAACCAACCTATGCATATGACTAGCAAAACACAACTGATGCTACTCTTGAATATAAAATTTAATTTCCATGAACATACGCCTCTCTACATTAGTATTTCCTGTAAGTATGAATAACTCGGAGGTACCTGGAATAGAAACAATAGATGTAAACAATTCATTTAAGCCTCAGAGCCAGCTATTGTCGAAGATCAGGTAAAGAGTCCTGGTAATGTTGTAAGTAATTACGCACCCTCGCACGCACGCCAAATATGACAAGAAAAGTTAAAGTGCGTCACAAGGACAAGCGTAGGTGTATATATACCTGAACAATATGACATAGTAGAGTCACGGCAAAGGGAAGTTTTGAATTTACTAAAGTCACGTGGTAATATTAGACAGTGTGGCGGCATTTGATTCCGATACCTTTTTTTTTTAATTTTGTTTGTTATTATATGAAAATTACTCATTCTAAATTTAAGCGCTGATAGAGCATTTGTCAACCTAAGCGTAATATTTAGTTATTATATACATAATTGCACACATATAATTGTTTCATTAAGTTTATTTTACTATTAGGTAAATCGAAAAATTGTACAAAGAGCTGATTTACAAACTATAATGATTATTTATTTATGTATTGGGCAAGAAAAAAGTACAGTCAATTAAGTAAATATTTTTTATGTAGATTAAATTTTAATTACAATTTTAATTTGAACTGCTAATAGCAAATAAAGATATTTGTATTTGTATTTGAACTATCCGAAGAAAATAATTTGATTCATCTCATTCGTCTATCCACCACCTTTAAAATCTTCATTGGTGACTCGGTGACAAATCTTATTGTTATCTACTTTGAACGTTTGAACTTTTTATAGAATTTTAAACATGTTTAAAAATACTGAACTATTGGCTTATATGCTAAATATTTCATAACAATTATTATTGTAATTATTAGTGTAGTGGGTTTGTTTTTATTATTAGATCCGATTCGAGTGAAAATTAATAAGCTTGATCACATTTCAATACGCGGCGACACCTTTTCAAAATAAAAAGAAAAATATTTATTATTATATATATGTAGTATTTTCTAAGCACTGGATATCTTCATAATACATTAATTATTTTGAAATATGTATACAATTTCCATAAATGAACCGCGCCAAGCCAAGTCCTAACAATACTAAATGCTAATGCAAAGTAAATACATGTTTCTCTAAAATAAATAATAAATAAATACGCAAATATTTTGCCAAAGTAAAACAATACTTGTGCAACAAAAACATTAAGACTTTAATCAAATTATAGGTACAGATATAGTTATGTATTACTACTCATAGATCCTATTCAAGGGAAACAATTATAATTTTATTATAAAATATTATAATGGAATACTTAAAGCTGATACGTTACCCGATTCGTTACTCATAATCATATCATCACATTAAAAAAAAGTTAAATGTTTGGGCCCCTGGTGTTACTAATGAGGAGCTGGAGAAGTGTAAGGCCCATAGTACACAACGTATTTTAAACGCGCCGACGACGACGCGCGTTTCAGGAACGCGCGTCTTCGGCGCCGTGGACACTGCTTGTTGCGTTTACATTGATGAAACAAGCGCGCGCATGAAGCTGAATGTATACGCGCTGTATCTGCGCAGTAGAGGCGCGTTTCACGATCGCCCCGTGTGCTTAGGTTACTAGGTTGCGTTCGAATTGCGTTTGAAGCGCGTATACGCGTGTCATCTGCGCGTCGTCGGCGCGCTTAAAATACGCCGTGTACTATGGGCCTAATGGTCTTAAAACTCGTTTTTGTTTTCCTTTAGCATGGGCACACTCGATTACAGTATGCGCAAGTGTCAAGTTATTTGATAACTCAAGTTATGTGCAGCATTTTCCTCGTTTAGTCACAGTTAAAGTCCGTCGCATCAAAGTCATACCCCAATAAAGCAGTAGAGGCTTAACTAAAGGTTCTATATAGTTTTCAGATTAACTCGGAAAACCACAATTCACTATAATATGCCTCTTTCCGACACAAATGTATTGTGCCGAAGAAGTTATGTCCTAAAGTCTACTATATTTACACATAGAAACTCGAATTATAACTCGGTTGGACTGAAATAATTTTAATTAGTTATGAATTAGTAAAAAAATAGTTATAAGATGAAACTTTCATGAAATATCACACTAACTGCCAATTTTGGAGGCATATAACAAACATACGACGACGATTTCGACGACCGTTATGGCGTGGAGGTCAGTATACCTGCACTTCACTCGAGAGGTCGTGGGTTCGATTCCCACACAGGACAAATCTTTGTGTGCATGCACATGAATATTTGTTCTGGTCTGGGTGTTCTCCTATGTATCTTAAGTATGTATTTACAAAAAAAAATAAAGTATTTATGTATGTTTATCTGTTATTTAGTATCCATAACACAAGTTCTAAATGATACTTATCTTGGAACTACATAATTGGTGTGATTGTAAGAAAAAGAAAAAAAAAATATAACAAATCACCATGAGCTGAATTACAAAATCCTCAAATCTGACTTAAAGTTAATATTCAAATAATTCTAGTATCCAAAACCTATTTATGTTGTTGACTGTACCTTTACTTTGCTATTAAATTGGTAGATACAGTACCTACCTATCTAAATCTTTAGGCAGAATTTCAGTTATTACACAACCTATTAATCTCCTTGGGGCAAAAAGGTTATATATTTATTGCTCATTAGGGCATTTTTGTAATTATAAAAAAAAACTTTCTTGTGTTATTAATATACTAATGTAAGAAATTTGAAAGAATAACTGTCCATATGTAAAATAATACGCTTTTACACCAAAACCTAACGAGTTTAGATTATATTTTTGGATTTTAATCTTTGGGATACCTACTTATTATTTTTACATAATTTCTGCAAGTTGACAGAAATAATCGAGTATTTTTGAAAGAGGCATATTATTCGAGCTCTCAATTTGCTATTTAACGTCTTAAGTGGACCGTTTAATCTGTAAAAAAATCTGTATTATCTATATCTATACTAATATTATAAAGAGGAAAGATTTGTTTGTTTGTTTGTTTGTTTGTTTGTTTGTTTGTAATGAATAGGCTCCGAAACTACTGGACCGATTTCAAAAATTCTTTCACCTTTGGAAAGCTACATTATCCCCGAGTAACATAGGCTATATTATATTTTTTTAAAAATTTGGGATCCTTACAAAAATCCAATAATGTAACCCAAGGTGTAAAAAAATTACCTGAAAAATTTCTTACATAGCGTGCGCAGCGAAAACTATTGATGATAGAACTAAATTATGTACTACGACTTTGCAGTACTCATCATTATCTACAAAAAGTGTCGCGACAGCATATATCTAAATATTATAGTTACGTCCCAGTAAGCGGTTTTTTATTTTAAAAATTTAATTTATATGCCGCCGCTTGAAAAGGCTCTATATTTGTACCTTGGTATTAATCCTTATCAAAAAAAATTACTTTGTATTCAAGACGGCTTCAATACCTTTTTATAACTTTTTGAATTATTCAATTCGGACATTTCATTAGGAAAATATCACGAGTTTAAAAATGCAAGTATTAGAAAAAAGTCGCGTGGTGCCGCTCAGCTAGCCACCACCGGTAAGAGTAAAAACTAAGTATTAATTAGATTTAAATATTTTCATCATTAACAACTTCAACATCCACATAAAGACAATCTATGCAGCCTGCGGATAATGACTGCGTCGTCGATGTTAGTGTCCGTGTCTGTGAATTGATCTGGAAATCATTTTGCTGAACGTGTCTTTTCTGGGTAGGCATTTTACAGCGGTAGCCGACATCCACGCGGGCGGAGCCGCGGGCGACTGCTAGTGGTAAATATGATTATTATAGGGCCTTTGGTGTTAAATGAAGTGTTGATGAATGAACGTTAAACGCTACGGATTTAAACGAAACGGATTTTATTTAATATTCGAAAACAAATGATACAAAATACATATGTTTTAAAAGAAAATATTTTTTTTAAATTTTTTTTTGAATGAAGCAGATAAAATTGTCCAACATTTTTCACTTTACTTTTGAATTATACAAGTATATATATATATATAAATTTATTCAATATATATGTAGTATAGAATGTACAATAATGTAATAAATGTGTAATGTATGTGTAATATAATATATTATACTTTTTGATACGCAAAAAATATATAAAATATTTTTAAACCCTAAAATTTACAATGCAAACAAATTTAAATATTAACTTTTTTTTACCTGAAATTTACAACCCACACAGCATTTTTATACTTCTAGTAGTAGTACCTACTAGTTTTTTTTATTGTAGGAAAGAAGCCGTTTGTTTTTTTATTAGGGCTTAGCGCCGACGCAGACTATACAATGAAAACAATGCAAAACTACGTTCTTTCAACCTCTATGCTGTCATAAATAATAGAACTGCTCGCTTTCGTCCTAAAAAATATTTTTTTTTTGTAATGTTCTTTATTTTAGGCCTCGAAAGAATAAAATGATTTCTTTGTATCTGCCGCAATCACGGAACAGAAAAAACTAGTGGAAATGGTAAGTGACAAAATTAGTATGAAGACCGTTGTCGCCAAACTCACACAAATAAACCATTGACCGTATATTACACTACAGATAAACAATGAGCGTAATTGGTCATTTTTATTTTAGTCAAAATTAGCTTAATTCAATTGTTCTACACCGGAAAATATACATTCATCCACTATAATAAGATTTAATTTGCTTAAAAGAAAAATACTTAAAACATTTTTTAAACTAAATTCAAACTACCTATGATTGTTGAGAAAGTATCGCTAGATGGTGTTGTTGTTTGTTGAAGCAATTATAACCCTTATAAAATCGTAATAAGGTTGTCATTACCGCCACAGACGTACATTCTACTGCTAGTCTGCCAGTGCAGGGTGTCGCTTTGATTGTTGCAGTAGAAAGCGATATCGATAGATACGTTCGATAAAAACATGAAGTTTTTGAGAAATTTGTAATAACTTTTATTATACCTACATCGAAAATAGAATAGAATGAAAAACACGTTTATTTAAAATTTATTTTATTGTCCTTGAAATAAAACATATTTATTTAAAAACTGACGTTTTGAAAGTTTTATTTTTAATTTTAATAAATGATGTATGCGAACATTTACATATTTTTCGACAATTGCTTTCATCAAATCAGTGACATGATGGGACGCAGGAAATAGATATATCGTAATACATTATTTTCATTTATCGATAATATCAGTATTTCACCTGACTACATCATTAACTATGTAGCGAAGAACATTCGACATGGACTTGCCTAATACAGTTAAGCCAAAATGGACTTTATTTAAATACATTAAGGTTTATTTTAGCTAGTCGTTCAATTAAATAACGTGTAAACTGAAATTACATAATTTTCTTAGAATACAATTAAAATATTACTTACCGATGGTACGAAACACCTCCATTTATAAGATTTTTTCTTCTACTATCATTTTTGCACTCTAAAATGGAACAATACGGCATATTTTTTAAAATCAAGGGAACGCAACGACTACCAACTCGACGTGATGTCAGAACACAACTGCGGCTTGACTCAATGAAGTAAGCGTAACAGCGCCTACTTGTGACACGCGCGATACGCCTACTTTGCACTTCCACTAGTTTTTTCTGTTCCGTGGCCGCAATCATCTGTGCGGTCTTAAAAACCTTTATCAATAGTTAAACATATATAATACATACAATCACGCCTGTTTTCCCTAAGGGGTAGGCAGAGGCATATTATACGCCCACACTTCGCCGATTATATAGTTGGTCCCGCGTAATACGTGGTGAGCCTATTGCCGCTTACTGGGCACTGTTATGTTCGCCAGAGCCTCGTCCGTTGCTCGGCAGGTGCACCACTTGCAGGTGAGGTTGGCTTGGGCTCCTTAAGTCTAGGTATCCTACCTATACCCTTTATACTAATAGTTAAAGTAGGTAATATTATGAAATGTCTGTCGGTCTGCTAGTAATATTTTCGCGGTTAAACCGCAAAAGCGATCTAAAGAATATAAACAAAGATAGAGTACCTAATAAAAGTTATACAATTTTATTTTATTTTATTTATTTATTTATTTGTATTAGTTACACGGGTCTGGCCCAATTACCATAACTAACTCAGTGAGTAATTTTACATGCATATATAGTTAAAAATATAATTAAAGAGGACATAATATTCACAAAAAGACGACAATTTTGCCTGGATTGATTCCCAGCTATCTACGAATATGTCACAGTCAGGGTACTGACCAATTACAATAATACACTAATAATTACAATAACTAACTCAGTGAGTCATTTTACATGCATATATAGTTAAAAATATAATTAAAGAGGACATTTAGGAAAGCCGAATAACAAACACAACATCAGTTCACCAATTGGAGAGGACAATATAACAATTCGTCCTCATCGATCCAACGTACACTTAAAGATAACTGCAAACAAAGACAATACTATAACTTCAAATGATGAGTATGATACTTCAACTCATGCTACGACTCAAGACAATATGTTTTTTCCACAACGTCCCATACGTAGATCTTTGTCTATGGACCTTACAGTAGGCTCACTTGACAGTACTTTTCAGTCGCTAGACGACATATCAAAAAGCTCAGAATGCATTAAAGACCTTGAAATTGTAAAAGACCTAAAAGTTGAAGTTAATAAACTGAAAATTGATCTAGAGAGTAGTGAAAACGAGCTACAAAATCAAATATTGGAAAATATAGATCAGAAAAAACAAATAGATAAACTATCTCAGGAGATATGTTTGCTAAAAGATATTTGCAAGACTCCAAAACGGTCGAGAAAAAATTGCAGCAGCTTGTTATCTAGTCACCTGAACAGCCCGGGTTTCAAAGAATCTGAACAAGTAAAATATTTACAAGAAACTATTGTTCAATTGCAGCAGGAAATAATCCACCTGAATTGTCTGATCGAAAAACTAAAGCAGGAATTACAGTTCAAGACAAATTCGGAAAACATATTAAGCAAACCACCAAATGGTAAACTTGTTCAACAAAAAAGGTCTATCTGTGCGATGAATAGTACACAACCCAATGTAACCCAGAGAAATAAAATATGTATAATTTCAAGTGATAAAAGCCTTAGAATATTACAAAATTTAAATAGGAATTCTATGTATGACGATTTTCAATACTTACATTATATAACAAGTAATGTAGGTGTAAATATTTTATTAAGAGATATTGACATTAAGTTAAAGGAATATACTAAAAGTGATTACTGTGTAATTATGATTGGAGGAACGGATTTCAATTATTCTAATGATTTCAAAGCGCTAGTCGAAATGATTACAGAAACATTGAAAAATACTATCCATACGAATGTAATTTTAGTTGCACCGACGTATATTTGTGGCAGACCACTGTATAATTATAGGGTAGAATTATTTAATAACCTACTATATCGTGACATATCGTATTACAACTATGCGCACCTTATAGACTCAAACAGAGATTTGACATTTGATATGTTTTCTCAAACTACAGGAAGGATTACAAAATACGGAGCGCAAACAATATTTGAAAGTATTTCAGACGACATTTTAGCTTCACTCAAACTAAATAATCATGACAAGTTTTTTCGTGCCAGTTGCCCCGAAACTCAATAATAATATTGTTAACGTATTTCATCAAAACATACAAGGTTTATTAAATAAATTAGATTCAATTGAGATCTGTCTTGATGACTTCTCAGTCAATAATAAGAAGATAGATGTTCTGTGTTTTTCTGAAACATTTGTCAAAAGGGGAAGTGAGAATAATATTCAGCTTAAGCAGTTTAAGTTGGCATCATCTTTCTGCAGAAATCAGAAACGTGGTGGAGTTTGTATTATGATTGAGAGATCGATAGGTTTCAAAGTAATATCTATATGCTCTGAATTATCCATAGACAGAGATTTTGAAAGTTGTGCTATTGACATACCATTTTTTAATTGCATTGTATTTTGCGTATATAGAATCCCAGTTAATAATAATCTCACCAAATTTATGAAATGCTTAGATATGCTTTTGTATAAAGTCACGAGATACAATAAGAAGAAGATCATTCTAGCCGGTGATCTTAATATAGATACGATTAGAGACAGCGCGATTTCTAAGGAACTTAAGTCTTTGCTAGCTACGTATAATTTAAAATTACACATAAATGTTCCTACCAGAATGAAGTCTTGCATTGATCATTTCGCTAGTAATATTGAGGAGGCCAAAGGAAATGTTCACCCTTTGCACCTTTCAGATCACGATACCGCACAAACTCTCGAGTTTACTATACCTGAAACTCGAAACCCCATGACAAGGTACTGGTATAAAACAATAAGAGTATACGGTAAAGAAAACATGCAGAAGTTTAGACAGTGCATTTCCAACCTTAGTTGGAGTGATGTCTACGACAGCGAATATGACTTAGACAAGTCATTTAATAGGTTTCATGAAGATTTATGCTTATACTATAATCTCTGCTTCCCAGAGAAAAGGGTCAAAGTTAATATGAACAATTCAAGACCAAAATGGATAACAAAAGGTATTAAAAAATCTAGTTTGGTTAAACGGGAACTTAGATCTTTTTACTTTAAAAATAAAACACTTGAAAGCAAACTTAAATTTAAGAACTACGCTAAATTGCTACGTAAATGTGTCAACAAATCACAGAGCAACTATAATAATGCAATGATAACAAATGCTTCAAATAAATGTCGAGCAACTTGGAACGTTATTAAAGGTAAAGCTGATAGTTTTAAGATCTATGACGAAGTAAAGAGTATACATTTAGATAATATGACAATTACTGATTCTAATGACATAGCTAAATCATTTAATGAATATTTTTTAAATTCAATTAATAATACTAATTGTTCTATGAAAGTTGACAGTGGTGATGTTAATAGTGTGATTTTGAGTAATAGCTTGTTTCTAATGCCTTATTCTGAACAGGAAATTCTAAATATCATAAAATCATTGAAAAATACAAAATCAGTGGGCGTAGACGGACTGCCAACGTTTTTATTTAAAACCTGCGCCGATATACTTGCACCAGTATTGTCATTTCTCATAAATATATCGTTTACTCAAGGCAAATTTCCAGATCTTCTGAAAAGATCAAAAGTTATTCCCTTATATAAGAAAAATAATAGAAATGACATGAAAAATTACCGTCCCATTACCTTGGTTCCTATAGTCTCAAAAATATTCGAAAAAGCAATGTCAAAGCGGGTTACAGGTTTCCTCGAAAAACATAATATCATAGCAAAAGAACAAAACGGATTCCAAAAGAACAAATCAACAACACTTGCGGCATATTCTTTGGTAAAAACTGTTGTCGACCATGTAGACAAGAAAGTCCCAGTAGTATCAATATTTTTTGATATGAGTAAGGCGTTCGATTTTGTGGATCATCAAATATTGTTAAGAAAGTGTGAAAGGTGCGGCATTAGAGGACAAGCTCTAAGCTGGATCACAAGTTACCTCTTAAATCGAATGCAATGTGTAGAAATCAATAAAATTAATACCGACAATGAGTTAGTTTCTTACAAATCAGAATTTTTATATAAGAATCAAGGTGTTCCACAAGGTAGTGTATTAGGGCCACTTCTTTTTCTAATTTATATCAACGATTTGCCAAAGTCGATGGATTATCAGACTGTTCTATTTGCGGATGATATTTCGATTATTATACCAAATCGAAATAAACAATTTAATGATAGCCTAGAAATTAATTTGGCTGTAGAAAATATAAACAAATGGCTACAAAGAAATGGGCTGTGCATTAATATATCAAAAACATCATATATTCAATTTTCAAATTATAAGACAAATTGTTCAAAACTCAACATTGTTTGTCAGGGCCAGGAAATCCACGAGGTTAAGGAAACTAAATTTCTTGGTATTACTCTCGATCATAACTGTAACTGGAAATCGCACATTTCAATATTATGTACAAAACTGAGTAGGTTTATATTCGCTCTTAAACGCTTGAGGTATACTGCTGGGAAAGGATCAGCACTGACCGCATATCATGGGTATGTTGCATCGTTGCTTCGGTACGGACTTATCTTGTGGGGAAACTCTCCTGATATACATAAAGCATTTGTTTTACAAAAAAAGTGTTTGAGAGCAATATGTGGAGTCGGACCATTTGAAACCTGTCGACCTCTGTTTAAAAGGCTGAGGTTACTCACTTTAACTGGTTTATATGTTTTGGAAATGGGCATTTTTGTTAGACACCACTCGGAACTCTTCAAACGTAACGATGTAGTAAATCCAAAGCTACGCCTGAGAGACAAAACTCGGCTTGTAGCACCAACAGGTACCAGTGCGTTTTTCAAGAAAAACTGTAACGCCATGTCTATCAAAGTATATAACAGGATCCCTTTAGATATTAGGCAGTTACCTACCAATTCGTTCATCAATGCTTTGCGGCAGTGGCTGATTGAGAACTGTTTTTACAATTTATCAGAATATTTTCATAATTGACATACAATTTTATATTTCTTTAATTTATTTATTTTCTATCTTGACATGATGACTTGATTATTAATTTGATAAATTTATCTCTTATGTAATGTAAACATTCTTTAATTGTTTTACTTATTGACACATTGTATTTTATTGTTTTTATTATTGTGACTTAAAACCGCTTGAAGCAAATAGTTATTTAAAATTGAATAATTCATAACATTGCATTTTATCATCATTATTTTAAACTTTTGCATGCCACTGTGATGGCGAAACATGCGCTTCTTGTAAATCAAATATATCATCTGTGTATACCATGTTTGTGCAAATAAAAAGTTATTATTATTATTATTATTATTATTATAAATATTCACAAAAAGACGACAATTTTGCCTGGATTGATTCCCAGCTGTCTACGAATATGTCACAGTCAGGGTACTGACACAGGAAAGCATTAAGGCCGATGTGCATTCGGCCGATCGGGGAGTGATGGTGCGCAGCAGTGCGACACGTGGGTGGCGCAAACAAGCGGCGTTCACGACAAGTCCTTTGTCGAACGTAATTGTCGGGCACGTTAAGCCGAGATATTAGTTCCAGGAGTTCTGGGCTCTGGATCCGGCCACGCAGCACTTTAATTGCTGACAAAAGCCTCATCTCCAACCAAACCAAAGAAAACCTTTATTTAGAAAAAGATTGCCTTATTGTCGATTGGGCCCAAAGATTTGGCCAATTTTGAAAGCTGTGCTTCGTTTTACAACAGTACCTACGCTACTACTACTCAACACTACATTTATTTGTATTTTATTTATTACTTTATGTACCTTATAAGTTAAAGTGCTGCCCACAGACATAAATATACAATAGCAAATGCATGTATTTCGCGTGTCCAAACCCCCACCAATCGTAGACGTTGGCCGCCACTAATTACAAACCGCGCGCGTCTGTCATTGTTTTTTAAATATTGTAATATGAACGATTTTACGAATGAAATATTTTATTACCTACTACTAATATAAAGCGAAACTATATTTTGTTGGCTTAAATAAGATCCGAATCTACTACACTGATTTAATAAAATATTTTAGTAAATAATAGAGAGCTACATTATTATTAAGTAGGACATATTATTTAATTGATTCATATTCCAATATAGTCAACAATTTAAAATTAACAATAATTGTGCTTACTTCGTCTTGACTTCTTGCACTGGAAAGCTAAACCTATCGTAGGTTTATTTAGTAATTATTTAGCACTATAAAAAAACCCAACCTGGCAACACATTTCTATAGAACCATCTGTCAATGTCAAAATTTCAAATAAACTAAAATGTGCACATATAGTTTTCTCCTGTAACATTATACTTTGTAGCGGATGACACTTGACGCTGGCAAATTTTAAATTGTCAATTGGGGAGGGAAAAAAAGCGTTCGTGAAACGTGGCCTTGGCTACGACTTGATAAAGATATATCATATTCGCATCAACTAAATAGGACACAGGTGACGTCATTGAAATTGTTTGAAACCTTAATTCATATCGTTTATTGGATTACATTACATGATAAATATATTGTAGATAGGTATAGCTTACATGATACACCCTGCTTTGGCATTTGTTAGCATTTTAGGAGGGCTTGTGATAATTATGCATAGGTATGTAAAAGAAATATATGACTTGGTAGTAATAATACGATTAATCTAAGTGCTCGATTCCTTTGAACTGCCCAGCTCTTGATAATTATGGCCTCCGTTTCACCTGTGAACCAAAACGATAATCGTCCTCAATCAAAACCAAACATATATTTGTTATAATTATAAGCTAAGTTAAGTTATTTGTATTAAGAAGTAACTGTCAAAATTAGAAATAAGTTAAAGTGCTGCCCACAGACATAAATATACAATAGCATGTATTTCGCGTGTCCAAGCCCCCACCAATCGTAGACGTTGGCCGCCACTAATTACAAACCGCGCGCGTCTGTCATTGTTTTTTAAATATTGTAATATTAACGAAATATTTTTGATCAACGGCATCAGTGTCGATGAATCAGTTCGGATTTTACGGCAGTGACGGCATAGTAGGCAAAGCCCGCTTTATTTCAATACAAATCGTTATAATACTTGCGTTATCTATTTTATATCTTTATCTGTGGTGTTGCCCATGTCACTTTTTTCCCTCTATATTTTTAATTTGTAACGTTTATGAAACGTGTCCTTGGCCGCGCATGACACATATATAACATATAAGATAAAAAGATATCGTGTTCGCATCAACCTCATGGGACACACATGACGTCGCTTAAAGCACTGTGCCTCGTACTAGCATCGTGTCGCTAACCTTTTTTTTTCGGCTGTAAAATCATCAAATGACCGTCTTCCGCTGTGGGTGAAGCGGAAAAGAGGATTATTATATTTTTTTATATACATATTTGTATATTTTATTTATATTTAAAAAAAAGTTTTAGTATATATTCTTTTCAAAATGTATGTGCTCTGCTTACTGCTTTCCTGTTCTCTCCTTTGCGTTGGGTTGTCTAGAAGAGACCGCTTTTAGCGATAACACCGCCTAGATTGGCTTCTTTATTTTTTTTGTTAATATTCTAATCTGTAGTTTTTTGGTCAATATATTTATCTATTATTTTTTTATAGAAGTAAATGTCAAAATAAAAAAATTATCCAGTGTTGCCAGTTGCGCTTTTTCTCCTGTAACATTGCAACTAGTATCGTGCGTGAGACGTGTCCTTGGCCACGACATATATAAGATAAAGAGATATCGTGTTCGCATCAACACATAAGACACTCGTGACGCCAGTTAAAGCATTGGGACTCGTAATAGCATCGTGTCGCTAACCTAGGGCACAGATAATATAATTCTATACTAGTACCTAGGGTAACGCAAGATATTGACGTCAATGAGCATGTATGTATAATAGGTTGGGGAAAAAGTCTTTTCGTATTTTTGTATGAAAAGTCAAGACATTTTTTTCAAAGTTTATTTACATTTATTTACAATATATATGTACCGTTTTGTTGAATAACTTTCTGCCATTTTGTGGGCAGAGACATTATCCCGTTACTGTAGAAACTTTGGGACTTCTGATCAAAAAAACGGGACAAATAGTTTTGGCAGTCCTCTCTTAAGGTCAACCTTACAGAACCTAAAGAATTCTGCAGAGACCGAAACAGGTGAAAATCTGAAGGCGCAAGGTCAGGGCTATATGGTGGATGCACTAGGACCTCCCAGTCGAACTCTCTTAATTTTTGCTGAGTGGCTAAAGATGTGTGTGGTCTAGCGTTATCGTGATGAAAGACCACACCCTTCCTGTTGATCAATTCCGGCCGTTTTCTCTCGACTGCTTCCTTTAATCTCATCAGTTGCTGGCAGTAAAGATCAGAATCGATGGTTTTGCCGGGCGGTAAAAGCTCATAATAAACAATGCCCTTCCAATCCCACCATACACACAGCATCACCTTATTTCGTGTTAGGCCAGGTTTGGCCACAGTCTGTGAAGCCTGGCCAACTTTCGACCACGACCTTTTTCGCACGTTCTTGTCGTACGTGATCCACTTTTCATCGCCAGTTATCAATCTCTTCAAAAACGGCTCGGTTTCATTACGTCTCAATAATGAATCGCAAATGAGTACACGGTTCATTAAGTTTCTTTGAGTGAGCTCGTGTGGCACCCAAATATCGAGCTTTTTTGTATAACCAGCTTTCTTCAAATGGGTCAAAACTGTTTTGTGGTCAATTCCCAGTTCTTCAGCTACATCGTAACTACTAATATGCCGATCTTGCTCCACTCTTTCAAAAATGGCGTCCATTTTATTCGTAACAGGGCGACCAGAGCGAGGTGCATCTTTAACATCAAAATTTCCGGACTGAAAACGTTTGAACCAAATTTGTGCTACTCTTACTGACACTGCATCAGGTCCATAAACATCACAAATTTTTTTCACTGCTTGAGTTGCATTTTTGCCTTTTTTATAATAAGATTTTAAAATGTATCGAATTTCTTCATTAGATTCACTCATTTTTACGGAGAGAAAAACAAATGAAAAATAGCGGGAAACAACTTTTTTTTATTTTTTTCTTTTCTTTATAATGGAACCTTTTTAATGTTACCAAAACCAGCCAGACACAAATAGTACAGTCAAAAAATTTTTATAATAAGTTTATACCTACGTTATGCGAAAAGACTTTTTCCCCGACCTAATATAACAAATTATAAATGTCACATTACAGGATAGATACATGACATATACGTCTTTATGGGACGACCCGCAAGGGCATTGCAATTTAATTATAAGCATAGCTAAAATATATATATGATTTGCTTTATTGTGGACTCCGAGATGTACTCATAAATAATCATTACTTCAGAATAAATTCCACATAAAATTTGTTAGTAGGTACATTGGCAAGCTTATAACCTATTGTTAGCAATACATTACAATTATATTATTTTCACTTTAGGTCCATTTCACTTTAATTCATTAAATTTATAAAATAATAATAAAAAGTAAAAATTACATTTAATAAACATTCAATAATAAAATATAATATTATAGCACATTCAAATTAACAATTTAATTCAATTTATATATAATAATATACACACAAACACTCTTATACCTACATACACATAAAAAAAATATAAAGATTTAAAACCTTGATTTTTGGCATTTATAATTCTTATTAAATTATTATTAACATGATAATGTGTAGCTTTCCATATTACTTCTGAGTTTTTTTACTATACTAACTTAATTCAAAAGCTTTTTTATCTTAATACCTGGCTACCTATTGTTTTATTTTTCGTAAAACTGCTAGTTACTGTCTACTAAAACTACAAAACGAGCACATAATGTTTACTGCAGGTTATAAAAATATTTTCACTTTCTAATCCTTTTTACATACGATTATTATAACTAAGGTTTTTTTAATATATTTTTTAGTGTTAGTTTCACTTTATAATCCTTTTTACTACCTGTAATCCATTTTGCGGTATAATAAAACAAGGAAACAGGCAGGTAAACAATATTTTACAAAAGTGACCTAAGCTGTGTTAATGGGCCCTGGCACGGCAATTATCAGTAGGATAGAGGATGATTTGATTTGTTTGAATAATTTGATGATTTGACTATCGCTTGTCAGTTGTTCTGTGCCTCGAAAAGCACGTAAAGTTGGTTCCGGCTGCAATGAACATCTATAGCAGTCTATAGCTTTCCGGCTATAATGAACAACTATAGCAGTCTATAGCGTTCCGGCTGTAATGAACATGTATAGCAGTCTATAGCGTTAAGGCTGTTATGGACATCTATAGTAGTCTATAGCTTTCCGGCTGTAATGAACAACTATAGCAGTCTATAGCGTTCCGGCTGTAATGAACATCTATAGCAGTCTATAGCGTTCCGGCTGTAATGGACATCTATAGCAGTCTATAGCTTTCCGGCTGTAATCAACATCTATAGCAGTCTATAGCGTTCCGGCTGTAATGGACATCTATAGCAGTCTATAGCTTTCCGGATGTAATGAACATCTATAGCAGTCTATAGCGTTCCGGCTGTAATGGACATCTATAGCAGTCTATAGCTTTCCGGATGTAATGAACATCTATAGCAGTCTATAGCGTTCCGGCTGGAATGAACATCTATAGCAGTCTATAGCGTTATTAGGAAGCCAGTGCCTTCTAATATTCTGACAACTGGTTTACTGGGACAATAGAAAGATGTTTCTCTTTGGGTTGTGGAGGTCAGATGGCAGTCGCTCCATGTAATAACTGAAGTTCAGCCAAATCAGGTAGACCAGTTAGCAGACCCTGGGCCCTGGACTTAAGTTTATTTTTTACGTCGATAACAAAATGCGTTTGAGCACTGCCATCCGGCCTAAGGGGGATCGAAGAGAGGGTGTTGGACTCACCACCGGCAGACGCGATTGCCAGAAGTAATACTCACTAAAAATCTTCCGATGACGCCCGCCGCTTGTTGAGAAAAAGGCGAGGGTCAGTACTTGGGTTGCAGCGTCTAACACCCCGCCTGCGGCCAACGTCCCCCGGACTAAAACCGCGAGGACCTCCTCAGAGAGACGCAGTGGACGCGCCGCTCCTACCTCCTGTGCGACCATAGCGTGTGTGGCCGACTTCTCGGAGGGTCCATGGTCAGACAGCAGGGGCCCCCGCTGCCTAAGACTGCTAGACGGGCCCTCCTGGCCCGCCCACAGCGCCCTCCATAGGTCACTCTTAGTTTTCCCCCCGGTAGTCAGTACTAAGGGCACCCAGAGTCGCCAACCACTGGGTGTTACCTTTTCCTGGCCTCCAAGAGGTACTCAGCCCCCCCACCACGCCAAGGTGGAGACCTGTCGGGGGGCTGGGCTTTAGTCTGGGTCAACCGAGATAATGCTAGGATATGATATGAGCAAATAATAATAATCTTTATTAGGACTGCGTTGCGAGTGATGTGTTTGATATCAAAAGCGTATCATGTAGGTACGTGGCTTCGCTCAGCACAGCGTTTCTTATAGTTCTTAACAAACACATCCCTCGCAACGCATCCTGGCACACCTCTAGAGGACCATCACCCTAACAAAAATGTTTATAGTATAGCTTCTGCAGAAGGCTCGCCAGCCTGTTTAGCACCAGTCTGAATCACAATTTAAATTAATTCATATAGATACTTATCAAATCTCCGGTTTAAGTCCGGTTTAATTGTCAAGTCTTGCAAACAGAAGATCAATGTTGGACCTTTTGTTTTTATTTAAGATCTTGAGAGGTGGACTGGATCGCCCTAGGCTTTTGGAACAGCTTCAGTTCAACATATCTTTTAAACTACCTTTAATATCAAAGGATCCAAAAGCAATCTAGGCCACCACTCAATCATGAACAGGTTGCGACGACAGTACAACGTACTTAATAATAAAATAATAGATATTGATATACATTCAAATAGTTTATATAAGTTCAAAAAATATATATGACAATTCTTTTCTATTAACTACAGTATTACCAGTATAGCAATATAGATTTACCTCACATTGCAAGTCGTGGCAAGCTGTAATTGAATCTGCACTTAGCTCTTACTCCACGCCATACATTGTGGTTGTTTAGAGTAAGATTTGTTGGTTGTCCTTAATAAATAAATAAATTTGTGTCTGCTTCACGCTCTAGAAGACGATAGCAATGGCAGATAACCCAGAAATCCTTGAAATAATACGCGAAGAGCGGTCAACAGCAGAATCTTCGGCGAAGGTGGACCAGTCGTACAAATTAGACGATGAAAATCCTTCAACACCACCCTGTATCTCATGTTCTTGCAAGGAAAATGATGAAGGTAAGTAGCAATCATAACATAAATAAGCGAAAATAATTTTTTTTTAAAGCCATTATTTGGAGACTAATTTGGCGTGGGCTTCACTATATCTGCACTACGCTCTTAAGGTCGTGGGTTATATTCCCATAAAGGACAAATATTTGTATATTTGCATACGAATATTAAAATAAGTCATGGTCCAGGCGAAGCCTAGAGGGCCTACTCTAATTCAACGAAAACGTAACTTCGTTATACCTATCTCTTTCACTCTCTAGGTATATCATTATCGAGTGAAAGGGATGGGTAAAACGAAGTTTCATATTCGTTGAATAAGAGTAGGCCATCAAGCGTTTCCTAAATATTATGTGTGGTTTACAAAAATAAAAGTATGTCCATTCCGTCGGGGGTGATCAAACGCGACCCTTATTTTATCTTATCTTGTCACAGGGGCCACAGACTGTCCGTTGGTCACTTTGACCCTTACGTTGGATCTTTTGTGCAGCCCCTTGCCTTTCACTCCAAATCTCCAAATATTATTGCCATCATCTTTATGACAGTCTTTGCAGACCGGACAGCCCGTCTCTACACAGGACAGTAGTCTCTTGGTTGTGGGTAGGCTACCCCCAGGAAACCCATTCGGCAAACAGCCACCGCGTCACAGGTACACAGTAGGTGTTACATAGACTCCTCTTCGTCTCCACATCTACGACATAGCGGTGATTGCAAACGCGACCCTTACGAGTCCGCTCGAGTGCCGAGTTTCTTCTGTCTCTGCCGATGAGGTGTCGTATCTTTGACGTCCGATATGGCGTGGTGGCGAGAATACCTGCTCTCCGCTCCTAAGGTCGTGAGTTCGATTCCCACGCAGGACAAATCTTTGTGTGCATAAACATGAATATTTGATCTGGTCTGAGTGTTTTCTATATATATACATACATTCACGCCTTTTTCTCCGAAGGGGTTGGCAGAGGCGTATATACGCACACACATCGCCAATTACATTAAGGTCCCACGTAATAGGCGGCGAGCCTATTGCCGGGTACTTTTATATTCGCCAGAGCCTCGTCCGGTAATCGGCAGGTGCACCACTTGAAGGTGAGGTTGGCTTGGGCTTCTTAGCTGTTGGTAGGATCCTTTAGCACCCTACTTATATTTGTATTGTAATATAATTATTTATATTAATGCATATTGTGGCTACTCGTAACTATAGCGAATTACGGTGCTGTCTTACAACTACATATTTTGCTTTTGTAATTATTACAATACAATGTTTGTTGTCCTAAATAAACGAAAATGACAAAATATAGCTGTACTTTTAAAAACAATTTCAAAACTTGTAATTATAATACAGTTATTTGATTTTGAAAATATTATAAAGAAGTGAGTTTTGAGCTCCGGTATGAGGACTAAGTATTTTATGTTTGTTCCAGTTGTTGGTCCTATAGTCCAAGGTTTTACTCCTGAGGAAGTAGAGATGATTGTGAAGGAGAAAGAACGTCAGCTACTCAAGGAATTCGAAGCCCAACTGGAAGAGAAGGAGGAAGATTTGAAGGACAAATTTGATTACATTTTGCAGTAAGTTTTAAAGTTTCCCTTGACATATGTATTTCATTAAATATATATAACGAAATGTTGGGAAGGCAAGACCACGTCAGACATAACATGACCAAATCCAGAAGGTTTTCGAGAAAGGGGAGGTCAAAAGTAGGTAGTTAGGTACGCTTGACCGATGGGAGTGTATGTCAAAAATCAAAAATTATTTATTTCATAAACTGTCTTGAAAACGTCAAAAATACTTACACTTACTTTAATAAAATACTCACGGTCTAGTAACTTTAAATAAAAAAAACTATTTATATGTTTAGACTAGCAGCCACCCGCGACTATGTCCGCGTAAGCTACATATAAACCTCCTCAAAGTCAAAGTCAAAAATTATTTATTTCATAAAATATTACATAGTACTTGAAAACCGTTAAAATATATCTAACTATAAAAAAAACAATCGAAATATTATTACACTGAAATCACGAAGCTTAAACTCACTTATATGCAACAAAACAATTAAAAAACTAAAAATAATTTAGTGTAAGTGAATCTAAGTGCCAGTTCCGAGCCACCGCTCTGTAAGAAGAACTGGCAAGAAACTCATAGGCTTTGCTCTTTTAAATTTATCCTGTCCTTTAAATTGTCTGTGAAGCTATACAATGCAAGCTATACATTGCAAGCTATACAATGCAAGCTATACAATGCAAGCTATACATTGCAAGCTATACAATGCAAGCTAAACAATGCAAGCTATACATTGCAAGCTATATAATGCAAGCTATACAATGCAAGCTATACATTGCAAGCTATACAATGCAAGCTATACAATGCAAGCTATACAATGCAAGCTATACAATGCAAGCTATACATTGCAAGCTATACAATGCAAGCTATACAATGCAAGCTATACATTGCAAGCTATACAATGCAAGCTATACAATGCAAGCTATACATTGCAAGCTATACAATGCAAGCTATACAATGCAAGCTATACTATGAGAAAGTTATTAAGCGTGAATGAAAAAAAAGCGTGTGCCAGGATAGCAGCAAGTGGAAGCATGTGATCTCTGCCTCATCATCATGATCATCTTAACAGCATTATAAAGTCCTCTGCTGAACATTGGCCTTCCCAAGAGATTACATTTTATTGGGGGTATTTGCCAATAATCACAACGCTGGGCAGGCGGGTTGGAGCAGTTCAGTACACAGGCTGACTGTTGCCCATTATACGATAGGATTTCTCTTTGTCGACTCTTACCACTCCCCGAGAGGGGGTGGCACTATTCTAGGCCGGTTCCACACGGCACATTCTAGGCCGGTTCCACACGGCACATTCTAGGCTGGTATCATCCGGTACATTTAAGGACGGTCCCATATGGCAAATTATAGGCCGGCACCACTCTATGGAAATAAAGCGTGTCGATATGTACATATCTTCCGTGTAGTAGCGGCACCTTCAAAAAATTCTACCACCTCGAGTTCGAGTTGTAGTAAGGTTCCGTGTGTATTGATCTTCTATTTAATTGCAGCAAAGGTTTCTGCCCATTTCAATTAGGGATTATGGGCGTTAGATTATAAATGTATGTATGTACATTGTGCATATGCAAGAACCTGGTAGGTCTGATGTTCGTAATATATGCCGAGAGTTTCATCTTGAATCTCTGTGCTAACAGTGAACTTAGCTACATAAAGACTATCGCCCTTATTGTCAAGAGCGTTAGGGAGTGTTCCGATATATATGTAGATACCTATATATCCGCCATAAAGATCGACTATCGCCTTTATTGTCAATAGCGTTAGGGAGTGTTTCGATATATATGTACCTATATATCCGCCATAAAGATCGACTATCGCCTTTATTGTCAAGAGAGTTAGGGCGGGTTCCGGTATTTAAAGCGCTTTGGGTGCTATTAACTATTTGACGCTGACTGCTAATTGTATGTAGAAATGAACAAATCCGAACGACATACATGCTTCGCGAAGCTCACAGAGAGAGGCAGGAGAAGATCACGGCGTTGCAAGGTCAGCTGGAGTGCAAGAACCTGGCCGGGCTGATGTTCGTCATGTGTGCAGAGAGAAGAAAGAGCAGGCTGGAGAGATTACGACTTGTTGAAGGTATTTTTTATCATCATCATCAAATCTATTTATTGCATTCAACATTGTAACAAAATTTTAGTTAGAACTACCCATGGACCCTGTCATGCACAAAAATATGGTGTCTAGGTATCCTACCAAGGTCTGAGGATCTTAAGCCAACCTCACCTGCAAATTGTGCACCTGCCGAACAACGGCTTTGAAAAACATGAAAGTTTTCACTAAGCGGCAATAGGCTCGCCACCTATTACGTGGCATCGACAATATAATTGGCAAAATGTGGGCTCTATCTACCTTTACCTACCCCTTCGGGAAAACAGGAGTGATATTATGTATGTGTGTAAAGTTTAGTAAAGAAAGAGAATACTCTCTTTTTAATATTTTATGTAATTATTATATACCTAAATTTTTTAAATATATTTTCATCTCAGCTATTAGAAGCCCACTTCCGAGCATCATCATCTCAGCCCATTAACGTCCCGCTACTGAGCACGAGCCTCCTCTCACATATTAAAGTGTGAGGGTATTGGGACATACTCCACCACGCTGACCCAGTGCGGATTGGCGGAGGCAGGTGTATGGCGTCCTGCTGTTAGAATTTATCAAGCCTCCCATTAGGTCTCTAACATGGCTTAACGACTACCACATTTAGTAATAACCGGGACCAACGGCTTAACGTGCCTTCCGAAGCACGGAAACGCTCGATATCAAATGCCACACAAACGGTTACCCATCCACGGACTGACCTCTGTAATCTCTGCTGTACTTCGGTGATCGTTTCCGACCACCTAGCACCGCAGAGCTACGAGCGCTACATAGAACATAGGCCTCCCCAATTGTTCTCAGAGCGGCGATAGCCTAGTGGAGAGACCGCGTTCAAAATCAGAGGGGTATAGGGTTCAAACCCCGTGATGGAAACCCTATTACTTTCCAATGTTACGTGCGTTCTCGAATTTGAAATTTCGATCTCGCCACTGGGCTATCGCCGCTCATACAAAATTATAGAATTAATTTATTGTTTATTTTTTAATAAACAGAATACACGAATTACATTCGTGCGCTGCAGTGCATCCTTAGCGAGGCCCAGGAGCTGATCCTCTACCTGTCCCGAGGGTACAAGACTTCGGCCAGGGTCGACGACGAGTGGCGGCAGAAGATGATCTTGATTATCAGAGAAGTGAGAGCTTTTATCTTTACAGTTAGAGTTGTTTCTAGCGTGATCTATTCATCATCCCATCCCATTATTAACCCAAGGTTGTCCACTGCTGAACCTAGGTCTCCCCCATGTCCGGTGAGACCGTTTGAAGGCGGCCTGCATCGTGATCTTGCCAGCGAACTTATCAGAGAAATGAGGACACCTATCCATTAATTAATATGGTTACAGCGTGGTGTCTAGCAATGTACCGTGCTGGATATATGATTTTGAAAACCGATATGGCGTGGAGGTCGGTATACCTACACTTCACTCCAGAGGTCGTGGGTTCGATTCCCACACAGGACAAATCTTTGTGTGCATGAACATGAATATTTGTTCTGGTCGGGTGTTTTCCTATGTATTAGGTCGGGGAAAAAGTCTTTTCGCATAACGTAGGTATAAACTTATTATAAATTTTTTTTGACTGTACTATTTGTGTCTGGCTGGTTTTGGTAACATTAAAAAGGTTCCATTATAAAGAAAAGAAAAAAATAAAAAAAAGTTGCTTCCCGCTATTTTTCATTTGTTTTTCTCTCCGTTAAAATGAGTGAATCTAATGAACAAATTCGATACATTTTAAAATTTTATTATAAAAAAGGCAAAAATGCAACTCAAGCAGTGAAAAAAATTTGTGATGTTTATGGACCTGATGCAGTGTCAGTAAGAGTAGTACAAATTTGGTTCAAACTTTTTCAGTCCGGAAATTTTGATGTTAAAGATGCACCTCGCTCTGTTCGCCCTGTTACGAATAAAATGGACGCCATTTTTGAAAGAGTGGAGCAAGATCGGCATATTAGTAGTTACGATGTAGCTGAAGAACTGGGAATTGACCACAAAACAGTTTTGACCCATTTGAAGAAAGCTGGTTATACAAAAAAGCTCGATATTTGGGTGCCACACGAGCTCACTCAAAGAAACTTAATGAACCGTGTACTCATTTGCGATTCATTATTTAGACGTAATGAAACCGAGCCGTTTTTGAAGAGATTGATAACTGGCGATGAAAAGTGGATCACGTACGACAAGAACGTGCGAAAAAGGTCGTGGTCGAAAGTTGGCCAGGCTTCACAGACTGTGGCCAAACCTGGCCTAACACGAAATAAGGTGATGCTGTGTGTATGGTGGGATTGGAAGGGCATTGTTTATTATGAGCTTTTACCGCCCGGTAAAACCATCGATTCTGATCTTTACTGCCAGCAACTGATGAGATTAAAGGAAGCAGTCGAAAGAAAACGGCCGGAATTGATCAACAGGAAGGGTGTGGTCTTTCATCACGATAACGCTAGACCACACACATCTTTAGCCACTCAGCAAAAATTAAGAGAGTTCGACTGGGAGGTCCTAGTGCATCCACCATATAGTCCTGACCTTGCGCCTTCAGATTTTCACCTGTTTCGGTCTCTGCAGAATTCTTTAGGTTCTGTAAGGTTGACCTCAAGAGAGGACTGCCAAAACTATTTGTCCCGTTTTTTTGATCAGAATTCCCAAAGTTTCTACAGTAACGGGATAATGTCTCTGCCCACAAAATGGCAGAAAGTTATTCAACAAAACGGTACATATATATTGTAAATAAATGTAAATAAACTTTGAAAAAAATGTCTTGACTTTTCATACAAAAATACGAAAAGACTTTTTCCCCAACCTATTATATTAAGTGTGTATTTACAAAAACAAGTATTTAAGTATGTTTATCCATTGTTTAGTATCCATAACACAAGTTCTTAATGATACTTATCTTGGAACTAAATAATAGGTGTAATTGTCAAAAATAACTTAACTAACTTAACTTAACTTAACTTATGATAATTATGACGAAAATATTGACTGAGCTTATAGCTCCGTTGTGCTATGTGTTCAGCAACAATCACCAAAATAAAGCAGAATTCACAGAAGTCAGTCCTTCGATGGGTGACAGTTTGTGCCATATAATATTTAGTGCTTCGGAGGGCACTATGAGCCGTTGGTCGTCACCATTTGTGGTAGTCGTTAAGAATTTTGAGTGGCTTAAGAACTCTAATAGCAGGACGCAAAACACCTGCCTCCGCCAATCCGCACTGGGTCCGCGTGGTGAAGTATCACCCAATACTCTTCCCCTTGGTCCGTGAGAGGTGGTCCATGCTCAGATGATGATTGACTTATGTTGAAGGAAGCGCTCGTAGCTCTGCGGTGCTCGGTGGTTGGAAACGATCACCGAAGTACTCTGCTGGAGTTTACAGAGGTCAATCCTTGGATGGGTGATCGTTTGTGTGGCATTTGATTTCGAGCGCTTCCGTGCTTCGGAGGGCACGTTAAGCCGTTGGTCCCGGTTATCACTTAATGTGGTAGTCGTTAAGCCATGTTAGAGGCCTAATGGGCGGCTTGATAAATTCTAACAGCAGGACGCCATACACCTGCCTCCGCCAATCCGCACTGGGTCCACGTAGTGGAGTATGACCTAACACCTTGATATGTGATAGGAGGCTCGTGCTCAGTAGTGGGACGTTAATGGGCTGAGATGATGATGATGATGATACCTATGATTGGTATTAACACGTAAACGTGTATTTCCAGTTCCAAGCCTACATTTTCAACTACAGTGGAGGCACTCCAGAATCAAACCAGTACCTGTTTGATTTGCCGGCACTGCTGAAAACTAACGCGTCCATTGTGGACAACCCCAACGAATACCCTTGTGAAGAGGTGGATGAAGAGCATTCGGTTATAGCTGGTAAGAATCTTTATAATCTCAGCTCATTAACGTACCAGTACTCAGCATGGCCGTGTGGCACAGGCCTAGAATAGTGCCACCCCCTCTCATCTAATGGAGAGTTGTAAGAGTTGACGAAGAGAAATATTACCGAATGATAGGCAGCAGCGTCATCAAGCGTCCAAGCGGTCCAAGAAACCCGACGCCGAGCCGTGTCCTCCCAGCAGGGGGTTCACGTAGAGGAAGAAAGTTGATCGCGTACTAGCTTGAACTGCTACTCTACTACCAACCCACCTGCCCAGTGTGGTGATTATAAAATAATGTTCAGAGGTGGTCTTTGTGGGTCTGCTATGGTGATGAGTAATTACACGAGCCTCCTCTCACTAGCCTAGGTGAGAGGGATCTGTGTAAATTGCACTAGGTACTTGTGGTGTATAGCTTCGTATTTAACCCCCCATCTAAAGAGAGGGGTATTCTAAGTTTCTCGTGTCTATCTCGAGTGTATTTATTATTCTTATTATGTTCTAAGCAGCAATGATGATTGACTTATGTTGAAGGAAGCGCTCGTAGCTCTGCGGTGCTCGGTGGTCGGAAACGATCACCGAAGTACAGCAGAGTTTACAGAGGTCAGTCCTTGGATGGGTGACCGTTTGTGTGGCATTTGAGATCAAGCGATATATATCAATAATTATCATATCTTTTTTTTTGTTTATATGTATTTATGTCTAAATAAATTTTATTTCATTTCATTTCGTTTCAATGTGTATAGACCTGTTCGGTCGTTTTAATGTTATCATTTCTTTTGTTAGCTGCGGTAAAGATTTACGTGGTTATCAAAACTTAAACCGTGTTGTTGCACTACCAAATATGGTCTTCGAGTAAATTTTTTTTTCAAAAAAGAAAATTAAGTGCCTTTTATTATTATGCTTTTCACTACATAGTATGAAAACTAAGTAGCTTTGCTCTGTCTGTCATTTGGTATGCTTATATCTTTAAGACTATCCAAAGGTTTTGATGCGGTTTTTTTTAATATTTAGATTGATTCAAGAGGTTTACATGTAGCTCACGCGGACATAGTCCGATAGAGTTTGACGACCGATATAGCGTGGAGGTCAGTATACCTGCACTCCACTCCAGAGGTCGTGGGTTCGATTCCCACACAGGACAAAACTTTGTGTGAATGAATATGAATATTTGTTCTGGTCTGGGTGTTTCCTGTGTATATTAAGTATATATTTATAAAAAAAGAAGTATTTATGTATGTTTATCCGTTCTTTAGTATCCATAACACAAGTTCTTAATGATACTTATCTTGGAACTAAATAATTGGTGTGATTTTAAGAGAATATTTATTTATTATTTATAGTCGTAGGCGGCTGCTAGTCTAAACATATAAATAGTTTTTTGTATAAGGTTCGTAGACCGAGAATATTTTATTAAAGTTAGTGCTTGATTCAGGACTTATTTATTATTTTCGTTACAATAGAATCAGAAGGATCAGAAACGTCTGAAGAGAAACGTTGGTACGAGATGCTGGAGGGGGACTGCAGACCCTTCATCATGATGGGGGACATGGCAGAGTTCCGTCCCCCCGAGAGGAGACAGGTGCTAGGCGCTGTCAAGGCTGCGAAGACTGCTCCGAGGAAGTGGAAAGAGTATGGTTAGTAACTTTCTACTTATGATCTTTATTCTTCTTTTTTATTTTTATTACAATGCATTTTAAGTAGTAATATAAAATAAATAAAACCTTACGACAATAAGTTTATATTAAAGAATTTTTTTACAAAATAAATGTGTTCTAAAATAAAATTTGTGGTAAAATAAACTTTTAGTAAAAGACATATTTATTATCATATCTTACTAAAATACATTTTTATGAAATTAACTTTTCCCTTAAAAAAAAAATCTGAATATATCAGTGCTATAATTTGCGATCTAAATCCGTAAAATGTGTTTTAATTAGTAAAAGTTAACAATAGAAGGAAATGTAAATCGCGATCGATTTGTTTCAAATAAAATTTACAGTGACTTTCAGTCATTTTCACGGGGATACTGTTTTGATGAGACCGAGACGTAACAAAGAAGACATACCTACAAGAAACTATACTCTGTCAAGAAAGTGCCGTGAAAAAATCAATTATACACAATTTTTTTGTTACACATATATCCAAATTTATTTTACCACCTCCAAAGTATGCTCCTTCAGAAACGATACACTTACGCCAACGAATAATCCAATCATTAATACATTTTTTCAACGCTGTTTCCGGAATTAAGTTCAGTTCTCGCCGCAAATTCTCCTTCATGTCTTCTACCGATTGAATACTGGTGCCACGAAGTGATAGTTTGAGTGTAGGAATAAGAAAATAGTCGGCTGGAGCCATATCTGGTGTATATGGTGGTTGCTCGATTATTATACATATCATTATTTTCAGCCACTTAAAGGCCACTGCTTAACATAGACCCTCCCCAATTGCTTTCCACGTTGATCGATCCTGTGCCACCTGCCTCTACCGGCTCCCCGCCGCCTTGATATCATCATCGGATCATACATATCTCTAAATAGTACAAATAGCTTTAGTTTCTTAGTATTTTTGCAAAAAGCCGCGGTTTTGATTAAATACTTACTGTTACCTACTTTTTGAAAAGTATATCTTTTATGTTTTCGACCAGTATTCAACGAGATGTTCCTGAAAGACGACTGCTCAAACCTGAACACCATCAAGGACGAGTTCCCCAAGCGACTGCCTGCCCACTGGGAGACCATGGGCGTTCAGACGGAGAAGGAGACTTCTATAACGGTACTGTCATCATCATCATGAATTATCAGCTAGTGAGCACGGGGCTCTTATGCTGCCCTCCTACTTCTGGCCAGGGTACCTGCTGGCGGTCAAGGCACCCCCTAGTAGAGCGCATCCTTCCTTTCCGCTAGTGGCAAGGGTACCTGGTGCAGCATCTTATCCTTATATTGTGCGATTGGGGAACGGCGGCTTATAACCGCATGCGGTATGCCGCCGTACAGATCGGACCACAGTCTTCTCTCAAACTCGCTGGAGTGAACCCCTAGTAGATACAGCAGGACACTCGTTTGCTTTTTTAAAGTGACATGTTATATTGCCTACATCAGTTCAGATGGTCGATTTTCGGGTCTTTTAAGCGGGGCGTAAAACGGCATTTTAGCAGGCCGTCATAAGTGGATGCGCTTTGTACCGTGCTTAGTTCACGGTTTGCAGCGCTTTCAATTTTTATTGGACTGCATCGGCTGCTTACCATCAGGCAGGATGTAGTCATTATGACGTTTCACATTAAAATGCAATCCAAAATAAATTGAAAAGCGCTCGATGCGAATGGTTTTGTAAAGGAACGACTTACCAAATTTCTTGACTCAAGTGCGTTAGAGTAAAATTTACATTATAAGAGATCTATATTTTGTTACCAGTCAATGTTCAACTCTCCGCCGCGCCGAGCCACAGCAGCCAGCTTAGATCCTCGAGGCAATATGGGGTCTATCATCAAAATGATGTTAGTTACTATTTATTTATTTATAACGTCACACATACAGATTTACCGAATATAATCCAACACACCGGTATGTCAATTAAGATAAACATTAAATACAAATAACAAATTACTTCAAAGTACTAGATTGAGTTTATGTAAAGAGGGCCGCTAAACGCAACATCAGCATTATAAATGTTACAACCAAGCTTTTTCGTCACTAACGTAATCATTAACAGTGTAATGTAGCGAATATTATACTTTTATTTAAGATTGTCAACGAATTGGTTGACTGCCCCTGATTTTTTTAATGGGATTTAATTTCACTTACCAAATCGAACTCCTCGTCATTCTATTTATACTTATATCTTTTGGCACTGCCTACTGAATGACTTAGAATATGAATATTGTACAGCTAATGCTATATTATATTAATTGCATGCATTGTAGTAGCTTTACAGACAAATGAAGATTGTTTAAAGTACCTCACCAATTGATAAATGTATAAAAAAAACCATGTGAGTTTCTTGCCAGTTCTCTTACAGAGCGGTGGCTCGGAACTGGCTTACACCTAAATATTTTTTGTTTTTTAATTGTTTTTTGCATGTAAGTGAATCTAAGCTCCTTGATTTCAGTGTAATCATATTTCGATTGTTTTTCATAGTTATATTTAATTTTGACGTTTTGAAGTACTGTCTAATAGTTTATGAAATAAAAGTTTTAAAGTTTGAAGTTTACAGGCGGTACAGTGACATTAGATTAGAGCGTGCATGGCTTTTCACAGTGTCAACAACTGTGAGAATCACTACCTGTCAGATTTGGCACTTGGTTCACACCTCCCGGAGGCCGGGACAAGGTAACACCCAGCGGTTGGCGACTCTGGGTGCCCTTAGTACTGACTACCGGGGGGGGAACTAAGAGGGACCTATGTAGGGCGCAACGGGCAGGCCAGGAGAGCCCGTCAAGCAGCGCCAGGTGGGTTTGAGGCAGTGGGGCAGGGGGCCCCTGCTGTCTAACCATGACCCTCCGAGAAGTCGGCCACACACGCTATAGTCAAGCCAGGTACTAGGCCCCGCCTTTTTCTCACCAAGCGGCGGGCGTCGTCGGAAGATTTTTAGTGGGTATTACTGCTGGCAGTCGTGTCTGCCAGTGGTGAGACCCACACCCCATTTCAGTCCCTTTTTGGCCGGAAGGCAGTGCATAAATGCATTTTATTACCGACGAAAAACAAAAAAAAATAAAAGGATCCCTATACATCCTAGGAGATTTCATGTATTAAAGCTGTAAGCTATCCTAAGAAATCATATAAAAAGCTAAGGCGATGACCGGAGCCAACACATTAACCCCCGGAGAACAAAGCGCTCTAAATTTGCTACTCGAATCGGTCACCCATCCACGGAATGGCGTCTGTAAACTCACTGCACGGCACTGCTTAATGCCGAGTCATCCTATCAAGCTAATAAAATCAGCTGCTTCAGCCTCCCAAAAAGATTACAGTCTATGGTGTGTATTTGCCCATAATCATCACGCTGGGCAGGGCGGGTTGGTGATTGCAGTTCCAGCCAGTACGTAGGATGACGCTGCTGCCCATCATCTGGTAGGATGAGGAATTCTTTTCGTTGACTCGTACGACTCCCCGCGAGATGAGAGGGGGTGGCACTATTCTAGGCACTACTAGTACTACTACTACTAGGCCGAGTAAAGTAATAATCAGTACGTTTCATTACTATAATTATAGTATAGTATTATATTATGGAAAAAAAACCAAAACTTGCCGATTTTCTTGCCCGTTCTTTTACGATCAAGCTCCCGCCCGCAGTGAATGGGCGCGTTAGTTTTTAAGTTTGACCTTCATAAAAACTCTTTTGAGCCAAACTTGGATAAATTATTCTGAATTGGACTTAACCTTGACCTTTATCAGTGGTTTCATTGTCTAGATCATCACAAACCAACAAGCCGAGTGGGAAAACTCTTTTGCTGGGTGCCCGAGACTCAATGGAGATAGCTTCAGCTACGAAACTGGTACATATTTTTAAGAAAGAAAGAAAGAAAGAAAATAAATTTATTCTGTACAAATAAACATAGTAATTAAGTACACAGAAAAAGCAACGATTAAATTTACACAAGCAAAATACAACAATAAACCATGGACTGAAACGGTGTCCACTCAGCACACTGTCGGACACCATAGGATGTCACGACGCTGATCTTCCGTGAACACCTAGGCATGAAGTGTTACTACGCGCAGTATTTGTGAACCTCTAACAATATCATGGTTGCCCTAGACTTGAGCTTAGGGCCCAGGGTCTGCTACCTGGTTTTTTTTGACTGACCTGAATTTTTGACCTTTCTGACCTCCGTTATACAGAGGTGTATAGGGCTCCTACCAAAATCGGAGGAGCTCAAGCCAACCTCACCTGCAAGTGGTGCACCTGCCGATCAACAGACGAGGCTCTGGCGAACATAAAAGTGCCCGGAAAGCGGCAATAGGCTCGCCACCTATTACGTGGGACCAACAACATAAATGGCGAAGTGTGGGCGTATAGTATGCCTCTGTCGGGGAAACAGACGTAATATTATGTAAAGAGAGATAGATCGATAAAACGTTTATTTCCTTTAAATAATGCCTTTAAATCCTTTAAAGTTACATAAAAACAAAACAGTTTGACTAGTTTGTTTGTTTGTATGTATATATATGTTGTCCAGAGTGAAACATCATTCTATGATTACATCAGCTGTCAGGATGTTAAAAGTAGTAATAATTTAAGAGGCTATCATTTGATGGTGGCGATATACCAGAGGCCAAGAATGCCCCAAGCTTTAGTCCAGGGTAACCGGGATAATGCTAGGGTATGATTGATCCGTTAAAATTTTTCGACACATGCTCTCCCATTTATTATTTATATTCTCAATAATATTATTAAGGTTCAGAAGTGCGCTCTTAACTAGAATTTGTTTCCTCAGCGAGAGAGGCATCGACATTCGGAGCAAACCGGCAGAGTGGTCATAAACGTCGGGAACAGAAAAGTAAGTAACATATGTTCATAGCTTGTAGACTTCTTGGCGGGAAAGTGAAGCGTCTTGTCTGCTATTTTGTTTTATTTTCCAAAATTTGTGTTATTTGAACAATGTGTATGGATATATAGATATATATGGATATATAGGATAGGTGGATTATTAACTTTTATGTGTTTGTGAACATACATGAGTGTTGGTAAATCAAACAAAACAGTGCAACATCACTTTTCATATTCTCTCAAGTAGTCCATATGAGATCTCAGTATAGTCCCACATCGTTACTGAGGACTCAAGGGGTTTAGGGGAGGGCATCTCATTTATCATCTTTGTCACCACTCATTCTCATTTACTATGTGTTCAGTATTATTAATATATCTATAACTTCACTCTGGCTAAATGTGCTAAACGCACGAAGCCATTATTTAAAAGAAAAAAAAACAGCTTGTAACGTCAAGAGCTTGTAACGTGAACAGGCATGGCTCTTATTTTCTTAAATATGGACTCACGCGTTTAAAGTATTTGCCAGTGTCAAGTAGTTTTTTTTTTATTGGGTTCAGACTGAAAACCACTGGGTTCACCCTATGTTCCTGGCATATGCTGAGGCTGACACCCATTGCCACCATCTAACACTATTTTTTTATGTGACCTATGTACCTTGTTTCTGTTTTGTATGGCATTAAATGCTTTCTTTCTTTTTTAAGTTATTTAATGAATCAAGTTATGCGCAAAAATGCAGCGATTTCGTCATTCAGTCAAAGTCAAGTAAAGTCCGTTATAGGGTATGACTCGACCCCAGTAAAATAGTGAAGGCTTGAGGCTTCTAAGGAATTTTGGAATTAATACAGATAATCACAATTCACTGCAATTTACCAATTTCCTACATTTTTGTACGTTGTCAAAGAATTAATGTTTAAAAATCCATTACACATAAAAACTCAATTTCATATTAGTTAAGCTAATAACTGGCTCTATATAGTTTTAATTAGGTATTTAACTGTTTCATTGTGCATGTTCCTTTTATATTAATCAAAAAGAATCATTTAAAGCATACAGATTTCTGAAATGGTTATAATTAAAATGGTTTGAAAATTTTGACTTACTTTTTTCAACCGGTAGTCACCAATAGCTGGATATAGGTCTCACTTTTTTTAACCGGTAGTCACCCATTGCCGAATATAGGTCTCACTTTTTTCAACCGGTAGTCAACCATTGCTGGATATAGGTCTCACTTTTTCAACCGGTAGTCAACCATTGCTAGATATAGGTCTCACTTTTTCAACCGGTAGTCAACCATTGCTGGATATAGGTCTCACTTTTTCAACCGGTAATCAACCATTGCTGGATATAGGTCTCACTTTTTTCAACCGGTAGACACGCAATGCTGGATATAGGTCTCACTTTTTTCAACCGGTAGACACCCAATGCTGGCGCCAACATACGCCATTTAAGTTGAATTGGAAAGTCTCATTCAAAATTAATTGCAATCCGAAAGCTCTGTGTGAGCTTTCGGATTGTAATTAATTTTTTATATCAACATTTGTGAAGTAAATGTTTTAATAAACGCAAAATTGTATATAGCTTTAGAACAGTGTTAAGCTTAAGAAAAAAGACCCATCTGACATATAAATTTGTGACGTCAAAATTTAGGAGATGTTTGAATGAATCGTTTTTAGAAAATTTAAGTATTGCATGTACAACACATGAACTAATCAGAAAAGTCTAAGTATTTTTTTTAAATTCAAGTTTAGTTCAATAAAGCTCTCATAAATGAAAACTTAAAAACTTACACGCCCATGCACTGCGGACAGAAGTTTCAGGGGTCCGTAGAGGTCGCTGACGTTCAGAAGCCTAGTAGGCAGACGGGTTTCCAGATAGACTTCGTGCCTCGATTGCATATACAACATAATGAAAATTATAAATAAAGGTATTGGCATAAACAAACAAACAGTCTCATACATACATTCACGCCTGTTTTCCCGAAGGAGTATTTCGCCAATAATATTAATGGTCCCACGTAATAGGTGGCGAGCCTATTGCCGCTAACCAGGCACTGTTAAGTTCGCCAGAGCCTCGTCCGTTGATTGGCAGATGCACCACTTGCCGGTGAGATTAGCTTGGACTCTTTAGGTCGTGGTAGGATCCCTATACAAACGGTATCTTCGATATTTGATCTAATAATAACCTGAAGTTATTAAAAATACTTGCGATGAAGAGCTTTGAACTAAAATTGGCCGAAAATAAAGATGAGACTTTACATATGTATTATATTGAGATACTAAACAGGCAATATTATTTTTAATCACACTTTCTCATGTGTTATATGATGTTGACTTGTCTTTTTTTCATTTTTTTCCGTACAAGATGACAAAGAAGAATCAAATTGAAAGAGCCCAAATTTAGCGGTCTCACATATCTCCCCACCTTAACCCTTTTACGGGCAGAACATGAAGATTTTCATTGCTTTTTCTAACTTAAATCAACTCCATAAGGTACAATTTATGGTGGGATTATGTTCACCACTGCCATACAAAGGGTTAAGTAGAAAAAACTAAGAAAAGCATCTTGTTAAGTTTTATATTCTCACCAGTTACATAAAATTGCACACAGGAAGGATTTGATAAGACTGAAAAAGATGGGTTCCAAACATTGGACATTTTAAGGGGGACAGTGTGTACTCAGTCCCCATTACCAAAAATTTATCGTAATAATGAGGTAAGATAGGAGCCTCAGAACAATGTATCTTTACGACCAACGCTGCAACGAGAGACTTGTGTATTAGTGTGTGTAAGGGCAAAACACGGTTTTTCGGGAAATTAATATTGAGCGGGAATAAATGAGGGGGACAGCGCGTACGCAGTCCCCACTACCAAAAATTACGCGTCCGAGTTATCCACATTAGGGATAATCGCAAGGGTCAACCCTTCCGCAGTGCAATGGAGGGGCCTCGCCCTGGGGGAACCGCCTACTTGATCACGGTGTCCCCTACGCCAGGTAAGTATGCTCTACAATTGTAGAGTCGGGGTAGTCCTTACAACGGAAGCAATATCAATAGCGTTAACTTAATTGTGTAACAAAACATAAAGCGCCATCTAGTACAGATTTGTAAAGTAAGTGTAGCTAACTGCTATTTCTAATTTGGATGTTCTAAGTATATCTCTGTATATCTTCTTAGATCTGATTGAGATTTTCGGGGCCTTTTAGTAATATATTTATTTTTTAAATCTTTATTGCACACACATAAAAATACAATGTACAAAAGGCGAACTTAATGCCATTAGGCATTCTCTACCAGTCAACCTTGAGTTAGCAGAGACATTAAAGGCGATGCAAGTAGGAGACAATATATACAGTTATGATATACTTACATAAAATAGTACGGTGATATACATAAGAATACTCAAACATACACATATATAAACACAAATACATACATATTATTATTTAAAAATACATAAATGGATGACATGAGGGGGAAATTTTAACGAAATTTATTAATTGTATCTGTACTAGATGGTGCTTTATATTTTGTTACACAATTAAGTTAACGCTATTGATATTGCTTCCGTTGTAAGGACTACCCCGACTCTAATATTGTAGAGCATACTTACCTGGCGTAGGGGACACCGTGATCAAGTAGGCGGTTCCCCCAGGGCGAGGCCCCTCCATTGCACTGCGGAGGGGTTGACCCTTGCGATTATCCCTAATGTGGATAACTCGGACGTGTAATTTTTGGTAGTGGGGACTGCGTACGCGCTGTCCCCCCTATGAAATAAGTGTTGATTGTAGTGTATAAATCGGGTATCCCTAGTTACACCAAAAGAAAATTGACAAAATATCACTTCCCAAATATTGTTTTGTAAAATTTCATTTGCCAAATTATTACTTGCCAAATAAACTCTTCGTAAACGTAATGCTTTCCAAGTGAACGTTTCGACAATAACTCTGTTAGTATTACATATTTTACGCAAAATAAAATAAGCCAAATAATTCGTCTCGAAACTTTTCAAATAACCATTTCTATTTGCATCTTTACTATTAATACTAATCTACAAATATTGGCCATACATAAATCAACAGTAGTATTTTCTGGCGCTTCGCCGGCCGCTACCGCGGCACGCTCGCTTCGCTCGCTCGGCTCGCGCGCTTTGTGGTCACTGTTCTAACCTAACCTAACCAATATGTATCTAAGCCTCACTCATCATCATCACGTTAATTTAAAATTATGAACACATATTAAACAAACATTCCTTACCTATACTATTTTATTTTTAGTATATATTTAGTATTAATATCTTAGTTTGTGATTATTTAAAATAATAAACGTAAAACTTTATGTTCAAACAAATCATTTGATTAAATGTTATTTGTCTAAAGTTTGTTTGCCGTAATAAATTACTTGTTAAAAAACCTAATGTCATAATGTCATTATCCGTAGTAATATACTGCCGAGTAAAAATTTGACCAAATGAAAATTTGCGTACTAAAATAATTCGCAACGTTGCATTGGTGTAAAAAAAGTTTGCTAAAATTTGTTTGGATTATAAATTTTTGTCAAAATAGTTTTGGCAAAACGGCAGGATCCCGTATAAATCATACCTATGCATTGCAACCTACGCAGTCTTATTGTTTATTTCAATACAATAAATCCAAGCAAATGATCATGAAAATTTGTATGTATATTCATATTTGCCATGTAAATTGAAGACAGAAAAAAAGAAGGAAGTTAATCGTTAACGAAAGGTAGCCAGTAGAAAGATGTGTAAAGTGTGTAGCTCTTTCCTTTGCTTTTGTCAGGTTTATTTTCTACTAGCGACCCGCCCCAGCTTCGCACGGGTGGTATGCTAATATGAATAGTTACGTATATTACATAATTACGGAATGTCTCTTTATAGGCCGCGAGTACCTACCACCGCCGCAAAGATAATTTTTCGATGTAGCGTAGGATTATTCGTTTGATATCTTGTAAAGTACTGATCGAAATTACATGGTATAATAGACAAATTTAATCTACGTCTAATGTCCAAGCTTACTAACATGTTTATTTAGATAAGAATTAATGTTATACATACTTAAAATGGCTTCGTTAATAAGCCATTATTTTTAGTAAAAAGTTAAAGATAAAATTGGTTATTGTGGGGTATTCTTGAGAGATAGACATATACCATCGCAGACTTTTTTAAAGAATTTTGTAAGCTGTACAATATTTTAGTACATTATTTTGACTAATCTCGTAGGGTTTGGCCAGCGTTTGCAATATAAGCGGAAAAAAGTGAGTTGATCTACGACATCACATTAGAAATCTCAAAAAATTTCAGTGTTCCTCTACTATATTGTGCATGTATTATACATATAAACCTTCCTCTGGAATCACTTTACCTATTTAAAAAAACCGCATTAAAATCCGTTGCGTAGTTTCAAAGATTTAAGCATACAAAGGGACATAGGGACAGAGAAAGCGACTTTGTTTTATACTATGTAGTGATATCTTCGACTCATCACATGAACTATTGAAAACAGCTAGCTCCTTCCAATTTCTTGCAGAAAGTCGTGCAACACTAACACTGATGCCGCCAATTAATTTCTGATTCCAATTCTATAAACTTATTAAGATTCCCGTACTCTGTGCTTAAAATAATATATTTACAAAACGCAAGTTGTGAAATGACTTCTAACAATAAAGGAGTTCTTGTTCTTATTCTTACGCGAAGACGTGATTTTGTGACTTTCACAAAGTAGATTTCAAATAAGACGACTGATATGCATATTTATAAATTTAATCAATTCAATGTTTTTTGCACTCTATAATGTTTTACATAAGGTCTACACAAGTTACAATTATGGTGTAACGTGTAGCTAATCACGAAGTAACTTGAATCAAAATAAAAGACTACTATGTTTTTCAATGAATTGCATGGCAAATGTGACAATGCACGTAAAATTTATCACTATTCGTTGTTTATTAGATAATTAGTTATGAATTATGCGGTTGCAATGTATATGTAGGCAGGTCATGCATGATTAATACATCATTAATATTATAATCCGCCAACTCTAGTTCTATTAAGGGGGACAGCGCGTACGCAGTCCCCACTACCAAAAATTACGCGTCCGAGTTATCCACATTAGGGATAATCGCAAGGGTCAACCCCTCCGCAGTGCAATGGAGGGGCCTCGCCCTGGGGGAACCGCCTACTTGATCACGGTGTCCCCTACGCCAGGTAAGTATGCTCTACAATTGTAGAGTCGGGGTAGTCCTTACAACGGAAGCAATATCAATAGCGCCAACTTAATTGTGTAGCAAAACACACAGCGCCATCTAGTACAGATTCGTAAAATAAGTGTAGCTAACTGCTCTTCTTTCTCTATTCTATGCTTCTGTTACGTCAATTTGATCTATTTTAAACACTCCACCTTTCAATATTGCTATTACATTACAATGAAAATGTGTATTCTATTATTATTATTATGAACTACCTATGTAGTTCATTATCGACCTTTTCAAAAGCCTCCTCCGTTGATCGTTTTTATGCCGCCGTCTAAACTCGATTGTCGGTTCATAGGGTAGGGGCCATACTCTACTGCGTTTGCTGGTTCGCGGTCGCCATTTAAGAACCTTAACGCCCCATCAGTGATCGGTATTTTTGTTCTATTTTGCGAAATAACTACTTTCTAGCCATAAGGAAAGTCTACTGGATAATATTGTGAATCTTTAGCAGACAGTAACGTCAATAAAAATTGACAATTAAGGACCGTTTAAGTTAAAATGATTACTTAAATAGCCTGATGTTTGCATTAATTATAATTTTTGATATAAGATGTAAAATGATATATTCAATATTCTAAAGTTTTGAGGGAGACGGCGCGTACGCAGTCCCTACTACTAGTAGCTTTTAGTAGCTACTACTAGTAGCTGCTTTTGTTTCTCATTTTGATGCCTTATTGGATTTGTATATCTTATCTTATCGGATCTGGAGTATAAATGATGTTTGTGTTTTCGCAATGTAATAATTGAATCATTCAATATAAACGTTAAAAGCAGTGAAAGCCCAGCGGTGCGACATGAACTGCAATCGAGAGGGTTCAAATCTTGGTGACTTTTCTATGTTGTGAGCGTAGTTATCGCTTGCTCCGTGCCTTGGAAAGCAAGTTAAGCCGTTGGTCCTATATTAAGCTATTATAAGAAAGTCAAAATCTTCTTATGAAACTTCTGAATATTTAGCTAGTTTAACCATAGAATTTGGTTTTCGTCTTGGTGGCGGAGGTCAGACAGCAGTTGCGCCGTGTTATAACTGACATTCAGCAAAATCTATTTATGCCCGAGAGAAGACCTCCAGGGTAAATTCCGTAAGCGTAAGTCTACCTCGGCACAACCTGGATAGTCATAGGAAGATGATTTAATTAAAAATTACATTAAAGCCAGCTTAGTGTGCCCCCGAGACACGGAGCAAGCGATAATTGTGCACATAACTCAGAAAAATCACCAACTTTGAACCCTCTGAATAGTAGTCTGAATTGCGGTCTCGCTATTGGGCTATCGCTGTTATTTCCTTTTATATTGTTAAAACGTCAATAACATTCATCGTTCAGATCCAATAAGGCATCAAGATCAAAAATAACAGCAGCTACATTTAGTTAACAGAATTTTGTAAGATGGCGCTATGTGAGTTCCAGCACATTTAAGTAGGCGCTATTGATATTGATTCCGTTGTAAGGACTACCCTGGCTCTACAATTGTAGAGCATACTTACCTGGCGTAGGGGACACCGTGATCAAGTAGGCGGTTCCCCCAGGGCGAGGCCCCTCCATTGCACTGCGGAGGGGTTGACCCTTGCGATTATCCCTAATGTGGATAACTCGGACGCGTAATTTTTGGTAGTGGGGACTGCGTACGCGCTGTCCCCCTTAAAACTTTAGAATAGTGAATAGATATATTATATTATATGAAAAATGATAATTTTACATATAAGATATATCAAAAATTATAATGCAATGCAGACATCAGGCTATTTAAGTAATCATTTTAACTTAAACGGTCCTTAATTGTCAATTTTCATTGACGTTACTGTCTGCTAAAGATTCACAATATTATCCAGTAGACTTTCCTTATGGCTAGAAAGTAGTTATTTCGCAAAATAGAACAAAAATACCGATCACTGATGGGGCGTTAGGGTTCTTAAATGGCGACCGCGAACCAGCAAACGCAGTAGAGTATGGCCCCTACCCTATGAACCGACAATCGAGTTTAGACGGCGGCATAAAAACGATCAACGGAGGAGGCTTTTGAAAAGGTCGATAATGAACTACATAGGTAGTTCATAATAATAATAGAATACACATTTTCATTCTAATGTAATAGCAATATTGAAAGGTGGAGTGTTTAAAATAGATCAAATTGACGTAACAGAAGCATAGAATAGAGAAAGAAGAGCAGTTAGCTACACTTATTTTACGAATCTGTACTAGATGGCGCTGTGTGTTTTGCTACACAATTAAGTTGGCGCTATTGATATTGCTTCCGTTGTAAGGACTACCCCGACTCTACAATTGTAGAGCATACTTACCTGGCGTAGGGGACACCGTGATCAAGTAGGCGGTTCCCCCAGGGCGAGGCCCCTCCATTGCACTGCGGAGGGGTTGACCCTTGCGATTATCCCTAATGTGGATAACTCGGACGCGTAATTTTTGGTAGTGGGGACTGCGTACGCGCTGTCCCCCTTAAAACTTTAGAATAGTGAATACATCATTTGACAAATGAGTTATTTCAAAAATTATAATGTAATGCAAAAAATAGGCTATTTAAGCTATCCTTTTGACTTAAACGGTCATTAGTTGTAAATTTTCATTAATTTTAATTACTTAATAATATATAAATATGGGGTGTCGGTGTACCGAACGCGAAGAAACAACTTTAAGTAAATGTTCAGTAAGCATTATCCTACTGCTTTAGTCAGGCCGGTTGTACTTAAAATAAGTTTGCCGTTTGAAATTATGTAGATGCTAAATAATTTATTGATTCAGGCATTATTTTGCAGAAATTTAATGTAGGCATATTTTTAACAATTCCTTACGCCCTCACACACAAATACACGAGTCTCTCTCGTTTCAGCGTTGCTCGTGAAGACATCGTTGTTCTGAGGCTCTTACCTGAAGAAGCCCTGGTAAGGGCGAAACACGTGTCGTGTTAAATAGATTCTCGATTTTTCAGAAAATTATAGTTGCGCGGAAATTTTTACAAAAATATTTTAATCCATCCCTGGCTTATGTAGAAGCTTGTTATTTTCTTGGATAAGGAGGTATTGTATATTTTTAAAAAGGTCGTGACTTAATGTTCTATTTCTTATTTAAAAACATGCTCTGGCACTGTGGAACCAACTTAATTTTTTTTTAATTTTATTTATTTATATTTGTTACTCGGGTCTGGCCCAATTACAATAACTAACTCAGTGAGTAATATTACATGCATATAAAGTTAGAAATAAAACTAAAAAGGACATTTATATTCACAAAAAGACGTCAATTTTGGCTAGATTTATTCCCAGCTATCTACGAATATGTCACAGTCAGGGTACTGACACAGGAAAGCATTAAGGCCGATGTGCATTCGGCCGATCGGGGAGTGATGGTGCGCAGCAGTGCGACACGTGGGTGGCGCAAACAAGCGGCGTTCACGACAAGCCCTTTGTCGCACGTAATTGTCGGGCACGTTAAGCCGAGATATTAGTTCTAGGAGTTCTTTCTGGGCTATATCTGATTATTCTATCTAATTAATATATGTAGGTAATAACTTAAAATTGAGTTCGTAATTTCTCATCTAATGGAGCAAGTTCTTTTCGATAAAATATTTTTGTGTGAATTTAGAAATGTTATGAATTTAGGAGATGTTTGAATGAATCGTTTTTAGAAAATTTAAGTATTGCATGTACAACACATGAACTAATCAGAAAAGTCTAAGTATTTTTTTTAAATTCAAGTTTAGTTCAATAAAGCTCTCATAAATGAAAACTTAAAAACTTACACGCCCATGCACTGCGGACAGAAGTTTCAGGGGTCCGTAGAGGTCGCTGACGTTCAGAAGCCTAGTAGGCAGACGGGTTTCCAGATAGACTTCGTGCCTCGATTGCATATACAACATAATGAAAATTATAAATAAAGGTATTGGCATAAACAAACAAACAGTCTCATACATACATTCACGCCTGTTTTCCCGAAGGAATATTTCGCCAATAATATTAATGGCCCCCGTAATAGGTGGCGAGCCTATTGCCACTAACCAGGCACTGTTAAGTTCGCCAGAGCTTCGTCCGGTGATCGGCAGGTGCACCACTTGCAGGTGAGATTGGCTTCGACTCTTTAGGTCGTGGTAGGATCCCTATACAAACGGTATCTTCGATATTTGATCTTATAATAACCTGAAGACATTAAAAATACTTGCGATGAAGAGCTTTGAACTAAAATTGGCCGAAAATAAAGATGAGACTTTACATATGTAATATATTGAGATACTAAACAGGCAATATTATATATAATCACACTTTCTCATGTGTTATATGATGTTGACTTGTCTTTTTTTAATTTTTTTCCGTACAAGATGACAAAGAAGAATCAAATTGAAAGAGCCCAAATTTAGCGATCTTACATAACTCCACCTTAAGTAGAAAAAACTAAGAAAAACATCTAGTTAAGTTTTGTATTCTCACCAGTTACATACAATTGCACACAGGAAGGATTTGATGAGACTGAAAAAGATGGGTTCCGAACATTGGACATTTTAAGGGGGACAGTGTGTACGCAGTCCCCATTACCAAAAATTTATCGTAATAATGAGGTAAGATAGGAGCCCCAGAACAATGTATCTTTACGACCAACGCTGCAACGAGAGACTCGTGTATTAGTGTGTGTGAGGGCAAAACACGATTTTTCGGGAAATTTATATTGAGCGGGAATAAATGAGGGGGACAGCGCGTACGCAGTCCCTGCTACCAAAAATTACACGTCCGAGTTATCCACATTAGGGATAATCGCAAGGGTCAACCCTTCCGCAGTGCAATGGAGGGGCCTCGCCCTGGGGGAACCGCCTACTTGATCACGGTGTCCCCTACGCCAGGTAAGTATGCTCTACAATTGTAGAGTCGGGGTAGTCGTTACAACGAAAGCAATATCAATAGCGTTAACTTAATTGTGTAACAAAACATAAAGCGCCATCTAGTACAGATTTGTAAAGTAAGTGTAGCTAACTGCTATTTCTAATTTGGATGCGGTACTGGATTTGTATTTCTTCTTAGATCTGATTGAGATTTTCGGGGCCTTTTAGTAATATATTTATTTTTTTAATCTTTATTGCACACACATAAAAATACAATGTAAAAATTCAAAATTCAAAATTCATATTCATTTATTCAAGTTTGGCTCAAAAGAGCTCTTATGAACGTCAAAACTTAAAAACTCGCGTGTACAAAAGGCAAACTTAATGCCATTAGGCATTCTCTACCAGGCAACCTTGAGTTACCAGAGACATTAAAGGCGATGCAAGTAGGAGATAATATTTACAGTTATGATATACTTACATAAAATAGTACGATGATATACATAAGAATACTCAAACATACACATATATAAACACAAATACATACATATTATTATTTAAAAATACATAAATGGATGACATGAGGGGGAAATTTTAACGAAATTTATTAATTGTATTAATTGTATCTGTACTAGATGGCGCTTTATGTTTTGTTACACAATTAAGTTAACGCTATTGATATTGCTTTCGTTGTAACGACTACCCCGGCTCTACAATTGTAGAGCATACTTACCTGGCGTAGGGGACACCGTGATCAAGTAGGCGGTTCCCCCAGGGCGAGGCCCCTCCATTGCACTGCGGAGGGGTTGACCCTTGCGATTATCCCTAATGTGGATAACTCGGACGTGTAATTTTTGGTAGTGGGGACTGCGTACGCGCTGTCCCCCTTATGAAATCAGTGTTGATTGTAGTGTATAAATCATACCTATGCGTTGCAACCTACACAGTCTTATTGTTTATTTCAATACAATAAATCCAAGCAAATGATCATGAAAATGTGTATGTATATTCATATTTGCCATGTAAATTGAAGACAGAAAAAAAGAAGGAAGTTAATCGTTAACGAAAGGTAGCCAGTAGAAAGATGTGTAAAGTGTGTAGCTCTTTCCTTTGCTTTTGTCAGGTTTATTTTCTACTAGCGACCCACCCCAGCTTCGCACGGGTGGTATGCTAATATGAATAGTTACGTATATTACATAATTACAGAATGTCTCAATATAGGCCGCGAGTACCTACCACCGCCGCAAAGATAATTTTTCGATGTAGCGTAGGATTATTCGTTTGATATCTTGTAAAGTACTAATACAAATTACATGGTATAATAGACAAATTTAATCTACGTCTAATGTCCAAGCTTACTAACATGTTTATTTAGATAAGAATTAATGTTATACATACTTAAAATGGCTTCGTTAATAGGCCATTATTTTTAGTAAAAAGTAAAAGATAAAATTGGTTATTGTGGGGTATTCTTGAGAGATACACATATACCATTGCAGACTTTTTTAAAGAATTTTGCAAGCTGTACAATATTTTAGTACATTATTTTGACTAATCTCGTAGGGTTTGGCCAGCGTTTGCAATATAAGCGGAAAAAAGTGAGTTGATTTACGACATTACATTAGAAATCTCAAAAATTTTCAGTGTTCCACTACTATATTATGCATGTATTATACATATAAACCTTCCTCTTGAATCACTTTATCTATTTAAAAAAAACCGCATCAAAATCCGTTGCGTAGTTTCAAAGATTTAAGCATACAAAGTGACATAGGGACAGAGAAAGCGACTTTGTTTTATACTATGTAGTGATATCTTCGACTCATCACATGAACTATTGAAAACAGCTAGCTCCTTCCAATTTCTTGCAGAAAGTCATGCAATACTAACACTGATGCCGCCAATTAATTTCTGATTCCAAATCTATAAACTTATTAAGATTCCCGTACTCTGTGCTTAAAATAATATATTTATAAAACGCAAGTTGTGAAATCACTTCTAACAATAAAGGAGTTCTTGTTCTTATTCTTACGCGAAGACGTGATTTTGTGACTTTCACAAAGTAGATTTCAAATAAGACGACTGATATGCATATTTGCAGATTTATAAATAAATTTAATCAGTTTAATGTTTATTGCACTCCATAATGTTATACATAAGGTTACAATTATGGTGTAACGTGTAGCTAATCACGCCGTAACGCGAATCAAAATAAAAGACTACTATGTTTTTCAATGAATTGCATCGCAAATGTGACAGCATTGTCAAATTTTATCACTTTTCGTTGTTTATTAGATAAATAGTAATGAATTATGCGGTTGCAATGTATACGTAGGCAGGTCATGCATGATTAATACATCATTAAATTTATAATCAGCCAACTCTAGTTGTATTAAGGGGGACAGCGCGTACGCAGTCCCCACTACCAAAAATTACGCGTCCGAGTTATCCACATTAGGGATAATCGCAAGGGTCAACCCCTCCGCAGTGCAATGGAGGGGCCTCGCCCTGGGGGAACCGCCTACTTGATCACGGTGTCCCCTACGCCAGGTAAGTATGCTCTACAATTGTAGAGTCGGGGTAGTCCTTACAACGGAAGCAATATCAATAGCGTCAACTTAATTGTGTAGCAAAACACTCAGCGCCATCTAGTACAGATTCGTAAAATAAGTGTAGCTAACTGCTCTTATTTCTCTATTCTATGCTTCTGTTACGTCAATTTGATCTATTTTAAACACTCCACCTTTCAATATTGCTATTACATTACAATGAAAATGTGTATTCTATTATTATTATGAACTACCTATGTAGTTCATTATCGACCTTTTCAAAAGCCTCCTCCGTTGATCGGTTTTTATGCCGCCGGCTAAACTCGATCGTTGGTTCATAGGGTAGGGGCCATACTCTACTGCGTTTGCTGGTTCGCGGTCGCCATTTAAGAACCTTAACGCCCACAGTGATCGGTATTTTTGTTCTATTTTGCGAAATAACTACTTTCTAGCCATAAGGAAAGTCTACTGGATAATATTGTGAATCTTTAGCAGACAGTAACGTCAATGAAAATTGACAATTAAGGACCGTTTAAGTTAAAATGATTTCTTAAATAGCCTGATGTTTGCATTACATTATAATTTTTGATATAAGATGTAAAATGATATATTCAATATTCTAAAGTTTTGAGGGGGACGGCGCGTACGCAGTCCCTACTACTAGTAGCTTTTAGTAGCTACTACTAGTAGCTGCTTTTGTTTCTCATTTTGATGCCTTATTGGATTTGTATAGCTTATCGGATCTAGAGTATAAATGATGTTTGTGTTTTCGCAATGTAATAATTGAATCATTCAATATAAACGTTAAAAGCATAAAAAGGCCAGCGGTGTGACATGAACTGCAATTGAGAGGGTTCAAATCTTGGTGACTTTTCTATGTTGTGAGCGTAGTTATCGCTTGTTCCGTGCCTTGGAAAGCAAGTTAAGCCGTTGGTCTTATATTAAGCTATTATGAGGAAGTCAAAATCTTCTTATGAAACTTCTGAATATTTAGCTAGTTTAACCATAGAATTTGGTTTTCTTCTTGGTGGCGGAGGTCAGACAGCAGTTGCGCCGTGTGATAACTGAAATTCAGCAAAATCTATTTATGCCCGAGAGAAGACCTCCAGGGTAAATTCCGTAAGCGTAAGTCTACCTCGGCACAACCTGGATAGTCATAAGAAGATGATTTAATTAAAAATTACATTAAAGCCAGCTTAGTGTGCCCCCGAGACACGGAGCAAGCGATAATTGTGCACATAACTCAGAAAAATCACCAATTTTGAACCCTCTGAATAGTAGTCTGAATTGCGGTCTCGTTATTGGGCTATCGCTGTTATTTCCTTTTATATTGTTAAAACGTCAAGAACATTCATCGTTCAGATCCAATAAGACATACAGATCCAATAAGGCATCAAAATCAAAAATAACAGCAGCTACATTTAGTTAACAGAATTTTGTAAGATTACGCTATGTGGGTTCCAGCACATTTAAGTAGGCGCTATTGATATTGATTCCGTTGTAAGGACTACCCCGGCTTTACAATTGTAAAGCATACTTACCTGGCGTAGGGGACACCGTGATCAAGTAGGCGGTTCCCCCAGGGCGAGGCCCCTCCATTGCACTGCGGAGGGGTTGACCCTTGCGATTATCCCTAATGTGGATAACTCGGACGCGTAATTTTTGGTAGTGGGGACTGCGTACGCGCTGTCCCCCTTAACACGTTAGAATAGTGAATATATCATTTTACACATAAGATATATCAAAAATTATAATGTAATGCAGACATCAGGCTATTTAAGTAATCATTTTAACTTAAACGGTCCTTAATTATTATTGTCAATTTTCATTGACGTTACTGTCTGCTAAAGATTCACAATATTATCCAGTAGACTTTCCTTATGGCTAGAAAGTAGTTATTTCGCAAAATAGAACAAAAATACCCATCACTGATGGGGCGTTAAGGTTCTTAAATGGCGACCGCGAACCAGCAAACGCAGTAGAGTATGGCCCCTACCCTATGAACCAACGATCGAGTTTAGCCGGCGGCATAAAAACGATCAACGGAGGAGGCTTTTGAAAAGGTCGATAATGAACTACATAGGTAGTTCATAATAATAATAGAATACACATTTTCATTGTAATGTAATAGCAATATTGAAAGGTGGAGTGTTTAAAATAGATCAAATTGACGTAACAGAAGCATAGAATAAAGAAATAAGAGCAGTTAGCTACACTTATTTTACGAATCTGTACTAGATGGCGCTGTGTGTTTTGCTACACAATTAAGTTGGCGCTATTGATATTGCTTCCGTTGTAAGGACTACCCCGACTCTACAATTGTAGAGCATACTTACCTGGCGTAGGGGACACCGTGATCAAGTAGGCGGTTCCCCCAGGGCGAGGCCCCTCCATTGCACTGCGGAGGGGGTGACCCTTGCGATTATCCCTAATGTGGATAACTCGGACGCGTAATTTTTGGTAGTGGGGACTGCGTACGCGCTGTCCCCCTTAAATCTTTAGAATAGTGAATATATCATTTGACAAATGAGTTATTTCAAAAATTATAATGTAATGCAAAAAATAGGCTATTTAAGCTATCCTTTTGACTTAAACGGTCATTAGTTGTAAATTTTCATTAATTTTAATTACGTAATAATATATAAATATGGAGTGTCGGTGTACCGAACGCGAAGAAACAACTTTAAGTAAATGTTCAGTAAGCATTATCCTACTGCTTTAGTCAGGCCGGTTGTACTTAAAATAAGTTTGCCGTTTGAAATTATGTAGATGCTAAATAATTTATTGATTCAGGCATTATTTTGCAGAAATTTATTGTAGGCATATTTTTAACAATTCCTTACGCCCTCACACACAAATACACGAGTCTCTCTCGTTTCAGCGTTGCTCGTGAAGACATCGTTGTTCTGAGGCTCTTACCTGAAGAAGCCCTGGTAAGGGCGAAACACGTGTCGTGTTAAATAGATTCTCGATTTTTCAGAAAATTATAGTTGCGCGGAAATTTTTACAAAAATATTTTAATCCATCCCTGGCTTATGTAGAAGCTTGTTATTTTCTTGGATAAGGAGGTATTGTATATTTTTAAAAAGGTCGTGACTTAATGTTCTATTTTTTATTTAAAAACATGCTCTGGCACTGTGGAACCAACTTAATTTTTTTTTAATTTTATTTATTTATATTTGTTACTCGGGTCTGGCCCAATTACAATAACTAACTCAGTGAGTAATATTACATGCATATAAAGTTAGAAATAAAACTAAAAAAGACATTTATATTCACAAAAAGACGTCAATTTTGGCTAGATTTATTCCCAGCTATCTACGAATATGTCACAGTCAGGGTACTGACACAGAAAAGCATTAAGGCCGATGTGCATTCAGGCGATCGGGGAGTGATGGTGCGCAGCAGTGCGACACGTGGGCGTGGGTGGCGCAAACAAGCGGCGTTCACGACAAGCCCTTTGTCGAACGTAATTGTCGGGCACGTTAAGCCGAGATATTAGTTCTAGGAGTTCTGGGCTATATCTGATCATTCTATCTAATTAATATATGATAACTTAAAATTAAGTTCGTAATTTCTCACCTAATAAAGCAAGTTATTTTCGACAAAATATTTTTGTGCGAATTCAGAAATATTATTAATAAATAATTAATACTATCGTGAAAAGTATCTTTAACTGTATCTTATAAGATAGTGAAGGAAATGGTTCAGGTAAGAAAATAACTGTTTCAATATATTTTAAGAACCATCATTGGCTCGGCCAATGTCCTTAAATTCAAAATTCTTAAGCTTATCCAGGTATTATGAAAACTAAGATATATAAAAGGTAACATTAAACAAATTATAACTTGTACCCATTTTTATAGTGAGTACTTTAATTGTTAATCTAACACGTGAGTCGTAATAATGTGTAGATGATTTAAATATGAAATAAGCAAACAAAAATAAAATACAAGCAGCAACATTGTTTACTGATTTGAATATTGTTTTTTGTTTATGTGTATTTATGTCTAAATAAAATTTTATTTCATTTCATTTCAACATTTAGTTTATGTGTATTTATGTCTAAATAAAATTTTATTTCATTTCAACATTTAGTTCACAAATCTCGGCTAGGTGGCGCTGTGTGGATTGTTACACATTTAAGTAGGCGCTATTGATATTGCTTCCGTTGTAAGGACTACCCCGACTCTACAATTGTAGAGCATACTTACCTGGCGTAGGGGACACCGTGATCAAGTAGGCGGTTCCCCCAGGGCGAGGCCCCTCCATTGCACTGCGGAAGGGTTGACCCTTGCGATTATCCCTAATGTGGATAACTCGGACGTGTAATTTTTGGTAGTGGGGACTGCGTACGCGCTGTCCCCCTTATTAAATCTAAAAGTCAAATATGTAATTATGAATCATTAATTGGTTTAGTTTACATTGCACGCTTTAGGTTAATTTACATATAATAGTTGTCTGGAGAGTGGGGCTCACTGCGGCAGACGCGACCACCGCAGTCCTACCCACTAAAAAACTTCCGACGACGCCCACCGCTGGTGAAAAGGGGCGGGGGGCCATTGGTCACCAACCAGCCTGCCCATGGTGGTGATTATGGGCAGACAACCCAAATATAAAGTTATCTACTAGGGAGGCTAGTGCTTAGAAGTGGACTATAAAGGCTAGCATGATCTAGAAATCTCTGGGCTAAGAGTGAACTTAGCTACCTTTTAAGTAGGTAATTGTATGAAGGTTTCTATCCAACTCTTACATACATACATTATATCACGCCTGCTATCCCAAAGGGGTAGGCATAAGCATATTATACGCTCACATTTCGCCAATTATTTATTTATTTATTTAACAATTTATGCACATGAGGAACATACACAAAGATAGAAGTTATGAAAGACATGTACAACGGCACTACTTATCCCTAAAAGGAATTTCTTCCAGCAGACCGAAAAAAGCAAAGTAGACACTTAAATAAAGTGAAACATACATAAAGTAAAATAGAGTTTTATTGTTGGTTCCAAGTAAGTGGCGAGCATTTTGCCGCTTTAAATGTTTTTATTCAGTCGGAGAATATTTGAATACCAAAATTGATATTATATGATTTATTCGTTATTTTGACATGAATTTTGATGAATTATGATTATTACAATGACTATTAATTCCACTTATTTTATATTGACATTTACACGCTCTGTGTTTGGTAAAAAAGATGTTCTCTTAAATAACATAGCAACCATATGTTTTATTCTCTTTTACATAATGGCTTTGTGCGTAAAGCACATTTAGCCTAGTGTCAAGTAAGATATATATTAATAAGATATAAATCATAGTAAATGAGAATGAGTGGTGATAAAGATGATCAAGAAGATGCCCTCCCCTTAACCCCTTGAGTCCTCAGTAACGATGTGGGACTATACTGAGATCTCACATGGACTCCTTGAGAGAATATGAAAAGTGATGTTGCACTGCTTTGTTTGATTTACCAACACTCATATATTCCCAAACACTTAACGGTTAATAATCCACCGTTATTACAGATTTATGTTATAAATATTACAAATTTTAGAAAATAAAACAAAACTGCAGAAATGACGCTTCGCTTTCCCGCCAAGAACAGTAAAGATGTGGGACTATATTGAGATTTCACATGGACTTTAAGAGGATTTGATTAGTGATGTTGCACTGTTTCGTTGGATTACATCTGGTGCCCATATTACAAGTTATTAAAGCGCTATGTAACCTGAGATGTTCTTGAATATATTATTAATAAATTTTGTTTCATTCAGGAATCCCTCATGAACCAGCTCGACCAAAAGGACATGGAAGAGGAAGAGCTGAACGCAGAAGAGCAACAACCAAAGTAAGACCTCACAAAGGTTTTTTTCTCACTAGCTGACCTGGCGAACTTTATGTCGCCTTCTTTTTCAATCAATTTTTATTCAAAATGGCTGACCTGACTAACTTTTGCCGCCTTATTTTTAAATCTGTCAGTTTAATAAAGATATCTCACAGTCTTGCTCACTTTTCATATTATAAGAATCGGAAATATAATTTTCTTTTCAATAATCCTTGTGTTGATAACACAATAACAAAAAATTGTCCTGTGTGGGAATCAAACTCACGACCTTAGGAGCGAAATGCGGGTATACTCACTTCGCCTTTCTATAGGTATTTTGTCTTATTTATATTAAGAATATTGGGAAAGATTAATTTTCTACAAAATTTTCACTAATAAAATGTGATCCCTATTTACGTGGCCTGAATGTACTATATAATAAAGATCTAAAGTGTAAACATAAATATTTGTTCTAAATATTGTTATAAATATTTGTTCTGGGCTGGGTATTTAATAAGTATATGAAGTATGTCGAAGAACCGACGACCGATGGGGCGTTAAGGTTCTTGAATGGCGACCACGAATCAGCAAACGTAGTAGAGGGCGGCCCCCAACGCGATGGACCGATGATCTGGTCAGGGCGGCGGCGGGGAGCCGGTGGATGCAGGCGGCAAAGAATCGATCTACGTGGAAAGCAATTGGGGAGGCCTATGTTCAGCAGTGGACTTCAGATGGCTGAAATGATGATGATGATGATGATGATGTATGTATTTAATAAAAAACTAAATACATTCGTTTATCCGTTATTTAGTATCCATATCACAATTTCTAAATGATACTAATCTTGGAACTAAATAATTGGCGTAATTGTAAGATAAGTATCATTATTATTATAATATTATATCGTCGGTAAAATTTTCCAACTTCAAAAACAAAATTTGACTTTTAATGCCATCTAGTGTAAATCTCTCAAGTCCCATATATTAATATGTAATTAGTTATGAACGAATTGAATTAACACCAATATCGATCCTCCTCCTACTTATAATATGTTAACTAAGAAAATGGAATTTTGCTTTTTTCCATAAAAATACCTCTTTTTAATAATCCGATAATATTGTTAATTTATATATTATTATGTTTAATATAATAATATATAAGATAATAATATTAAATTATATAATTAATTAATATATTATTAAATTATTAAATATTATTATCGGATTATTAAAAAGAGGTATTTTTATGGAAAAAAAGCACAAATGCCATTTTCTTATCTACATATTATACGTAGAAGGTATCTAATTTAATTAATGCTTTAACTATGAAAAACAAACGGTTATTATAGGTCGCGTCATGTAAAAAGAACGCTGGCGGTCAAGCTGCGCATTAGGCGATTTATCGGTCTATTTGGTGGTATGAGGTGCGGCGCGGGGCGGGCGGGTTACGCGCCGCATGCTAGACGGCGCGCGATTGATTCGTCAGTCGACCCATACGGCGCGCGATTGGTTCGTCAGTCGACCCATGCGCAAACACACCCCCTCCACTTTCTTCCAGCGTTCTTTTTACATGACGCGACCTGTACTTCCTTCTTTAAATTTGCTCAAAAGGACATATACTGAAGTTTGTAAATTAGGCCGACGATATGTGTCCGATACCCATGTTATTTTATATATTTCTGTGTATGTCCTAAATTAGCAATTAATACTTATTTACAGGCGTTCAGATGACAAAGATGACGATGACTTTGTCTCCAAATCGCTCTTAGGGTAAGGTTTTTACCTAATCAACATTTCAATCCATCGTTTCACCACTGAGCACGGGCCTCACAGGAACCAAGATGAGAGGAATTCAGGTCAGATTCCACCATGCGGACCCAGTGCGGATTGTCGGAGGCCGATGCGTCGCGTTTTTCATAATATTGCCGTGTGATTTTTCAAGACTACCACTACACTGCCCTACCCTACACTGCACTGCCCTACCCTAACTTACCCTACACTGTCCCACCCTACACTGCCCTACCCTACATGGTGATAATATCAATTTCTATGATAAAATTTACGACATAGCGTGGAGGTCCAGTATACCTGCAGCGAAGTCCTGAGGTCGTGGGTTCAATTCCCACACAGGACAAATCATTGTGTGCTTGAACAAGACTATTTGTTCTGGTCTGGGTGTTTTCGATGTTATATTAAGTACATACGTATTTCCAAAAAAAAATTTAAATAAGTTACTCGTTATTTATTATTCATAACACATGTTCTTAATGATAGTTAAATTAGAGCTAAATAATTGGTGTAAAAAGATATTTATTTATTAACTTAAATAGTAAATTATCACTTAGTTTTAAAAATAGCATAGCCTCTAAACTTTGTTATGATTTGGATAAAACATAGTCAAAGTGGGGTCCAGTGACTATCAACTTTGCCAGATAAAATCGGCCGAACCGTATCCGAGATTCTTTTTTTCCTTTAATTAATGGCTCCGTTCGGTTTGCACATTTAGCCAGTGTCAAGTAAGAGATAATTATATTAATAACATATAAATTATTGAGATGCCCTCCCCCTTAGCCCCATTGAGTCCTCACCTCAGTAAAGATGTGGGACTATACTGAGATCTCACATGGACTTCTTAAGAGAATTTAAAATTTATGTTGCACTGTGTTGTGTCATTTACCAACACTCATGTACGTTCACAAACACTTAACGGTTAATAATCCACCGTTATTACACATTAATGTTCGAAATATCAAATTAATACAAAACTACAGTCATGACGCTTCACTTTCCCGCCAAACTTCTAACTTCAAACAACCTTCAAACTTCAAAAACTTTTTATTTCACAAACTATTCAACAATATAAACAAATATAAAAAAAAACAATCAAAATATAATTATACTGAAATCACGAAGCTTAGATTCACTTGCAATCAAACAATTAAACGTACAAAATATATGTAAGTGTTAGTGAATCCAAGTGCCAGTTCCGAGCCACCGCTCTGTAAGAAGAACTAGCAAGAAACTCACAGGCTCTATGCTCTTTTAAATTATCAATTGGTTAGTTACAATCTTTATTTGTTTGTGAAGCTATATAATGCAATATAATATTAACAATATTCATGTTTTAAGTCATTCATTTTTATCAGCCATATAGTCTTTGATACAATAGTATCCCTTTGAAGACAGCTTGCGTTTTATTGTTAATTAAAATTTATATGGGCTTAATTGCTATATATTGCTTGGGACTTTATTATAGAATCACACACTAAGAAGTCCGTATCCTACATTATCTACAAGTAACAGACAGTTTTTTAAAAACCTTTGTGTATTTTTATATGTGCTTGGAAAAAATGATTTTATTTCTACATTAAAATAGATAGCCTTAATTGTTATTATAGGGTGTATAGGAATCCTATCAACATCTGTGGAGCCTATGCCAACCTCACATGCAAGTGGTGCACCTGCTGAACAACGAACGAGGCTCTGGCGAACATAAAAGTTCCCGGTAAGCGGCAATAGGCTCGCCACCTATTACTTGGGACCAACTATATACTTGTCGAAATGTGGGCGTATAATATGCCTCTGCCTACACCTTCGGGGAAACAGGCATAATATTATTTACGTAGGTATGTTAAATCTTAATGATTTGTAGTATAAAATTAATAATTACGTTTCCAGCGTTCATACGGATAGCTTGCAAGTCATGCCCCACCATATACCAGAAAGGGACTCCAAGATAAACTACGAAAAGGTTGGTATTTCATTCATAAACCCGTTGAAATCGTGTGGTGGCAGCACCTTCAATGAATTATACCACTCATGCCATGCGGAACACAATTAAAGCCGAACATGACATCCATCTAACAACCAATGGAAGAATGGAAAGTGTTTTTTGACCAAAGATCGCAAGAAAAGGGTATATGGTACAAGACCATTCAATCGGAACCTCCTCGGATACCTTGGTTCTCTAATAATCAACTAAACAGAACAGCAATTATCATGGCCCACAGACTTCGGTCCGGTCACATTCCTCTCAATAAGTTTAAGTATCTCATGCGATTAACAGAATCTCCTAACTGTGAGACTTGTGGAGTAATTGATGACGTATTTCATTTGTTGGTGGAGTGTGAGCGGACTCGAGGTCTGAGACAGAACTCGTTGGGTGTAATAGACTCCAGCGTCGGTCACTACATATAACTTCTGGCTGAGCCAACTTCGAGCGCTGCTAAAATGTTTTTTCAGCAAATACATTATTAAAATGTAGTAGGTTAAGATTAGGATACGATGGAGCTGGCATGATCAATGCTCCTAAAGAAATAAAAAGAAAAAAAAATCTAACAACCAGTCTGATCTACACGAAATATCGCTATTGTTAAAGGTGTGCCCGATCGACAAGTGCCAACACGAGCAAATGGACTCATTCATCCGTTCGCTGCCTCCATACATGAGGGCTAGTCCCTTCATGCACTACGAGCAAACTTATGAGGACTACGAGACGTGTTCACCAGGTATGTCACATTCTTGATGTATGGGCAACTCGCTACCAGTCGTCTTCTATTGGCGACAGGCCGCGTCGATGTCCAGTTCATATGCTGGGGTTGCGGGACTGTTCGAAAGGGTTACCGCGGCCCCAGGACATAGCAGGCTTTAAGTAGGTACGTGGATGGGTAAGTCAGTAAAATTCTGACACGCCCATTCGCTACACCCACAGCTGGAAACATGACAATGTAATGATTGTCCATCCGAAAAAAAAATCTTAACATAATTATACTTTTTTTTATGCCACAAGATGGCACTCAGCTTACCTGAGAAAGTTATTACCGCAGCCTGATTTTGAAATTCAATTATTTATTTACAAGAATACATCAATTTCATAAGGCAGATCTAAAAACCATATACAGGGTTACAGGTTAAGTCGACCTATTCCCGTTGAGGGCGTGTAGTTTACATCGTTTCTGACTGACTTGCCTATGTAACACCCTATCCTAAATCTAACCGTTTTCGAGATATTTTAATTTAACTGCTTTTTATAAAAAATACCCGATTTCCGGCTATCAGCTAAGATATTTTCAAATGTGTAAGTCTTATTGTTACAATTGTTTGTTTTTTACATGTAAAGTAAGATGCTTCGAGAGCTCAATAACCAATATTTTACATAAAATGAATAAATTAGTCGTAGTGGACAATAAACACTTGAAGAAAAATATAAAATTATAGAATGTATATTTTTCTTAAAAGGATATCTTAAAAAAAAATTACGGCACCTGTTTTGCAAATGCGCTTTAAAATATCTACGTTTCATTAGTTATCCAACAAGGTATAACAATCTAGGGTTTTATCAAAAACATTGTAGAAAGATCTTAGTTTCATATGCTAAAAGGGAGACAAAAAAAAGCTAAATAAAACAATACATGAGTACAAGACACTAAATTTATTAAAATTTCAACAAAATATGTCTAAATTTTATGTTCAATATGGCCGCTTCTGTTTTTGACACAATTCTATTCATTTCATTCATTATTGGGCCCCGAAAGAACTGCATAATCCCAACAAGAAGAGAGTAAAGGGGTCACAACGCAGATTTAGTCTGAATGTGTGGATTGGGATTATTTCTAATAATTTGATTGGGCCTTACTTTCTCCCCAACAATTTAAATGGGGAATATAACGAAAATTTTCTGGAGGAGACCTAAGTAATCTATTAGAGGATTTGCCTCTCAATCTGATTCGAGACATGTGGTGACAGCATGATGGCTGCCCTGCACACTTCAGGCGAAGTGTCAGAGAATGGCTGGATATAAATTATCCCATCAAATAGATTGGACGAGGTGGGCCTTTACCCTGGCCAGCCAGAAGTCCGGACCTAACCCCCATGGATTTTTATGTGTGGGGGCTTATGAAGAGTCTGGTTTACAGTGCGCTTCACCCAATTACATCAGTTGAAGTGTGGAGAGATCGAATAATAAATGCGGCTAGTTAAATGAAAAGAACTTTAACTGACTTTTACTGATGTAGTAAAAAGTGGACTTCGCAAAAGAATGAGAAGAATTGTGTCAAAAACAGAAGCGTTGTTGCATGTTGAACATAAAATTTAGTCATATTTTGTTGAAAATTTAATAAATTTAGTGTCTTGTACTCATGTGTTATTTAATTTAGCTTTTTTTTGTCTCCCCTTTAGCATATGAAACTAAGATTTTTCTACAATTTTTTTGATGAAACCCTAGATTGTTATACCTTGTTGGATAACTAATGAAACGTAGATATTTTAAAGCGCATTTGCAAAACAGGTGCCGTAATTTTTTTTTAAGATATCCTTTTAAGAAAAATATACATTCTATAATTTTATATTTTTCTTCAAGTGTTTATTGTCCACTACGACTAATTTATTCATTTTATGTAAAATATTGGTTATTGAGCTCTCGAAGCATCTTACTTTACATGTAAAAAACAAACAATTGTAACAATAAGACTTACACATTTGAAAATATCTTAGCTGATAGCCGGAAATCGGGTATTTTTTATAAAAAGCAGTTAAATTAAAATATCTCGAAAACGGTTAGATTTAGGATAGGGTGTTACATAGGCAAGTCAGTCAGAAACGATGTAAACTACACGCCCTCAACGGGAATAGGTCGACTTAACCTGTAACCCTGTATGTAGGCATGCAAATATTAATAATATTACATTGCTTAAATATTACATTTTAAAACTCAAATATGTACGCTTGCAACTGTTGAAGGAGCTAGCCACTGTACATCCAAATGTTATTTAGCTTACGCTGCGACCTAAATTAGGCGTAGACACATTTTTACATTTTCGGATACAATAAAACCAGTACGTCAATAACTGTCGCAACAATCACTACTCAAGAGAAGATTTGCCATTTTTATTATTTACTTGTAACTTTTAACTAATACAATTACTTCTGCAACTCTGGTGATCTTTCTTGTTGGCGTACTCCTACTACTACTATTTAACTATGCCTTTTATTCCTGTATGGTGTTTCGTGGTCTACTAAAAGGAGCCCTACACGGGCCCTTTAAAAATCGTCTCTCGCCGTTTTTGGAGGGCGCCATATTGTTGGGAAAACTTCGCAAAGAGCTCATTTTACAACTCAATGATCCGAGGCAAAAAGCTTTTTTCCCCTCTTACCGTAATACTATAATGCGACTTGTCATAATTACATGGGTGTGTGGATTTCCTACCAAGATCTGAGGAGCCCAAGCCAACCTTACCAGCAAGTGGTGCTGCTGAATAACAACGAGGCTCTGGCGAACATAAAAGTTCCCGGTAAGCGGCAATATCTCACCACCTATTCCGTGGGACTGATATAATTGGCGAAATGTGGGCATATAGTATACTTCTGCCTACCTCTTCGGGAAAACAGGCGTGATATTATGGGGATGTGTGGCATAAGTACCACTTCCTACTGATAAACAGTTGATGCAATCCAAAAAATTTAAGCTGTCCATACTTCTTTGTCCAACAAGCGCATGCACTCCTGTATGCATACCTTTTTGCTCCCCACTAAAAATACCTAGGACTTTACGAGCTGAAAGACAGAAGAGCAGCTTTATTAGCTCAGGTATTCACAAGAAAGAATCTATTAATTAGGTCAGGTATTTACTAGAAAGAATCAACAATGTTCTGGTGGTCAAATATTCGTATTTCTGTAACAAAATCTACATGGTTCTGCAACATTTCAAAGGGTGGTTTCAAAAGTTATTTTAAGGGTACATTCAGCTTGTAAACTTTTGATGATTATGTTCCATGTCCAATGAAGAACAAATGGAGATCCTGAAACAAAGATTGGAAATGAAAAAGAGGAGAGATCCTTCTCAGAGTGCTATTCCTGAAAGCCCCCTCCAGGAGTGGGTGGCCCCTGAAGAGGTGCCGGTTCAGAGGGTGCAGGGTTCCCAGGAGTCTCTGCAGTGCACCTGCATGCCCGCGGCGCCTGAACCCACTCCAGTGTCCAGCGTTGGGAATGTTTACAACAGTAAGATTTTTTTTTCTACTTCATTAGAATTCATTTATTGGAACGAAGTTGCTTATCACGCGTTGTGAAAGGGGGCTAGACGGAAAAAATTCTTAAGAACAGTTGTCACGACACTTTTTCAGGGTCTAGTGGCAAGGATACCTGGCTTTCACTCAGGAGGCTCGGGTTTGATTCCCGGTACGGGAACTTTTTGTTTCCTCTTTTTAGGCGTTTTGTTATTTGATTAATTGGTTTTTTATTTTTTTTTTCATAAAATTTTATTACAATTCCTTCACTAATTAATCGAAAGGAACTTCGTTCCATACGGGTGTCCCTTGACACCTCTCAGTTTTTTTTCAACTTACGACAATTTACGTTGCTCTTTTTAACACAGGTATTCTCTAACGAACCAGGGTCAGAGGTATTAAGGTCATACTCAGCCATAGTAACACAGTGCGGGTGGCTTTTAAATGTAAAAGAAATCTGAATTGATTTGTGTCATTCGTGGTCGCCACTCAAGAATCTTAACGCCCCATCGGTCGTCGGTTCTTCGAGCTATGTGCCCCGCCCACTGCCACTTTAGCTTGCAAACGCGTTTCGCTATGTCGGTTACTCTAGTTCTCTCTCGGATTTCCTCATTTCTGTTACCAATTCCAATTTTATCTCGTAGGGACACTCAGGGCGGCACTGAGGGTGGCCTCCCACGCGATGGACTGATGATCTGGTCAGGGCGACCAGGCCAGGGGAGCCGGTGGATGCAGGCGGCAAAGGATCGATCAACGTAGAAAGCAATTGGGGAGGCCTATGTTCAGCAGTAGACTTTAAATGGCTGATATGATGATGATGATTGTTTAACATTAAAGTTCTGAATATTTTTTTCGCCTGACGCCCACGTGACCGCATCGGGCTATGCCAAATATTAGACTAAGTCTAGTTTGTGAATTTAGGACTTGAGATATGGGGTGAAAGTCACTTGCAGTCCGCCTCAGAGTTAGTGGGTTTCGTTTCCCACATTTGAAAAATATTAGCTTAAATAATAATTAAATATTTGTCTTATTCAAGATTTTTGATATGTGTTATAAGACGTAGGCATTTACGAAACAAATGTATTTTTTTATTATAACACCTTATCTGCTTATGAGCAGGAGGCTGGAAACGTTGTTTATTTATTTATTTATGTACGCACGTCCTTTAGTTGATGATAATGAAATGCAAATCATAGTTTACGCATTACATATTGTTATTTTTTATTTTTGCTAGAAATTATTGACATAATTATATTATTTATAGTGTACACCATTGTAAAGATTACAAAAAACTGAAACATGTACACATAATGGGCTACAAATAATACAATATATTAATTATTGAATAACTTATGTATTTTTCAGTCGCTGATTTGTACCCCATGAAAAAAGCACTTGACGAGATCCGCAAGGAATGCTTTTTCGACAGTCAAATTGAGTTTAACAGGTTCAAGGTCATCGGACAAGAAAACTCTGAGGATAATGAGTAAGTTAATCTTTAACTTAACTGATCCCCTCCCAATGGACCGATGACCTGGTCCCGACCCGATGGTGGTCAGGCGACACTAGATCGATCAACATACAAACCTTTTTAAAATAAACCATATTCGAGTTCCTTGGTAAATAAGCTACAGAAACGGAATTCGCGTACTTACCTATGACAGCAAGAACTCTTTTAGTTTTCTACTTATCATCTTATCCTAGCATTATCTCGGTTGCCCTAGACTGAAGCTTACGTCCCAGGGTCTTCTCACTGGTTTAACCACATGTGGCTGAATTTCAGTTATTATATGCAGCGACTGCCGTCTGACCTCCGTTACCCAGAGGGAAACATCATTCTATGGTTAAACCATCTGCCAAGATGTTAAAAGGCACTGACTTCCTAATAACGAACGCCATAGATGTTCATGACAGCCGGGGCCATTGGCTTAACGTGCTTTCCGAGGCACGGGGCAACTGATAATTAGGATATGATAAATAAATAATAAATATATATAATAAATAGATAATTACGCACATAACTTCGAAAAAATCACTTTTTTGTGCTTAATTAGAGGTAATTATCATTTCAAGCGGCTGAAATGACGATAATGATTATGGTGATGATAATCAACTGAAATGGCGCGTACACTCTGCACATAAGGTCGTGGGTAAAACAATTTGAAACCTTCTAGTAACTCCTAGTAGGTAACGCCTGAATGAATTAATAAATTATTTCGTGATTGTATTAATCAAGTATAACTTTCAGGGTGGAGAGACAACACCAAGAAACTTTCTCTAAAAGGAGATTCAGCGAAATAAAAAGAATTCTGAAGCAATACCCAAGCTTGTGCGAAATATTCCAAGCCAACACGCAGTGCTAAAAGAAAAGATATTGTTGTTTTGTAAAGTAACTTTATTTCTAAATATCAAATATACCCTAATAAAAGTTGGAAAATATCTTTTGATTTAATTCTAAAGTAAGTATAATATAATTGACTAGAAAATTTTGTAAACGGGCGTCGAAACTTTACGATTTCGCCGGCATCTAGTTATTTCATGTTTAAAATATAACTAATATCCGCTGTATTCGGACAAGGCGATATAATATCTCTAATTTCGTTCTGTATAGTAGCTCCTATAGTAGTCACAATACCTTCTTGAGAACTATCTTTGAATTCATCATAATCTTGTGTGTTTATATTAATTTCACCTCTACCCTTTTCATTGATGACTATATTTTCTTGTACTAAGAGATATCCATTATCTGCAATGCCCATTTTGATTACTTCTGTAGCAATATCGGGTTCCTCATCAGATTTAATGTCAATAAACACGTCAGATTGTACTGTTTCAATATTACGTTCATCGCTGTCAAATGTTTGTTTAGAAGTTTCTGAGATACTGTGTTTGGAGATTGATTTAATGCTTCCTGATTCAGTTTTAGGTATAGGTATTTTGGATTCTTCTTTTGGTATTTTACCAATGGATTCAGTTAGCTTGCCATTCGATTCATTGACTTTGCCGATTGATTCTGTAAACTTGCCATAGGATTCATTCGCTTTGCTAAATTCATTTAGTTTGCTGTTGGATTCATTAACCTTACCATTCGATTCTGTTAATCTTCCCATAGATTCTGTGAGCTTAGTAATGGGATCGACTAGTTTATGTGACGACTTCCTTGTTGCTGGAAGGATGTCTGCTACTACAGGAGATTGGACAGTGTCAAATGGAACTGAGAGACTGTTCTGATAAGCCTCGACTTCTTTGCGTCTCGCTTGTTTTCGATCCAGTTGCTTCTGAAGTTCATCTATACGTTCGTCCTTTAGTTTCATTAGGTCGTCGAGATGTTCCACCTGTATAATATTACATAATAATTAATGATGTCTTTTTTTAAATACTGACCTGGTATTAATGTAATCTAGTATAATCTATGAATTATTGTATTAGGGTGTACAGGGATCCTATCAAGACCTAAAGAGCCCAAGACAATCTCACCTGCAAGTGGTGCACCTGCCGATCAACGCCACCTATTACGTGGGACCAACTATATAGTTGGCGAAGTGCGGGCGTATAATATGCCTCTGCCTACCCCTTCGGGGGAACATGCGTGAATGTATGTATGTATGTATGTATGTAGTAAATATTGTAAACTTTTATTGTTCGCTGTTAAGTGGAAGTTGAAGATATTATTGTAATGGTAGTAATACTTTCCAGTACAAGTACATCAATTATTTAGTTTCAAGATAAGGATCATTAAGAAATTGTGTTATGGATACTAAATAACGGATAAACATACATAAATACACTTTGTTTGTAAATACATACTTAACATACATAAGAAAACACCCATACCAGAACAAATGTTCATGTTTACAGACACAAAGACTTGTCCTGTGCTGGAATCGAACCCACTACCTCAGATGCGGTGTGTATAATCGCCCCCACGCCACATCGGTCGTCAAAAAAAGTTAAATTATAGAAAACATCTTACGTTACTTATTAAGGTATAAAATGCAAAATAAAAAATACAAGATTTGTGGTCAAAATACTTCTTTTTTCTTTCTTTTACAAATTGTGCGTTTCGCACATTTAGCCAGTGTCAAGTAATAGATGTACTACTCGCGCGCTATAAGTTGAGACTTGCGCTCTCGGCCCGCTTCCCCTTGCACTGCCCTTCGCTCGCCCGTGACGTACTGTTCGCAACGCCATTTTTTCAACCCATTTAGTCTCTCACTGGCTAACGTCACCTGATCACGTCACGCGCGCTCTTAGTTTCGTTTGTTATTATTTGTTGATTTGTTGTAAGTTTTATTTTGTTATCCTTTATCGTTATAATGAAGGGTAAAACTCTGCGTAGTGGAGAAAGGAACCTCATCAGACACACAGAATCATTTATAACCATTACTATAATATAGTGCAATGATATTATCATTGCACTTTATAAGAGAACAATAAAAGAAAAGCTATAACACAAAGAGTAGGCAAGTGAAGTCGGAAGCTTGTTACGATAATGTTTTTGCGCTCTGTACAAACACGCGCCGGTGACGTCATAGCGCTCAGGTCTCAACTTATAGCGCGCGCGTAGTATGTAATAATATAATTATAGAGCATAGTAAAAAATAATGTGTGGTGATAAGGATAATATATGGTAAATAAGATGCCCTCCCCTTAAACCCCTTAAGTCCTCAGTAAAGATGTGGGCCTAAACTGAGATCTCACATGGACTTCTTGGTGCAATTGAAAAAATGATGTTGCACTGTTTTGTTTCATTTACCAAAACTCATATACGTTCACAAACACTTAACGGTTAATAATACACCGTTATTACACATTTATGTTCGAAAAAGGACAAATTTTAGAAATTACAACAAAACTGCAGACATGCCGCTTCACTTTCCCGCCAAAAAGTCGTCGTACTTAAAATATTATTTTTTTAAATTAACTAGTTTACTTAACACAGTCTTTAAATTTTTCACAAATTTACATAAATTTTAAACAGCAGTTAAACCTATAGGGGCTTATTACAAAACAAGGTCTATATTAGCCTGGCTTAAAACTAGTGCCCCCCCGACTGGTCTCCACCTTGTCGTGGTGGAGGGGCTGAGTACCTCCCGGAGGCCGGGAAAAGGTAACACCCAGAGACCGACGACTCTGGGTGCCCTTAGTACTGACTTCCGGGGGAGAAACTAAGAGGGACCTGTGGAGGGCGCAGCGGGCGGGCCAAGAGGGCCCGTCAAGCAGCGCCAGGAGGGTCTTAGGCAGTGGGGGCAGGGGGCAACCCAGGTACTGGCCCCCGCCTTTTTCTCAACAAGCGGCGGGCGTCGTCGGAAGATTTTTAGTGAGTATTACTGCTGGCAGTCGCGTCTGCCGGTGGTGAGTCCCACACCCCCTTTCGGTCCTCCTTTGGCCGGAAGGTAGTGCGTAAACGCATTTTGTTACCGACGGAAAAAAAAAAGGCTTAAAACTAGTGCAGTCACTGTCTTCATTTTATCAAATAAACGTAAGAAAACTAGTTATAAACCTGGTTTTGTTTTGCACTAAGACCCTTCTTAGTCTATCACCCAGTTAAGGGCTTCACGTATACTGTTTCTGGAAATTGGTATAAATCACTACTCTAACAATATGTATACCTTCTGTTTGAGGAGATCGGCAGCATCCTTTGCATCCTTGAGCTCCTCCTTCAGAGCCTGGTAGATGTCCAGGCTCACCACTTTTTGCTGAATAGTCTCCAACACGCCGTTGACCCTGGTCTTCACTGGCACCACTAGGATATTATCTGCAGTAAATACATACAAATTGGTTGTTGAATTCTGATAAATTGCTTCAAATATCTAATGATAAAGCGAAGCGCTCGTAGCTCCGCGGTGCTCGGTGGTCGGAAACAATCACCGAAGTAAAGCAGAGTTTACATTGGTCAGTCCTGGGATGGGTGACCGTTTGTGTGGCATTTGATATCGAGCGCTTCCGTGCTTCGGAAGGCACGTTAAGCCTTTGGTCCCGGTTATCACTAAATGTGGTAGTCGTTAAGCCATGTTATGACCCAATACCCTCGCACCTTAGTATCTGAGAGGAGGCTCGTGCTCAGTAGTGGGACGTTAATGGGCTGAAATGATGATGATGATGATGATGATGATGATCTAATGATTAGAATCACACTGGCAAAGATTTAATTGACTAACCATCTTCTCCGCAAGCTTCGTAGTAACTGCCTCCGCTGGACATGTTCTGCTCGGCGTCCTTCACACTCTTGTTCAGCTCCTCGTCGCGACGAATCTTATCTCGAACTATAGTATTTCAAAAAGTTCAAAGTTCAAATCATTTTATTCCATAAACTATTACATAGTACTTTAAAAGGTCAAAATTAAATATAAATACAAAAAACAATCAAAATATGATTACATTGAAATCACGAAGCTTAGATTCACTTACATGCAACAAAACAATCAAAAAACAAAAAATATTTAAGTGTAAGTGAATCTAAGTGCCAGTTCCGAGCCACCGCTCTGTAAGAAGAACTAGCAAGAAACTCACAGGATTACAAAAGACATGTTTAATAGTCGTGCTAAATCCTAAAAGGATTTTTTTCCAGGAGAGCAAAAAAAAAAACTAATAATTACAGCCTGCTAGTGTTTGGCAGATATAGATCTCTTCTAGAGATCCCTTTGTTACTTTTATTTTATTGTAAATAAACTTTTAGGATAGGCAGAGGCATATTATATGCCCATTCTTCGACAATTATATAGTTGGTCCCACGTAATAGGCGAGCCTATTGCCGCTTTCCGGGCACGGTTATGTTCGCCAGAGCCTCGTCCGTTGATCGGCAGGTGAACCACTTGCAGGTGAGGTTAGCTTGGGCCCCTTAGGTCTTGGTAAAAACTTCTTAAACTTTTAACATGTTTTTATTTGCGGTTTGCTTGTAATTCTAAGATTTTGGTGAGAATATTATTCCATACTTCCCATTCCAAGCGGCACTCATCATTAATAAATACCTAAAGCAAATTTAAGGATATATTTTTAGTGACTCGCCATAATGACCATATCACGCCTCATGGGAAGCAAACGATGCAATCCAGAACAGTAAGAGTGCTTCAAACCGTGGAAAAAGCACGATAACAAGCCACTCATGACGGCCTGCAAAATTACCGTTTTAAGCCACGCTTAAAAGACCCAGGACCGTGGGAGTTGAGAAACACATTGGCGAGCAGATAATTCCAAAGCCGAATGGTCTTATCTTTTTAGGAACGACTTACCAATTTCATTCCCTATACACCATAACCAAAGAATATTTAACAGTTCCATCAGAAAGACCTTCTAAATGATTCCCGGCAATGAATGCGGTTGACGAGCTGTTTCATGATTTTGAAGGTTGCCAGATCCTAGTCCGTTTATCGGCAAGTGCACCACTTACAGGGAAGGTTGCTCCCGTGTGTTGGGGGGGCTTAGTACGTCCCGGGAAAAGGTAACACCCAGAGATTGGCGACTCTGGGTGCCCTTAGTACCGTTCCGGAGCAGCTTTCCCGTTCAGCAGGGCCAGGAGGGTCCTAGGCAGTGGGAGCAGGGGGCCCCTCTGACTAACCATGGACCCTCCGGTAAGTCAGCCACACACGCTATGGGAGGCGTCAGAAGCTGCAACCCAGGTACTGGCCCTCGCCTCTTTCTCAACAAGCGGCGGGCGTCATCAGAAGATTTGTAGTGGGTATTACTGCTGGCAGTCGTGTTTGCCGGTGGTGAGTCCCGCACCCCCTTTCGGTCCCCCTTTGGCCGGCAGGCAGTGCGTAAATGAATTTTGTTACCGACGAAATCAAAAGAAATAAATGGGCTTTAAGCTTTTGGTAGGATTCTTATTCAACATACCCATCAGCAAGACCCGCTCTATGACTCCCGGAGCGCAATTGGCAAGCTGTTCCATAGTGTTGCAGCACAGGTTTAGCCTCAGCTTCTTGAGCACCTTTCTGTTGAGGGTCATCCAGTTGTTCAGCTTCAGCGCCTGGCCGTTCCGCGGAGGGTAGTTGTGCATTTCCACCAGTTTCGGATAGTGGACGCTTAGCATTTCCGCTAGTAGGACTAAATAATAATTTCTTTTATTATTATTTACTACACACTAAGAAATTAATTTGAAAAAACGAACATTTGTTAGGTACAGTCCGCGTCCGTATAAATATCTGAACAGGACCTAAAGATCGTGACAATAAAGACGTGTGCCAATCTTAATGGCGTTTTGGATATTACCAACTACATATATGACGCTGAATTTTCATTCAATTTCCGAAGCACTTGTGAAATCAATTAAACCTAAGAAAGCCAATTATATCCAACTTGTGTGAAAATAACTGCAATGCATTTCTTATTACTTAAAATTTTTATTCGGAACATCATACATTTTGTGTACACAATATTTATTAATTGTTAACACAGAACACAAAATGAGCGGAATGGTAAAATAATTCGTTTTAATTAATTTTGTACACATACATACATTATATTACATACATATTATACGCCCAGACTTCGCCAATTATATATTCCCACGTAATAGGTGGCGAGCCTATTCCCGTTTACCGGGCACTGTCATGTTCGCCAGAGCCTCGTCCGTTGATCGGCAGGTGCACCACTTGCAGGTGAGGTTGGCTTGGGCTCCTTAGGTCTTGGTAGGATCCCTATACACCCTTTAAATAATTTTGTATCTCTAAAATTTAATATTTTATGCTACATAATAATTATTAAAGTAACCAAGATCTCGCAGTCTAGCCGCCTAGACGATTTTGTGGGACCTATTGATGATTAATATGTTTTTATGAATTAAATAAATAGTAACCTTAATGACAACTGTATATACCTGCATCAGAGAAATCCCTGTTTATCTTTTTACATTGCCTGGTCAGCTTAAAGGTGTCCACCCAAGCTAGAACCGACTCCAGGTCGGCAAGAGGTATTGGAGAGTCCAAGGTAGTCATTATATCACTTTATATTGTCAATTACACCCGACTATTTATTATTTATTGTATTTTGCTTTATATTTTTATGTCGTGTCTGTCCTACGAAAAGATTTTCTGCGTTTTTGCTGTCATTATTGGGAACATTAACGACAAGGTCGCTCAAATGTCAGTTAACGGCCAGTAGTTTGTGTAAAAAAGATTGTATTTTTTGTTTATGCGATTATAATATACTAGCGGCTGCCTGTGTCTTTGTCCGCGTGACCAACATATAAACCTTCCTCTTGTATCACTCTGTCCATTAAACAAGCTGCACTAATGCAATGGATTCTAGAGATCTATGCATACATTTATAAATATGTATGTATTTTTGTTTATATATGTGTATGTATTTTATGTAGATCAGCGTACGAGTTTATCATAACTATAAAAATTATCTCTTACTCGCATCGCCTTTAATGTCTCTGCTAACCCCAAGGTTGACTGGTAGAGAATGCCTAATGGCATTAAGTTCGCCTTTTGTACATTGTATTTTTATGTATGTGCAATAAAGATTAAATAAATAAATACATGGGGACAGACAGAGGAACGCGACTTTGTTTAATACTATGTAGTGGTTAAACACCGTCGGTCATATTATTAAGCTATTGCATAGCTTCTATCGCGGCCCTTGAGCGTGGAGACCGAATTCAGAAATTCCGTAACGAAAAAACCTAAAACCCCCCACTCCGACCGGCACAGCGGTGATACTTTTTAGTTCTTCCATCTATCGATAAATAGCAGAACTATGCAAGACTTTTTGAAATATCATGCTTGTCTCTTTAATTCAGCAACCCGCCCTTATGTGGCATTGGTTGTATCAGTGGCTAAAATTTATAAATTAATTAATAATTATAAATGCATAAGTTGATAACAAATGCTATGCAATAGCTTTACCGCGGCAGTCTCCGAGTGCCACACGTATTTTGTTATTATTTATTAAACAAACAGCGGTTACCAGTTTAAACACAGTAGTCTCATAAAACTGTTTACATAGTTTGTCTGTCGGATCACGAATCTTTAACTTACTAAATAAAAACTTAAATAATACAGGGGCTTATTACATAACGACAGTTTAAGTTAAACCAGTTTAAAAAAAGTGCTGTCACTGTCTTAGCAAATAAAAGTGAGAGCACTAGTTTTCAACATGGTCTAACTTTAGATTTTATTTTGTAATTAGCTGTTACCCGCGACTTCGTCCGCGTGGAATAGTATCTTTGGGTAGCATTTACAACCCCCTTTTCGCAATAAAAAGTAGCCTATATCCTTTCTCAGGGTCTAGACTATCTGTATACCAAATTTCATTTAAATCCTATTATAAATATTAGTAAGGATAAGTAAGCCCCTAAGAAGCTAATTTAGAAAAAATTAAACTTAAAAACACTTTTGAAGTGTTCATTTTGGGATCACTAATTTATTTAGCGTATGTTACTCAGAGATAATATAGCATTCTAATGGTTAAAGCATATTTGAAATCGGTCCAGAGGGTCTACTCTAATTCAACGAAAAACGAAACTTCGTTATACCTATCTCTTTCACTCTCCAGGTACATCATGTTAGAGTGAAAGGGATGGGTATAACGAAGTTTAGTTTTTGTTGAATTAAAGGCCCTCAACAGTGTCTGAGTTTACTCATTACAAAAAACAACATCAAAAAATATATCTATATAAAAAATATAAATATATATATAAATATCTTAATTTTATTATTTGTGTGTAGTATTTTAGTTTAGGTGTTTATTTAAATATAAGTCATCATACCCTAGTATTATCCCGGTTGCATCAGACTTAATCTTCAGGCCCAGGGTGTGTGGTGTTGGTTACCGCGGCCTTGGTGTTGCAGGCTCAAGAAGGAAGAAGGATGGTTTTTAGTCAGTAAAAGTCTGACACACCCTTCCGCTTAACCCACAGCGGAAGACGGTCATTTAATGATTTTCCATCCAATAAAAAAAGGGTGTGCTCACTGGTTTAAACAGATTTGGCTGAACTTCAGTTATTACATGAAGCGACTGCAGACTGACTTTATTTTTTTATCGTCGATAAAAAAAGGCTGCTTACGCACTGTCTTCCGGCCATTGTGAAGATACCCGGGGAATGAGCCCAATGGCTCGACGCCAGAAGCCTGCCAACTGGTAGAAGATCCCGGACTGGCATCCGCGACACTTTTGTTTTGATAGTCAGTAAAAATGCTGTTTACGCGCTGTCTCCGGGCCAATGGGAGGACCGGGAGGGGAGTGTAGGGCTCACTGCGCACGCGACCACTGCAGTCCTACCCACTAAAATACTTCCGACGACGCCCACTACTGGCGGGGGCCAGTGCCTGGGTTTGTAGCTTCTGGCACCCCGCCCACGGCCAACGTCCCCCGGATCGGAACCGGGAGGACCTCCAAGGGAAACATCATTCTATGGTTAAACCAGTAGACTTTAATTAAAAGTATATAAATTGAATAGTGTCTTGTGGCACCGGCTTAGAATGGTACCAACCCCTCCCATCGCACGGGGAGTCGTAAGAGTCGACGAAGCGAAATCCTACTGGGTGATGGGCAGCAGCGTCATCCTTTGTACTGGCTGGAACTGCGATCACCAACCCGCCTGCCCGCCGCTCAGCGTGGTGATTATGGGCAGATATCCCCACTATAATATAATGAGGGGGCCAACGTTGGGCAGTGGACTATACAGGGTGTCCCACGGCTATGTTACACGAATAAAAGTATCTTGAATATTGTAAATGGATCATTTGACTGAAAGAAGACATCATTTTAATTTCATAAGCAATTTGAACTGCATTCATAGATTTTTAAACAATTACACGGTTAAAACGGGAATAAAACCTGCTACACAAGAAAAAAAATACCCTGCATTGCAGCCTGTAACTTTATCATACCGATCGAAAGGCTTCATCATAAGGATTGTTTTTTACTACATAACAGAGTGTCGGAAATAAAAGAAAAATCATTAATTTTAACATTTGATGTGAAATTTCGTTTAGATTATTGAAAAGCTATCATTTCCGTAACGATATAAAACTGACATTATCAAGTAACTATTACTAATCACTGTTTTGTATTAAAAATGTTAAGATTAATGATTTTTCTTTTATTTATGACACTGAGGCCTCCAATATGGCTTAACGACTACCACGCATATTGATAACCGGGATCAAAGTCATAATGTCTACGCACGCGTTATTTAATGCCAAGAACGGACCTTTTTTATGTTGGTAACAAACTGCATTTACGCACTACCTCCTTTTTTTTTTTTTTTTTTTTATTATCGTCTGTAAAAAAAATGCTGCTTACGCACTGTCTCCCGGCCAAAAGGGGGAGACCGGGAGGTGTGGGGCTCACTGCGGCCGACGCGACCACCGCAGTCCTACCCACTAAAAAACTTCAGACGACGCCCACCGCTGTTGAAAAGGGGCGAGGCACCAGTGCCCGGGTTTGTAGCTTCTGGTACCCCGCCCGCGGCCAACGTCCCCCGGATCAGAACCGGGGAGACCTCCTCAGGAAGGCGCAATTTGCAGCGCCCCCCCTGCCTCTATGTGCGGCCATGGCGTAACTGGCCGACTTCGGGGGGGGTCTATGGCGAGACGGAAGGGGCCCCCTGCCCCCGCCGCCTAAGACCCCCCGGGCGCTGCCTGACGGGCCCTCCTGGCCCGCCCGCTGCGCCAACGGCGTAGCCGGAGAGAGAGCGGATCCCGCTCCCTCTCCCGCTCCGCGGCCTCCTTCTGCGACATCACCACTTCGCAGAAGGAGGCCATCGCCTCCCACGCCGTCTCGCTGTCGACCATCATTTGCATGATGGTCGGCAGCGAGAGAGCCACTCCACCCAGGGCCGCGGCTAACGTCGACCGCGGCCCCGTACGCACTACCTCCTGGCCAAAGAGGGGCTGAGAGGGGGGTGGGCGATATCCCCCCGCTCAGCCCCCAAAACCATCTTGATCCGCCCTCCACAGTTCTCTCCTAGTTTCCCCCCCCCCCCCCGGTAGTCAGTACTAAGGGCACCCAAAGTTGCCGGCATTTTCCTTGGCGGATCCTTCCCCTACCGAGAGGTACTCAGCCTCCCCACCACGTCAAGGTCCTCAAGACCTCTGAGAACTTTGCTAATTGCTTAACTTCAGTGATAGACTAGTATAGAATTATATAGTTATAGTTTCCGACCGCCTTATCTCGCTAGTAACTAGTATACAAGACTCTTCCGAATACACGAGTATAATTGCTGAAAATATTCAGCACTCATTTTCGTAACTTGCCAGACTTTCTATAAAAAGATTATTGTACCATTTCAAGTGTTATAATAAACTACGCATTATAAACCGACACCTTATACCATGTTCCTTTAATTCTATCACAATTTGTTTTACTTTCACGTACATTGCTAATTTTGTTCATGATTAGTGGCCATGTATTAGTACAGACGGTGCAATGTATGATGTCTAAAACTTAAAATGAAAGAATTTTTGATAGATTTAGAGTTAGCTTATACAGGGTGCTGTTTCTACTTTGCATTTTTTGCAGGCTGTGTTACGGCTAGCTGTTTTTTAGTGAAAGCAAGCACATTAGTGGACAACGGTCAACGTTATATGTATGCTAGTATACTAGCACCCGCCTGCGACATTACTCGAGCAGACTGTAGCATGAAGGAAGTTATAAATAACGTTTTTTCCACGCATGAACGTAGTATATATTATTTGTTCTTAAATAAGTCCATATAAATATATTAACCAAAGAGATGTACTCTCTTTAGTAAAAACAAAAGCATAAATAAAATTTGATGTGAAATTTTGTTAATACTTAAATTCATCATCATTTAATTCAGCGGCAATGGGCTCGCAACCTATTACGTGAGACGAACTATACAATTGGCGAAGTGTGGGCGTATAATATTCCTCTGTCTACTCTTTCGGGGAAACAGGCGTGTATGTGTGTATGTATGTATATATCATCATCATTTTAGCCGTATACAGAGCGTCCCACGTATATGCCACATGGAGGAGGCTTCCCTTATTGGACAGCTTGAATAATTCTAACAGCAAGACGCCACTCTCCTGCCCCGCCAATCAGCACTCTATCACGCGGGCCCCCTTACGACCTATTTATTATCTTTCTCACCTTGGTTCTTGAAAGGAGGCCCGTTCTTAGTAGTGGAACGTGAATGAGCTGATATAGGGCCGTATCGATGTAGATCTTATGTCCAGTTCATCAGAAATCTTTAGTTCATCACTAAACTTCAGTACGACGAGAATTCTGTGAGACAGAACGATTTAATGAGGATATTTTACAGTTTACTCACACCAGTTAAAATTTGAACACGGCGGCAGTTACCTAGCTCTTAATTAAATAATTACTAATTATCATCTTAGTCATAGAAAGTTTACTGCTGAACATAGGCCTCCCCAAAAGATTACATTAAATTAGGAGGAATTGCCCATAATCAGCACGCTGGGCAGGCGGGTTGGTGATCGCAGTTCAAGCCAGTTCGCAAGATGACGCTGCTGACCATCATCCCGTAGGATTTCTCTTCATCGACTTTTAGGACTCCCCGTAAGATAAAAGTTCTCTATGCTATTCTATGCCGGTACTACACAGCACAATAATTACTAATATCTGTAAAATAACTGTGCATTTTACTAATTAACTATGCACATAAGTTCAAATCTGTTTCCACCCCTTCTTACTAAACTATAGTATTTACTGTAAATTACACAGAGCCAGCCACGACACTGGTATTCTGCGGATACCAATTAAAAGATGGCGTCTGGTATATACATACTGCTTAAGAAACAAAAGTATATTTCCATCACTTACATGGAACTAAACAGATATCGATGATGTTGATAACGCGAAGATACCTGTTCTCCCCATCATAATACCCTAGCATTATCCCGGTTGCCCTAAACTGAAGCTTAGGGCCCAGGGTATGCTCACTTGTTTTGACAGGTTTTGGCTGAATTCAGTTACATGGAGCGACTGCCGTCTGACCTCCGCAACCCAAAGACTGACGACCGATATGGCGTGGAGGTCAGCATACCTACACTTCACTCCAGAGGTCGTGGGTTCGATTCCCACACAGGACAAATCTTTGTGTGCATGAACATGAATGTTTGTTCTGGTCTGGGTGTTTTACTATGTATTTTAAGTATGTATTTACAAAAAAAAAGTATTTAAGTATGTTTATCCGTTATTAAGTATCCATAACACAAATTCTTAATGATACTTATCTTGGGACTAAATAATTGGTGTAATTGTCAGGAAATATTTATTTATTTATTTAAAGGGAAACATGATTCTATGGTTGCACCAGCTGTCAGGATATTGATTTACTCATAAAGACTGCGTAGATGTTCACGACAGCCAGACATCGCCAGTCATCGAAACATTATACTATAGAGTTGTAAAAACAACATTGACCATAGATAAATATCCAAAGAACCTATATTTAAATATAAATTTCCATTTTTTTTTGCCTTTACATAACATAGAAACTGAGATATAAATAAACTGCATAACACGAGTATAATCAAATCCACAAAATTCCACATGTTTTCAACGTTTAAATTTATATAAATACAGTCAGCCACAGCACAAACATAACTCTTTAATGTTTGCACACAATTTATCTATACTTATGTAAACTATTTTACAATGTGTTTATCAATCGATGTACAGGAGCCGATGTACAAGATCTGAGGAGCCCAAACCAACCTCACCTGCAATTGGTGCACCTGCCGATCAACGGACGAGGCTCTGGTGAACATAAAAGGTCCCGGTAAGCGGCAATAGGCTCGCCACCTATTACGTGGGACCAACAATGTAACTGGCGAAATGTGGGCGTAAAATGTGCCTCTGCCTACCCCCTCGGGGAAACAGGCGTGATGTTATGTATGTATGTATGTAATATGAACTATGTATATAAAAGCTATAGAGCAAGGGCAAGACCAATTGACTGCAAGGTCTCGGGTAAATAGTGACGGATCTTTTCGAAGTTATACTGTATGCTTGCTCCGTGACTCGAAAATCACGTTAAGTAGTGGTCCCGGCTGTCAAGAACATCTACGAACAGTGGTCTCGGCTGTCATGAACATCTATGGCGGTCGTTATAAGGAAGTCAATGTCTTCTAATATGTCCTGACAGCTGGTTTTATAATAGAATCATGTTTTCCTCTGGTTTGCAATGTTAAGACATCAGTGGATCCGGGGGTTTGAAACCGAGACCCTCTGATTTTCAAGGCAAGGGGTGTCTCGCCTCTGCGCTATCGCCGCTCAATATAATATACCTAAAAGTAACTTTGAAAATGTAATGTTAGACTTGACGTCGACAGTACATAAGGTTACTGCTCGACAACAAGTCTCATTTCGTCTCAAAAGTGAAAGTCGCAGGTTAGAATGAAGTTCCGATGAACGCCTGCTCTTCCGAGAGAGGCTGACTCAGTATGTGTCTGTCTGTGGCTCGTGTTACACGCCTTTCTCCATTCCTAGACTGCCCTGGCCTAGTGTGTTTATATGACCTGTGAATCAAACATCTGCAAGTAAGTTTTTTTTTTGATAAGTAATACTTTTTTTATGTTTTTGTTCTAATAATTGAAATAACAGGACGCGCTCAGCACCTAAGGATTGATTTCCACAGAAAGCTAACATATTTGTGTTTTTCATATGACCGGTGAAAGAAAAATCTTCTAGTAACGCTTTTTAACGTTCCTTTTTTTTAAATTTATGGCTACGCGCTCTTAGCACATTTAGCCAGTGTCAGGTAAAATATAATATGTTAATAATATGTGATTCCTAATAAATGAGAAAGAGTGGCGGTAAAGGTAAATGGTAAATGAGATCCCCTCCCCCTAAGCCCCTTGAGTCCTTAGTTAAGACGTGGGACTATACTGAGATCTCACATGGATTTCCTAAGAGAATTTGAAAGTGATGTTGCACTGTTTTGTTGCATTTACCAAAGCTCATGTACGTTCACAAACACTTAACGATTAATAATCCCACGCAGATAATGAAACAGAACTGCAGACATAGTGCTTCACTTTCCCGCCAAGAAGCCTTTAACGTACTTACATACATCATTTGCACTCCTTATTCCTATAAGTGGTTTTTTGTTTTAAGTTACGTACGTACTTCTCTTTTGATTATTGTCCTGTCCTAATGAGCCTATTGTGGATTAACTTTTATGTTCGCCAGAGCCTTGTCCCTTGATTGGCGGATGCATTTGTAGGTGAAGTTAGCTTGGGCTTCTAAAATCTTGATAGGATCCGTGTAATATGTTCATTTTGCTGTTTGCAAATCTGATACCTGTAATTAATGTTATTTAACGCAGTTGTGTGACATGACGCGGCATTTTGTTGGAATTTTTCAATCCTTCCAATACGTACCTATATATTTAAGTGTGATATGCGGATATATAAGTATTATATTATGCGGATAACACTGATCACCAAAACCTTACCAACCTTACCGTTACTATCATCAGCGTCATCATCTTAGCCTATAGCAGTCCGCTACTGAGCATACACCTTTTTTTTTGTAATACGTCAGTAACAAAATGCGTTTACGCACTGCCTTTCGGCCAAAGGAGGACCGAAAGGGGGTGTGGGACTCACCAGCGGCAGACGCGACTGCCAGCATAATACCTATTAAAAAAAAATCCGACGACGCCCGCCGCTTGTTGAGAAAAAGGCGGGAGCCAGTACCTGGGTTGCAGCGTCTGACACCCCGCCTGCGACCATCGGATCAAAACCGGGAGGAGCTCCTCAGAGAGGCGCAGTGGACGCGCCCCTCCTATCTTCTTGTGCGACCACAGCGTGTGTGGTCGACTTCTCGGAGGGTTCATGGCTAGACAGCAGGGGTCCCCTGCCTCTGCACTGGCACTGCTTGACGGGCCCTCCTGGCCCGCCCACTGCGCCCTCCACAGATCCCTCTTAGGTTCCCCCCCGGTAGTCAGTACTAAGGGCACCCAGAGTCGCCAACCGCTGGGTGTTACCTTTTCCCGGCCTCCGGGAGGTACTTAGCCCAACCCCCCCCCCCTCCCCCACCGCACCAAGGTGGGGACCTGTCCGGCGGGGTACTGAGCATACACATCCTTAATTGTAATCAACGTCGACTGACCTTATGCCAACTGTAACCACCGGCTTCCCACTGCCCTGACCAGATCATTGGTCCTTCGTTTGTCCTATACTACGAGTAAGTTTACCTCTTAGCGGTCCCCAATGCGACACGGTATATTTCGGAACACATCCTAAGGATGCGTTTTCACCAGAGATGAGGGAGGATGTCTTGCGAGAAAGTGGAAACGCACCCTAACGCTCTTGAAAATAGAGACGTGTGTCGATCTGTATTACGCTTTAGTTGTTACCAACTATATGATGCTGACTGTACCTATCAAAAATTATTCAAAATAAATAATTAATAAATAAATAATTCTGACACTTACACCAATTATTTAGTTCCAAGATAAGTATCATTAAGAACTTGTGTTATGGATACTAAATAACCGATAAACATACCTACTTTTTTTTTATAAATACATACTTAATATACATAGGAAAATACCCAGCCCCGAACAGATATTCATATTTATGCACACGAACCCACGACCTCAGGAGTGTAGTGCGGGTATACTTGCCACCACGCCATATCGCCAGGTCGTCGAATAAAAACAAGTAAGCAAGCATTCACTAAAAAAACTCTCTAATTAAATAAGCAATAAAAGTATCGAGCACAATTTAGTTATTGTTGTGAAATTTTGTTAAGAAAGCAGGTTTTATTTAATTGGTCATAGACGCCAACGCCTCCGTAGACTTTTTTAATATTTATCTGTGGTCAGGCTTTCATTTTATTCTCGTTCTACGTATTAATTATTTTATGCATATATAAATGTTTTCTTTTTAATTTGCTATCGAGTAGCTGTTGCTCGCGACTTGAGCCACCGGTATTTTGTTATTTATTGGGTTAAAAATTAGCCAAAGTTACTCTTTATAAAACCAGCTGCCTGTCAGTGAAAATCCTGTCAAAATCAGTCCATCTGTATCGGAAATTAACCACAACAAACTGACAGACAAACTAATATTTAAATAAATAGTTATTTATATATGTTGGTAGTTATCTTTTAACTTTCAATGCATTTAATGAAATTATCTTATGAGAAGGGAAGAGGCATTAAAATATATGAATTATGTAAATTAACGCGGACGAATTCACGAGTAACAGCAATGTGCAATGTAATATGAACATACATTCACGCCTGTTTCCCTGAAGGGGTAGGCAGAGGCATATTATACGCCCAAACTTTGCCAATTATATAATTTGCAAGAGGCTCGCCACCCAAGCAGCATCACAAGCTGTATAACAGCTCTATTAAAGTACGTTTATACTCTTAAGGCTGTATAAGCGCTTATACAGTACTTGTACCCCTGAAATTGGCGCAAATTATACAGCGTTTTGCGTTATATTAATTGTACAGTAGCTGTATATGCATAAAATAGGCTGCATGATAGCGGTTTTGCGGCTGTTCTATGGTGTACTAGGAAACCAATACACTCCAATTACTACATTGAAACTCACTTGTTAAGCTTTACGTTGTAAAAAGTCTGTTGAAGAGAGTTGGAAAAGAAATAAAACGAATTAGAAGATATATTTTCTTAATGGCGTTTATAATCTGATCAAAGTGACATTTATTATAAACGCTTTCTGTTTTAATATTTGGAGATTCGATAGGCGCAGGATACAGTGCATTATCGTGCAAAAATAAATTTATTGTGGACATATATACGTTTTGTGATAAAAAAGAAACGCGCCAGCAAAATAACCAAGGAACAGATATTAAATAAGATAACTAAATATGGTTTTTATAGGTTAGAATTTAAAATGTTTGAATTAATAGACGTAGAGCCTCATTGGTGTAATAGGTTATTGGACAAACTGAAAATATTAATAGATAAACATAAAAACATAAGTCTAATTTTTATATACTCATGTTAGTATCTTCGATTTGTAATTGTTAAAATGGCGACATTTGCTAAGCAGCCTATATTCTATTTTTATGGTCTTATAGCATTAATAGCTGTACTATGTAGGTAATAGATACTACTATTCAGCTTTTAGCGGATAATGGGCTGTATAAACAAATGAATTAACTATTAATGTTGCATAGCAGTGTTTCGAACATAACCTGTAACTCTTTTTTAGGGATACGTAATATTAAGTGAAAAACCAAAATGCACTAAGAGATCATAATCAATAAGAAAATGAAGTACAAAAGTAATTTTTTTAGAAATATCAAAAATAAAATATTTTATTTTAAAGCTTGTGTAAAGTAATTTAATTCGGCAGTAATAATATTTCAGAGTTCATTCTAAAACTTTTTACAAGCGTTTATTCGTGAACGTCATATGAGCTGGTAAATAAGCTTCAATTGTGAGTAATGTGCATGATTGGAATGTGCGATTAATGTGGGGAATGTGCCTTATATTAAGTAAATGCAATTATGTGCCTATCGTAGAAGCGTTTACGCTTCAAAAAATTAAGTGAGCCGCTAGATATCAGGATATCAAGCTGGCGAGTGTATTCTGAATTACTTAATATTCAAGGTTCATTTTTTTTAAATTGGACGACTTCGGTGGCGCATTGGCTATGGTGTTGCGCCCAAGTGCAGAAAGTCTCGGGTTCGATTCTCGGTCGGGTCAATTTAGGAAACGAATTTTTCTATATTGACTCGGGTCTAGGTGTGCTGGGAGACGCCCCCGGCTATCGTCAGTTAGTACTTATAGTAAAGGGAATGCTCTAGTTTGAGCCTAGTTAATCGGTGTAAATTGTTTGGCGCGTTTATTTATAGCCTCACAGCTAATAACCTGTTATCGATCTGTCTGAAATAGAAACTACCTTCATGTTGTTTGATTGAACTAAATACAGTTTTTGTATAGACTTGTAAATTTACAAAAGGCAATTTACATTTAGAAAGAAAATTAGAAACTGTTTCAATATCTTTGGCACACCATTTAGTTATGTACTTTCCAAAATTAAAATTGTTCTGGCATCGCATGGTAAAATTCCTGGAAATCTTAGGTTTATGATAGTAGCTAATCATTCAATGCTACTTGAGCTATGTTTCTTTCTCTGGCCCAATTTTGTATTTGTTGGCGAAATAATAATAAATTGTTTTCATATTCACTATCGCCGTCACTTGAATTGCTGCATGATAAAATGTCGTCATCAGTTGCAGAAAGTAAAGCTATTAAGTTACACCTGATATAACTAAGATCATTCACAATATTTTCTACGGAACTCCTTTCATTAAATGTCGACGATATTGACACTTGACTGTAGGTGATCTGATCTGTTGAAATATCTCCATGTTCCTCGGCAATAATTTCATTTTGTTGATAATTTGTAATATTAAGATATTCCTGTTCAATCTTTCTTCGAATAGCACCAAATCTTTTTCGCTTTTTCCACATACAATAATTCAAATTGGCGACTCTGTCACTTGTACAGACTAAGGCTGTACTATAGGCGTCATTTATTTTTATTGCTGTTTATTACTCTCAAAGACAGAAATTAGACAGCTATCGTCTGTAAAAGAGTGTACAATTACACCATAAAAAGAAGCTATAGAAGAGAGTTTGCCTGTTTCATAATACAGAAATAAGATTTGCGGACCACCATAATACAGCTCTAAGCTGTATAAAGTAAGTGACGGTATGCAAAATTCAGCTATTATACAACTTTAATACTAAAATGAGGATTGAAGCGTTACAGGAAACTTAGAGCTGTACATGATAGTTATCATACACTAATTTAGAACTCTAAGCGTACTTTGACTCCTTAACACAGACTTAATACAGTTAGTGCTGAATAATTACTCCCAAACCGACATTATGACGCTACAACATCTTTTCAACGTTCTTATCCAGCTATAAAACAGCGTTAAGTGCTATATTGACTACTTTTTAGGTGTTCATTACGCTTGGTTGCTGCTTGGGCACTAACGTGGGACTAACAATATAATTTGCGAAATTAGGGCGTATGATATGCCTTTGCCTACTCCTTCGGGGAAACAGGCGTGATTGTCTGTATTTATCGCTAAATTAAATTCAGGGAACCTGTTGAGACATTGCGAAACAGACCTTAAGTAGACCGTGTTATGTCAGAAACTTAATTCCGAGATATTTGAGGTTAAAGTTTGACATAAGTAATGGTTTTTTTTCAGTTTGTATTGTACCCCGACTCCGCAATTTTTTTAATAACTTTAGTTCTAGATGACAGATGTAAATGAAACTTAGTCACGTACTAATATAGCAGATTTCACATTGGATGGTGCATCACCATCATAAGTCCGAAGACGTCCACTGCTGAACATAGGCCTCCCCTATTAGCTTCCAATGTTACCGGTTGCAGGCAGCCAGCATCTAAAGCGATTCCACGACCCCCATAAGCACCTACTCTAATTCAACGAAAACGAAACTTCGTTATACCTATCTCTTTCACTCTTTAGGTATATCATTATCGAGTGAAAAGAATGGGTTTTCTATCAAAAGCTTTACTTTTTTTTTTATTTTACGTCGGTAACAAAATGCGTTTACGCACTACCTTCCGGCCAAAGGGGGACCGAAAGGGGGTGTGGGACTCACCACCGGCAGACGCGACTGCCAGCAGTAATACCCACTAAAAATCTTCCGACAATGCCCGCCGATTGTTGAGAAAAAAGCGGGGGCCAGTACCTGGGTTGCAGCGTCTGACACCCCGCCTGCGGCCAACGTCCCCCGGACCAAAACCGGGAGGACCTCCTCAGAGAGGCGCAGTGGACGCGCCCCTCCTACCTCCTTGTGCGACCATACCGTGTGTGGCCGACTTCTCGGGGTGTCTATAGTTAGACAGCAGGGGCTCCCTGCCCCCACTGCCTAAGACCCTCCTGGCGCTGCTTGACGGGCCCTCCTGGCCCCAACGGCCGCCAGTTCCTCGTGCTATGTCTCCTGCTCCTGCTGCCACTTCGGCTTGCTGATTCTTAGAGCTACGTGGGTGGCATTCTTTATCCTACGGATCTCCTCATTTCTGATTCGATCTCGCAGTAAAACCCCCACCAACACAGCTCCCTTCGAAGGTTTATACTACTAAATCCAAGTATTCTTACACATACAACCTTATTTACCGTTAGTTCTGACCTTATTTATCTACCGGCCTCACAACCATGACAGTCAAATGGTCAATAGAAAACGTATAAATAAATAAACGTACTGGCTTTCACAGCTTGCAATAACTGTATTGTAAATCCCGTTCGCCTACATAATGGTCTAGAGGCTAGAGAAGGCTTTCTCTAAAACCGCATTAACTGACATCCACTTTTCAGCCATAACGACCATTAAATATAATCTAGAAACGTCCATCATACATCTCAGTCTAATAAAGTCTTAATTTCAGTTATGATCAGACTCTCGTTTCAGCGTTGGTCGTGAAGACATCGTTGTTCTGAGGCTCATATCTTATCTGAAGATGCCCTGTGTAAGGGCGAAACACGTGTCGTGTTGAATTGTTTCTCGATTTTTCGGGAAATTTTAGCTGCGCGGGAATTGTTACAAAGATATTTGTAATCCATCACTTGCTGACAATGGATTTTCACAAAGTAACGCCTGAATAAATTAATTATTTAATTAAAGTTCAGTCAAATTCTGGTTAGACCAGTGAGCAGACCCAAGCTTCATAATGCTAGGATATGATGGAAATAGAACCTAGTGACATAATATCAGTTTAAAAATGTCCCTCTACTAAGCTCAGGCCTCTCAGAAATCAAGGTGAGAGGGAAAATAGGTACTCCACATTTTTACTCATTTATTTCTTCGTTTGTTTATTTATTTAAGCTCTGGAATTCGCTGCCGGCTCATGTGTTTCCTATTTTCTATGACCCCGGTCTTTTAAGCGGGGCGTGAAACGGCATTATAGCAGGCAATCATGAGTGGATGCGCTTTGTACCGTGCTTATTTCGCGATAGCGCTTTCATTTTTTTTTGGACTGCATCGACTGCTTACCCTTGATTGCTTGATTGATTTATATTAACGATCTACCTTTCTATATTAGAGATCTGTGCGAAACAGTTTTGTTTGCTGACGATACATCTCTGATATTTAAAGTGAACAGAGGCAAGGATCATTCTGACGTGATAAATGGTGCTCTTGCGAAGGTTTTACATTGGTTTACGGTTAACAATCTATCTCTTAACGCAAGTAAAACTAAATGTATAAAGTTCTCATTGCCTAATGTTACAAAAGTCTCAACTAACTTGAAAATGAATGGCAAGAATATCGAGTTATTAAATGACACAAAGTTCTTAGGCATCAATATTGATTTTAAATTGCAGTGGAACCCCCATATAATGGATTTGTCCGGAAGGCTTAGCTCAGCATGCTATGCCATCAAAAAGATAAGACTCATAACAGACGAAGAAACAGCTAGATTAGTTTATTTTAGCTATTTTCATAGCATTATGTCATATGGTATGTTATTGTGGGGATCTGCTGCGGACATACATAATATATTTGTACTACAAAAGCGCGCCATAAGAGCTATCTATAATCTTAAGTCCAGAGATTCTCTTAGAGAGATGTTTAAAAGAATTAACATATTAACGGTTGCATCTCAGTATATATTTGATAATATAATGTATGTTCGCAAAAACATTCATACATTTGATAAAAATTCAAAAGTACATAATTTTAATACTAGGAATAGAAATAAGCTCTCTCTGCCAAATTGTCGACTTCACAAAACTAAAAATTCATTTTTGGGTAATAGTATCAGATTTTTTAATAAAATTCCGCAGGAAATAATTGATCTACCATTGGCAACTTTTAAAACTGTAGTTAAAAAGCAGTTTCTTCAAAAGGGGTATTATGCTGTTAATGATTACTTATCGGATAAACAAGCTTGGGCTTAACATTTTCAACTTGTATGTGTATATTAGAATAAAAAGTCAACCAGATCATTGTCGTTACCATCCCTTATTGTACAGGCTCAGCTCAGTTTCACAATACATACTTACTTGACTGTGATGGAAGGTTCCCTTAGTGCTACTTTATTGGTTACAGCTTCGGGGGACCCTTTCAGTATCATCAAATTTACACTGTGTGTGTCATGTAACAAAAATAATTTAAAAGAGCATAGCCTGTGAGTTTCTTGTCAGTTCTTCTCACAGAGCGGAGGCTCGGAACTGGCACTTAGATTCACTTACACCTAATTTTTATTTATTTGCATGTAAGTGAATCTAAGCTTCGTGATTTCAGGGTTGATATATATTTTTTTTCAATTTTTATATTGTTTTGACGTTTTCAAGTGCTATGTAATAGTTTATGAAATAAAAAACTTTTTACTTTTACTTTACTATAGGACGTAGCCATTATGACGTGTCACATAAAAAAAATTGTGCTTAAAACTATTTTTATTTTACTAAACCGAGGCGTTTCATATTAACTTTACTTAATGGCCTTAAATAAGCTTTCACTAAAACCGCATCGACTGACGTCCAAATTTCAGCCATAATGACCACTCAGTTCTAGTAACATATATTATTCATGTCAAATGCTAAATTTTATACTTATACATATATACATACATTCACGCCTGTTTCCCCGAAGGGTTAGGCATAGGCATATTACACGCCCACACTTCGCCAATTATATAGTTGGTCCCACGTAAAAGGTGGCGAGCCTATTGCCGCTTACCGGGCACTGTTATGTTCGCCAGAGCCTCGTCCGTTGATCGGCAGGTGCACCGCCTGCAGGTGAGGTTGGCTTGGGCTCCCTAGGTCTTACCTAAGGAGCCAAAGGCAACCTCACCTTAGGTCTTACTTTAGGATCCCTACACACCCTTTTATACTTGTGACGTCCGTATAATGGGATCAGGGTACTCTCCAGCTTCTCTCCAAGATGAGAGGGAAAGAAGGTCATATGGACTTCTCTTTATTTATTTATTGGAATATAAGTAGCTCTTAAAGCTAATTATTTATTTATTAAGGAACAAAAACAAGTAATTCTCTAAAGTTATAGCCCTTAACACAAACAGCGATAAGAGTCTTAGAAATTATGTTTTTAAGGATCATATCATTATCCCGGTTGCCCCAGACTTAAGCCCAAGGCTCACGTATGATCGTTTCATTTAATCAAATATAAAAATAGTGCTTATGTTTGCCAAAAGATGGCAGTTGCATTAGATCGCGCAAGCGTGAATTGGTTTCCGGACCCTTAAAGAACAATTCAATACAGTTTTTTTAACTGCGTAGTCAAAGTCAAAAATTCTTCATGAACTATTACATAGTACTTGAAAACGTCAAAATTTTGTATAAATATTAAAAAAACAATCGAAATATTATTACACTGAAATCACGAAGCTTGGATTCACTTCACTTACGAAGGTTTGTTTACATTTTCTGTACTTCTTATTGTGTTTTATAACAGTCTTAGCTTTGAGAGCATTATTATTATCCAAGCCATATTTTAATTAAATAAAAATAATACTCTTTGCTTGAATTATCAAATTCCTTACACCAAATATAAAACTTACCTAGCAACTAACGAGCAGTTAAATAACAGTATACAAGCATATTTTGATGTTAATAACCGTTCTGTGGGCTTAATTTGCTTTTCGTAATGGCTGCCTAAATATGACCATTTTTAATAGGGTTCCCGACCATTCAGATAAAAACAGTACCATTCTTTTTCGTTATTTGAAAAAAGTACAAAAAAATTATACTGAGAAAATAATTATTTCGGACTTCTTGGCGGGAAAGTAAAGTGTCATGTCTGCAGTTTTGTTTTATTTTCTAAAGATTGTGACATCTCGAACCTGAATGTGTACTAACTGTGGATTATTAACCGTATAGTGTTTGTGAACGTACATGAGTGTTGGTAAACGAAACAAAACAGTACAGCATCACTTGTCAGATTTCCTTAAAAAGTCCATATGAGATCTCAGTATAGTCCCACATCTTTACTAGTACTCAAGGGGTTTAGTTGGGAGGGCATCTCATTTCCCATTTATAATCTTTATCACAACTCGTTCTCATTTACTATAAATTAAATATTATTCATATATATTTTACTTGACACTGGCTAAATGTGCTAAAAGCAAAAAGACATATATAACTATATTTATTTTTAATTTTTTTTGTTTATTTTTGCTGGACTCAGTATATATAGCTTGTATGAATGTCAAATTGACCCAATTATTAAGGGCAGGAGATTGAGTAGAGAAGAATAGGGTAAGATACTGAGAATCTATTGTTTATCCGCCAATACAAAAAAAATCTTAACATTAAAATTCTGTAAGAAAGTACGCCAGCTGATATTCACAAACATGCCTCGTCTGTGTTCAATATGAAGTGGAATAATAAGAAGTAACTATTTAAGCCAGTGCTACACATCAGTTTAGGACACTTTGGTCATTTTAGAACTGAAAAATAGTAATATTTATAGATATCATTTCTCATATAAAAGTCGGGAACCCTAACCGCCAGCCATTTGCAGAGGCTTCAACAGACGGCCATTTGCAATTTGCAAGAGAGACGTGCCCGGAACCGCGTGCGTGACGACGTGAAAGCTCAAATCTTGCGCACGAGTCAACGAACTTCCAGCATTTTCTAGAAGATCATTATCAGCACTCGTAATTTATGAATTATACCAATTATATACAATTTTCATTCTTCTAATTATGATTAGTTCTTGGTAGGGAGAGAATTGCTCATTTTGAAAGTGGCAATTTTTAATTCTGTTTTCTTATTAGCTGCTTGGAATGCCCATGAATGTTTACAACAATTTAAATGTGTTTTTAACTTAATTGACTAAAGGTAATGCTAATTAAAGGACTTACTGATTTCCACATTTAACTTGAAAGTTGACGACGTACACACGAAAGCGTCTATTTGTTGTAAGTACGTAATAAATGTTTTTTCAGTCAATGTAAGAGAGAAAGAAAGAAAGATATGTTTATTAACTGCACAAGTAGGTACATAACAATTGTAAAAGTTTCACAAGACTAAAATTGTGCAGTCAAAAGGCATTGCTTCAGCGTATTGCAGCTATAGCAATAGCTGCGCTGGTTTTCAAGCAACACCTTATGTATGACGCAGTGGCATTCATAAAACTTGCAAAATTATACTTTTTTTTAAAATAAAAATTACATAAAAGCTACTACTTACCTACTTTCAATTTCAATCACAAATACTAAATAATAACAACAAGAATACCGCCACCTCTAACCTAATGTAAAACATAAAGAAATACATACTTATATTCTATATGTGTGTATCTTGGGTGTTGATAAATCAAACAAAGCAGTGCAACATCACTTTTCAAAAATACTATTAATAGATAATAAAATTGTTCTGTATAATTTTAATTAAAATTTAATTAGTTAAGCATAATTTAACGATATAAAACCAATATCACCACATATTTTAGTGTTAAATAAGTGTTACATATAATTTTTTTTATGTGATTTGTGTATTTTAAGTGTAAAAAGTGACAAGTCCTAAAACCGTTGTTGATAGTCATTTCTTCACGTAAATACTTAATAAGTCGATTGTTTCTCCTGAGTAGAATATTATACTTGTATAAGCGTTTATTCAGTGTTGACGACAGTTGCTGTGTTTGCGTAATTTTATAAATTATAAAATATTAATTTAAAGTAATTACCGGTAACCTCAAAATACCCACTTGTCACTTCGTATACTGCAAAGCAAAGTGCTCCGTTATTTTTTTTAAATTTAACTCGCGTTTGAATTGTATTTTATGCAACACAATATGAATACTCGTAGCCGTAAAGCGTTGTCTCGCCAGCAGGAGGAGCCCAAACTCCAGCTGGTGTTGCAGGAGCTTAAGACCAAAACGGAGCTCTGTGCAGAACTTTCAAAGGAAAGAGAGGAGAACGAAAATCTGTTAGTGAATGCGTTAGATGACACAAAGAAATTAAAATCTGAACTTTCAAGGCTTCATATTAGTTATGAGGATGTTGTTATTGAGCGGGATCACCTACAATCTATAGTAGATAGGTTTCAAGAGTGCAGTGAAGAGTATGAGAGGACCCTGAGGAGGACTTCAGTACTGGAGCAGGAACTACGAGATGCCCATGTGCACATCTCCGACTTGGAAGTGTCCTCACAGGAATCTGCTGCTCGTGAAACAAATAATTTATACAGTGAGTTAATGAGTGGTGCCCCGCAGTTTATTACTTCTGCAATTGTTTCAAACCCGGACTTGTCTACTATTGATCTCACAAATGATAACTCATATCAACCAGACAAGTCAGTTCTATTTTGCAGCAGAAATAAACTAAAAAAATATATTAAAATTAATAAATTTATCTATAAATCAAAAAAACAATTAAAACATTTTAATAGCCTGATGAATAAATGCAAGAATATTAAATCTAATCTTAAATTAAGAGAACAATGGAAGTTGTCTGAGCTAGAGTTAAAACAGTGTCATTCAAAATACTATACTGACACAAAGCACTTAGAATCAAAAATACAAAATTTGCAATTTGAAATTCAGTATCTAACTAGGAAATATGAATTGTCCCTTAAGGACTACAATAAATGTTCTTTAACAATAGATAAGATACTTAAAACCTCAAATGATAACACTGAGCGCCTTGATTCTTTTATAAATCAAAACTCTTGCAACGACAACTGCTTGAGTTCTCCACAGTGTGTTCCTTCGGTCTGCATTGACACCAAAACCTTATGTGGAAGCTCCCATACTAGTGTCAGTGCAGAGCAGCCGTTGTGTGCATCAATTGATGTAACATGTTGTACACAAGGTGATGTACATAAAAGAATTATGTTCAGTGATGATATTGGTAGACATATGGGCTCAAAATTGAATTCAGAGTCTAAGGGACAATCAGTTGTGAACTATTGCATGCCATCTGCAACATATGACAAAATTATGAAAAAAATTTTAAATTATAAATTTAGTAATGAGAATACTCTTATTATTTTAGTGGAGAATAGGGGTAACGTTAACAAAAAGGATTTAATTGAATATATTAATAATTTATTGTCTCTTGATTTAAGTAAAATTATTTTGTTCACATTCCCCTACTCAAAGAGCTTGCCAGACGCGGAAAATAATCTTAGATATAAGTTAAACTGTGTACTACATACTATAAGTACATATCATGATTGTATTAATTTGATTGATACTAACAGTTTTGTTAGCAGCAAATTTATGACTAAAGGTAGATATTACCTTTCATCTAGTTTTAAGCGACAGATAGCAAATTCGCTATCCTATTATTTTAGTATAACAGCCAAGAATTTGGCTAAACATATTGCTTCTATTGAGCAAAGCAGTAGTGTAGATAATAATTGTTGTGTTGACATTAATTATTCTGATTCTATTTCTAATATAAAAAATCATTTAAATTAAGATCTAAGACAACAGAGACAAACTCTGGCATAGTAATTACTAAACAAAATAATGTTATAAACCTGGTGCACCAGAATATTAGAGGAATATTGGGTAAGGAACTAGAAATTGAATTGTTCATGAACGGTAATCATATTGATATTTTTTGCATTACTGAACATTGGATCAAAAGTAACCAGTTCATGTTCAATTTTAATAATCACCAGGTAGGTAGTTCGTTTTGCAGGGAGGGTGCTATACATGGTGGATCATTAATTATAGTAAATAAGAAATTTAGATTCAAGGAGCGCCATGATATAGTAAGCTTCTCAGCCGAACGGATTATTGAAATAGCCTGTATCGAAATGGAGCGGTTTGTTGTATTGAGTGTATACAGACCTCCATCAGCTTCATATGATCTATTTGAAAGTATTATGGATGAAGTGCTGGGAAAAGTTTATAATGCTAACAAAAATGTTATTGTTTGTGGAGATTTTAATGTTAATTTGCTAGAGTGTTCGAGTGCATGTACAAGAATAAAAGCACTTTTTAAATCATATAATTTGATAAATGTGTTTCTAGAGCCAACAAGAATTACAGCCACTACTGCCACTTGCTTGGATAACATATTTACAGATATTATACTGAGTGATGACAGTAAAAAAATTATTAATCAATTAGATTCAGATCATTGTGGTCAACAAATATCTTTGCTTTGTAGAAATAAAACTGTGGCTAAAAGAACAATAACATTTATACCAAAAACCAATAATCGTTTTGAGAGGTTTAACAATAAATTATTATCATTTAGTTTACCTATGGTAGATAAAAGCAATGACCCTAATATTTTATATAATATGTTTTTTAGCGACTTTTGTAGTAGTTTTCAATCAACATTTACTCCCAAAACGATTAAGGTAAATGATAATGCTGCCTTTAGTGAATGGGCTACTCCTGGGCTACATAAAAGTAGAAAGAGACTGTATGAACTGTATGACGAAAGAAATGTTAACAATAGTGAACAATTTCATAATTATGTAAGGAAATATTCTAAAATATTTAGAAAAGCATGTCATACGGCAAAGTCTTGTTATTTGAGCTATAAAATTAAAAATAGTGATGATAAGATTAAAATGACATGGAATATTATTAATAGTGAAACGGGAAGAAATAAGAATTATAATAATAAGTTTAAACTCAACATTGATAGCAAGACGCTTACATCTGACTTAGATATTGCCAATGCTTTTGAAGACTTCTTTACTAATATTCCAGTGTCTACTACAAAAACTTTAAATTCCTCGCCTACTTTAGCGGAGGCTATTTTAAGAGATAATGTAAACATTTGTACAGAAGAGTTTATGTTTAATCATGTAACACCCATAGATATAATTAAGACATTTAATACTCTTAATGTTAAAAAGACTGCAGACCTCTGGGGCAATTCCATCGTAGTTACCAAGCCTATCATTGTTTCGGTGGCGCACAGTTTAGCTATAATATTTAATAAATGTATAGATTGCGGCACGTTTCCAGATTTAATGAAAAATAGTAAAATCATTCCACTATTTAAATCGGGCAGTACAGCAGACCCAACTAATTTTAGACCTATTTCAGTGCTGCCTACTTTTAGTAAAATTTTTGAAAAACTTATTTACAACCAAATGTTAAGATTTTTTAATAAAAATGGCTTAATGCATTCAAAACAATTTGGATTCACTAAGGGTCGCTCCACAACCGATGCAGGTGTTGAGCTTTTGAAACATATTTTTGATGCTTGGGAAGATTCTTTGGACGCTTTAGGTATTTTTTGCGATCTGTCCAAAGCTTTTGATTGTGTTCCTCATGAAACATTGATAAAAAAATTAGATTATTATGGAATAAGAGGCTCCGCATTGGATCTTCTTACTTCTTACTTAAGTAATAGGATTCAAAGGGTTGAAGTTAATAGAAAGCGATCTCAGGGTTCTGTAGTAAAAATGGGGGTACCGCAGGGCTCGATTTTAGGCCCGTTTTTGTTTTTAATTTATATTAATGATTTGCCACATTTGGTAAAGGAAAATCACGAGATAGTATTGTTTGCTGATGATACATCATTATTATTTAAAATAAAGCGATATCAGAACCCAGACGATGTAAACAATGCGATCTCAAAGGTGGTGCACTGGTTTGACGTTAACAATTTATTATTAAATGGGGCTAAAACGAAATGCATTAAATTCGTGACGCCTAACGTCAGACAAGTAAACACCACTATTAAAATAAAGGAAGATGAGTTGACCCTTGTGGATACCACCAAATTTTTGGGTGTTATATTAGATTCTAAGTTACAGTGGGGCCCACATATTGGTGAATTGTCGAATAGACTCAGCTCTGCTGCATACGCGGTAAAGAAAATTCGCCAATTAACAGACGTTGAAACAGCTAGGCTTGTTTATCATTGCTATTTTCATAGTGTTATGTCGTATGGTATTCTTCTGTGGGGTTGTGCCGCAGATATTCAAAATATTTTTGTACTGCAGAAGAGGGCCATACGAGCAATTTATAATCTACCATGTAGACATTCACTAAGGGATAAATTTAAAGAAATTGGTATTTTGACAGTGGCGGGTCAGTTTGTTTATGAAAACCTAGTATATGTACACAAAAATTTTGATAAATTGAGTAAGAAAAGTGATATACATAACCTAAACACAAGAAATAAGCATAAACTAGTTGTACCTGCCACTAGGCTCCAAAAAATTAACAAATCTTTTAAAGGTCAATGTGTGCGATTCTATAATAAAATCCCAAGCAATATACAGCAATTAAGCCTAAATAAATTTAAATTAACAATAAAACGCAAGCTGTCTTCAAAGGGATATTATTCTATTAAAGACTATATGGCTGATAAAAATGCTTGGGATTAAACCGCCGTTTCATACAGGCTATTCTAATATGAATGACTTAAAGCATGAATATTGTTATATTATGTTGCATTGTATAGCGTCACAGACAAATGAAGATTATTACTAACCAATCGATAATTTAAAAGAGCATAGCCTGTGAGTTTCTTGCCAGTTCTTCTTACAGAGCGGTGGCTCGGAACTGGCACTTAGATTCGCTTGCACTTAAATGTTTTTTGTTTTTTTAAATTATTTGGTTGCAAGTGAATCTAAGCTTCGTGATTTTAGTATAGTTATATTTTATTTGTTTTTGTTATTTTTTTATAATTTTGACGTTTTCAAGTACTATGTAATAGTTTATGAAATAAAGTATTTTTTGACTTTTTGACTTTGACAAATTCTCTCAAGGAGTCCATGTCAGATCTCAGTAGGGCTTAGGGGAGGGTATCTCATTTACCATTTATTATTTTTATCACCACTTATTCCCATTTACTATGATTTATATATTATGAATTATCATGTTTATTAAGTACCTACGTCTTTACAAAAAAAAGTATTTATTTAGGTTTATCCGTTATTTAACACAAGTTCTTAATAATACTTATCTTGGAACTAAATAATTGGTGCAAGTGTCAGAAATATTTTTTTATTTATTTATAACGGTGGATTATTAACCGATAAGTTTTGGTGAATAAAACAAAACAGTGCATGTGAGATATCAGTATGGTCCCACATTCTTACTGTGGACTCAAGGGATTTAGGGGGAAGCTATGTCATATACCATTTATCAGCTTTATCACCACTCATTCTCATTTACTATGAAGTATATAATATGTCTATTACTTGGCACTGGCTAAATGTGCTAACCGCACAAAGCCATTCTTTAAAAAAAGAAAATATATCACGCCTATTTATCAGGCATTTTTTAATAGAAATTAATAGTAGGTACATATTATACGCTCACATTTTTCCAATAGAAATCAATAATACAAATTATACGCCTACATTTTGCCAAAAGAAATCAAAAATACCTATTTATTGTTTATATAAATTGTCACTGTATGTTTTCCCAATAATAATAATGATAACTATAACATACTGTTTTCTAAAACTAACATTGTGTTAACCAAATATACGGATGTTCACTTTGGTACTAACATAAGCTATTATATAATATTATTTTATAATCATAGAATAATAACACCTAGAACGATAGTTCCCTCCAAAGAGGTCTTTCAAAAGCGAGGCAAGAAAAAAAACTATGTGTGCGTAAGATACTTGTATTTACGCTCGACAAAACGCACACAGTGAAAAAAATCAAAATCAATCATCAAAGATTTTTTCCCCTTAATGGCTACATTTTCATTAACTGTCACGTAACAAATATTGAAATTTTTATTTCATTTTAATGAATGTTTTACGTAATAATTTAAGTTGAAACGCATAATTTACTCATGAAATGTTATGTAAATATGTTTCTTGTGCTTTTCCGACGTATTGTGATATCCGTTCATAGCGCAAACTGTCATTTTTAATAAAAATATAAGGAGATGTTTTCAATACGACACGACCTTGAGCACTGACGGGCCGCGTAATGAACTTAGCCAATATGGCTAGGTTTGAGTTGCCTCACTTTGACGACGCGTACTGGGTTTCTAGGTGTTATTATTCTAAGTTTATAATTATGTGATGATATTCTAAGGTCTGCCTTACTAGCAAGTCATCTGTAGTCCCGACATGCATGCGGTGTGTAATAAGTGATTACTAAGAGTAAATTAGTATAAGCACTATAATGACAGCATTTAATTGTTTTATTTTATGATAGCAGCGCCCTGCGCTCATCACGTTTCCGTGGGAATGTCGAAAAAAACTGTCCTACGTTACCGGGATTAAAAGTGTTAAGTATATAATAATATAATATCACTCCTGTTTCCCTGATGGGGTAGGGAGAGGAATATTGTACGCCCAAATTTTGCCAGTTATAGTTGGTCCCACGTGGTAGGTGGCGAGCTTATTTCCGTTTACAGGGAACTTGTTCTTCGCCAGAGCCTAGTCTGTTGTTCGGCAGGTGCATCACTTGCAGGCACTGGCAGGCTAGGAATCCTATATACGTAAAGAATGGTAAAAGTGTATATTTAACTACATGTGTACCAAATTTCATGCATTTCCGTTAAGTAGTTTTTCCGTGAAACAGTAACAAAGATTGATATATCCAAAGTTCCATAATAATATTATAGCCAGACGTAAGATTACTGGAGACCTACATACATATATTCACGCCTGTTTCCCCGAAGGGGTAGGCAGAGGCATATTTTACGCCCACACTTCGCCAATTATATATAGTTAGTCCCGCGTAATAGGTAGCAAGCGTATTGCCGCTTACTGGGCAGATTACTAGATACATTTTAATATTTAAATTCAAAAATTATTATTTGTGAACTTACATAAAGTAAGTAACACATTATTAACCAATGGTCACATCAAGCAACATTTTTGAACCTAAAGAGATAAAGTATAAATATCATGAGTAAATGTAGACTAACAATAATTAAAACCAAAAATAATATAAAATAAAATTGATTTTTATGTTTCTAAAAACAAAGCTAAAGTCTGAATCAACGTATATGTACCTTGCGACATAGGTGACGCCAGCCAGACATACACAGACACGTTACACAACACATACAAAAAATTGTGACACGACAATACATAATTCTAGTAACTCAGTACTCGTATAGCAGCAGGTTCGGATTTTCCGATCGATTAGTCGACGGCAGATGCGCGTACGCATCGTATCTTAGTGCGCGTCTAGAATTCGTGAAGACGATAAAAGCGTGTTACTAATAATTAGTTAATTATTAACGTAGTATTGTTTATAATCTGTGGAAGGACAAAGGAATTGAGATCAAGATAAAAGCTTGGGAGGCGAAGAATTGTAAGATTTCTTTAATTATTGTCTTTTATAAATCATTAGCATCATTGGCCTAAGGACTTCCACTGCTGAACATAGGTCTCCCCTATAGTATTCTGACCAATTGGAGGCAGCCTCTTCATTAATGATCTTTATTTATATTTGCCATGTAATCTTAAGAATCGACGAAGATAAATTCTGCCGGAAGATGGGCATCTGCGTCATCCTGCGATCACCAACCCGCCTGCCAAGCGTGGTGATTATAGGCAGATACCCCCCCAGCAGATTGTAATCCATTAGGGAGGCTAATGTTCAGCAATTGACTTTATAAGGCTGATAATATGATGAATTAATACCTACACCTAAATCTTCCCTAAAATATGGTTGAGCGAAACGCGTGTTTATCCGAAATTATGTTAATATTGCTAAAAAGAGTTTTGTCTTATTTTCTTTTAAATCTTGTGACTGCAGAACACAATTGTTTTAATATTAGGTATTTTGATTGTAACGTGCGGGGGAAAAAACCAACCTTGACGATTTTCTTGCCCGTTCTTTTACGATCAAGCTTCCGCCCGCTGTGAATGGGCGCGTTAGTTTAAAACATAAGTACGACCTTCATAAGAGCACTATTGAGCCAAACTTGAATATATGACTTTTGAATATGAACTTTATGTATGAACTTAGTATACTCTGTGTAACCTTGTTTTATAGAACTAGGTTAACATAATAATGGTAACTTACACTGTTGTCGTCAGAAACACCATCATGATTATAGGTAGGCCCTATCTAAGTTTATAAATACATTTTGAATGGGAAACCCGGCATTTTGTCAATTTCCCTTTCGTAAACATCAAACATTCACCTCACCTTACGTCTATGTCAACGACCTTAAAAGAAAGAAAAGTGAAATTTTACAACCAACAAAAACTGGTTTCTCTGAAGATTGATATGTTGTTTAAGTGTCATATAAGAGTCGTTGCATAATCTGTTGTAAGCATATTTAAAGAATATTTTCTTAGATAACCACTACGTAGTTTAAAACAAAGTTTAATAACAATAATTTTTATTGGGTTCAAAAAAAACTTATACATAATGAGTTTACTGTTACAATAAGAAATATATTTTTATTTAATTTATTGATTCAGGCGTTACTTTGCGGAAATCCATTGTAAGCAAGTGATGGATTAAAAATATCTTTGTAACAATTCCCGCGCTACTATAATTTCCCGAAAAATCGAGAAACTATTCAACACGACACGTGTTTCGCCCTTACACAGGGCATCTTCAGCTAAGATAGGAGCCTCAGAACAATGATCTACATCGTTGTTCTGAGGCTCCTATCTTAGCTAAAGATGCCCTGTGTAAGGGCGAAACACGTGTCGTGTTGAATAGTTTCTCGATTTTTCGGGAAATTATAGTAGCGCGGGAATTGTTACCAAGATATTTTTAATCCATCACTTGCTTATATTTTTATTTGATAAAATAAAGACAGTGAAAGCACTAGTTTTAAGCCTGGTTTAACCTTAGATCTTTTCTGTAATAAGCCCCTTTAATTTTAAGACTTTAAGTAGGTAGGTACATAAAGATTATTGAATAATGTATGACGAAAATAATATGCTTCTGCGAAAATTCTAAAGTAAACATTAGCGTTTTGTTGACAAGACCATTAGACGAAGTAATAATTCAATATTAGTTTTGCTCTGAACTTCGCACTTAAACAAGATAAGCGACCAAAAGTAAAATCTATATCATATTCATACATTATACAATCTCCTGAATCCCCGAAGGGGTAGGCAGGGGCATATTCTACGCCCACATTTCGCCATTTATATTGTTGGTCTCACGTAATAGGTGGCGAGCCTATTGCTGCTTACCGGGAACTTTTTCGTTCGCCTCGTCCGTTGATCGGCAAGTTCGTTTTTCCAAAAAAGGTATTTTTGTCCAGAAGTTATATTATCTTGTTATATTATTGTAAATTTAAACTAAATTCACATAGTCCAAATATACAGCATTTTTGCCTGCACCCCGCTTATGAAGTCGTGGGTACCATTCCCGCTCCGGACAAATCTTTGTGTGCATGAAAATTAATATTTATGTTGGTCTGGGTATTTCCAATGTACATGAAGTATGTATTTCAAAAGTTAAATTATTTAAGTATGTTTATCCGTTATTTAGTATCCATAACACAAGTACTTAATGATATCTACTTATCTTGGAACTAAATGGTGGTGTAATTAGAATAGAATAGAATAGATCTTTATTGCTAAGACTGTGTACATTTTGCTGGTGTTCATGCATTACATTAGTAACAACAGTGTACCCGTTGCGGGCGTGCAATTGATACAACTTACAACTAGTTACTTAATATTATTCGTAAAAAAGTATTCATTCAATTAGCGTGGTTGTAATGTACTTATAGCATGTGTATTGTTATAATTAGGATATTAATTCACTGTTCAGTCTGTCTGCGCCTAAAGAACATGTTAATGTAAATTTTTATTTCTCTCTAAAACAAATAACAATGAAATACTGCAAAACTTACACAACTCATTGTTTAAATTTATACCTAATTGTCATTAAAATAAGGTTGCGAAATCAAACTATTAACTATTGCATTGTAAGTGGGTGTCTGATTGTTTAAAATTTTATACACGATCATGTTACAAAGTCAATGCGCTTCTTACAAATTCAACAAATAGGTTACTAAATAAATAAATAATTCTGTCACAATCACACCAATTATTTAGTTTCAACCATAATATAAGTATTAGTATTTTTGATATGGGTACAAAATAACGAATAAACATACTTTGAAACTCTTTATTTTGTAAGTACATAGTCTACTTACTAATTATACCTAGAAAACACATAGTCCAGTCCAAATATTCATGTTCATTCACGCAAAGATTTGTCATGAGTGGGAATCGAACCCACGACCTCAGGAGCGGAGTGCAAGTATATTAATCTCCACGCCATATCTGTCGTCAAACTATCTCTGTTTGATTCATCAAATAGATACAATTTAAAGTCAAGAAGCCAAAGAGTATTGGTTCATTAGCTTTTATGAACGTCGACTTAAAGGCCTATTTCAAGCGCTCCTTAGACCAAATAAAAACTTTTTATCTGATACAAGTTAAACACGTTATAAACATAACCTCAAACAAAGTCGCTTTCCTCTGTCTGTCCCCTATTATGCTCAGATTTTGAAAATTTTAACTTAAAACTACGCAACGGATTTTGATGCGGTTTTAAATAGATAAAGTGAGTTATATGCGGTTTAAATGTACCTAGGTCACGCGAACGAAGTCACAAGCCCTCATATAATTAAGAATTGTTTTGTTGAAACTACCCGCAGTCTGATTTTTTAAGCATTTGGGATTCAACGGAAACAGTTTTTGGATTCAACGACAATACAACGAAATTCTCTTACTTTTTTAAAATTTGGGATCCAACGGTAATAGAAAGAAAGAAAGAAAATAATTTATTCTGTGACACATGATACATTGGTTTACAAAAATAAAAATTAATAAACACATGTGGCACCGAAAAGGCTTATACTTAGCATATACCGAGGGGTCACTATGGCCCCGCAGCGCTGGTTTTCCGTACAAGCCTACATAATAATATTTTAAGGAACCAACGCCAATAATATTAAACTGGGATCCAACGAAAATAATAGCTTGTGTTTACTATTAATTAATAACATGTGAAATATTTCCAACGATCTCACAATATGCAATCAAATCATTCAGTTAGTAACTCATAGCTTTTCTATCAATAAAATAAACTAGAAAGAAAAGAGGAAGGGTTACATGTAGGTCACGTTAATAAATCGCCAAGGACCGATTCAACTGTAGGTCACGTTAATAATTCGCCAAGGACCGATTCAACTGTAGGTCACGTTAATAATTCGCCAAGGACCGATTCAACTGTAGGTCACGTTAATAATTCGCCAAGGACCGATTCAACTGTAGGTCACGTTAATAATTCGCCAAGGACCGATTCAACTGTAGGTCACGTTAATTATTCGCCAAGGACCGATTCAACTGTAGGTCACGTTAATAATTCGCCAAGGACCGATTCAACTGTAGGTCACGTTAATAATTCGCCAAGGACCGATTCAACTGTAGGTCACGTTAATAATTCGCCAAGGACCGATTCAACTGTAGGTCACGTTAATAATTCGCCAAGGACCGATTCAACTGTAGGTCACGTTAATAATTCGCCAAGGACCGATTCAACTGTAGGTCACGTTAATTATTCGCCAAGGACCGATTCAACTGTAGGTCACGTTAATAATTCGCCAAGGACCGATTCAACTGTGGTTGACCTTTGCTTTAGATATTCCGAGAATATCATAAATATTCATTATAACATAAATTACCCAGAAATGAGACAAAAAAATCACAAATTTTACAAGTTACCTCCGTTCAATTCATATAATTATCTTTTTGTTATATCAAGTTGAAACTACTGTAGGTTTGACGTTATACACGGAAGAATAATTAAATATTGTTTTTTAATGATGGCTAATGATTGAAAATACGCGTTAAGGACGTGAATTTTCGTTTCTTAAGTTGATGAATAGATTGCGGATTCAAATTGAGGTTCTTTGAACATTTTACTGTGATCCGTGGTCTGGGGAGACGGATTTAGTTGTGATTATTGTAGTTTTATTACTAATAATAGTATTATTGTGTCGTTATTTGTGAGGCAGTTGACTACTATGAAGCAAGAGAAGATATATGTGTGAGAAATGTGTGTAAGCAGTTTTATTTTTGTATAAGTTTGAGGGTTTAAGGGTTTTAGAGTGGGGCATGTCATGTTTATAACCACTCATATTCATTAACTATGAATTAAATATTATTCATATATGTTTTACTTGATACTGGCTAAATGTGTTAACCGCACTAAACCATTATTTAAAAGAAGACAAAGCAATTGGTATTGACCGACGACGACTTTAGTTACAACTGTTCTTTTGACTTTTTATATTGTAATGTAAACTTTTCGATAATTAATTTAACGTCTTCTGATAAATCTACTTATACAAATAAAATTAAAGTGTTTGTTTAGGAATTTTACATATCAACAACTGGTTAAGCAAATAATAATAATATACAAGTACTCATGTACGTTCAAAAACACTTTTTAACGGATAATAATCCATCGTTATTATGCATTAATGTTTGAAATATCTAAATTTTTTGAAATATAACATTAATGTTTGACATTTTAGAAAATAAAACAAAACTGCAGAGTTAATCTTAAAGACTTTTTCGACGGTCAGCAAAAAAATTTACCGTTAACCTTAGGCTTTACATAATTATAAGTTTAAACATAAATAAATTTAAGTTTAAGCATAATAACGATACGGAATTCAATAATCTAGTAATATAATGAATAATAAGATTCAAGGTTATATTATGCTTATTTTTAGCTTAATAATTCGATTTGAATTATTTAATAACAGTCAATATCTACTACTTAGTTTCAAGTTTTTTTAAATTTTGACTGTTGTATCTTTATGAACGATCACTGACAAATGTGGACCCACGTTTTGTGCCATGAACATTGAAGCTATAGAACATGAACATTAAAGCTATTAAAATTAACGTTATCTTTTACTTATTTTAGCTTAATAATTGTATTTGAATTATTTAATTACAGTCAATACTAGTTTCAACTGTTTTAAATTTTGACTGTGACTGTATGAACGATAACTCACATGCAGATGTGAGTAGGTATGAAAGATAACAGCGATGACTCACATGCAAAAGTTTTCGACTGCATCATCAAGCTAAAGTAACATATTTTTTGTTTACAGATATGGTATTGGTGGAATCTTGGAGAGCTGTTCTTCTGCTGTGGGTGCTGCCGATAATGATAATTATTGGCCTTCTAGCAGTACTTAGCTTCATCGGCTTACTATTCGCTATACGCCTGTACGCGGCCTACACTTGCGGCAGATACAGCGAGAAAACGAAGATGGAAGGGAAGACGGTCATTGTGACAGGCTGTACCAGCGGTATTGGCAAGGAGACAGCTAAAGAACTGGCCAAGAGAGGCGCCAGGGTCATCATGGCTTGTCGGAATGTGGATGCTGCTGAGAAGATTAAAAGTAAGTTTGTAATTTAAAAAAAAAATTAAAAGTAAGTTTGTAACTTAAGACTGTCATAAAGATGATGGTAACATTATTTGGAGATTTGCAATGAAAGGCAAAGGGATGCACAAAAGATCCGACATAAGGGTCAAAGTCTGTGGCCCCCGCGATAAGATAAGATAAGTTTGTAACTTAAGTTTTGCCCAAACAAGTGTAACAAAATATGGTATTACATTTAGCTCCTTCAACCAAGTCTTAATATATTTATCATTTTGTGGTAGGTACTTATACATATGTCAGTTTAGCTTTCAGCTTGTCAGTCAGAATAGCTTTTTATCTTTCAGTAGGTTTGTTGGTTCGTTGTTATAAGCCAATCAGCACTTATTACTTATAAATCGTAAGTCGTTATGCCATACGAAATGATCTGCTTAAGTTTTAGTCTTTTTTAAGATGGCGAGATGCTCAGTAAAAGCAATTTGTTTATGTAAACTGTCCTTTTTTATTTAACATACTTATATTTTATTGCATTAACAATGCTTAATTTTGAGGGAAGTCTCCGGTAGTACAGTGGTTAGAGCAGTGGACCGATTATCCAAAGGTTCGATTCCTGTCCGGGTTAACACGGAAGTGTTGATTTTTTCTTGTAAAAAATTCGTCTCTGTCCATTTTTATCTATGATAAAATATTAAGTAAGTAGGTAAGTGAAAGAGATATAATTTCACTAATATTCTAATCATCCTTGGGAAACTTGTAATTCTTTAATAGTCACTAATCGAGAAGGTATAGTATATGAAACCGGACTCAGCCCACGTTACAAAATTAAAGTTATTCATTTTTATAAAATCTACATATAAATATGCGAGTTTACATATTATTATAGATAAGAGTTTATTTTCGGAAAGGTATCTTTATGTTCAATTTTGTTTGGAGTCAAAACCACACAATCTTGTAGTTTTTAAAATTATTTTATGTCATTGTATGTAAATTGATATCACTAGATTATGAAACAGATAAAAATTAAAAGCTGTCATTAAAATTTTGAGCGATTCATTTTAAAAGAATGGAAAGTTAGCAGTTGAGTCGATTTGGTTGTTCGCGAGTGTCATTGATAATAATAAATACTTTCTGACATTTACACCAATTATTTAGTTCCAAGATAAGTATCATTAAGAACTTGTGTTATGGATACTAAACAACGGATAAATACTTAATACTTAAATTTTTTTTAAACACTTTTTTTTTGTGTACTTATTATACATAGAAAAACACCCAGACTGAACAAATATTCGTGTTCATGCACACAAAGATTTGTCCTGTGTGGGAATCGAACCCACGACCTCTGGAGTGAAGTGTAGTTATACTGACCTCCAGGCCATATCGGTCGTTCATTACAAAATTAGGTTTAGAAATCTTTATGTAAGGTTTCTTAAATAGATTTGACTTTACGTCGCTGTGGACCTCCCACCAGTTACCTTACCTTAGTTACCTTAAGCAGCCCTATTCTAAATATTGTAAAAATATTTTTCAGACGCCATCATAGAATCTACGAAGAACGAAAAGATCTTCGTGAAGAAGTTAGACCTCAGCTCCTTCAAATCCATCAGGGTATTCGCCGAAGAAATCAAAAATACAGAAGACAAACTGGACGTGCTCATCCACAACGCTGGCTACGCGCAGACCTTCAGGAAGCAGAAGTCAGTAGACGACATCGAGATGACGATGGCCACCAACCACTACGGCCCATTCTTGCTAACCCACCTTCTCATCGACTTGTTGAAGAAAAGTGCTCCTTCTAGAATAGTGATTGTAGCGTCTTCACTTTACCGCTTAGCATCAGTAAACTTGGAAAATCCGAACCCTGTCGACTCTCTTCCAGCTTACCTGTATTACGTCTCAAAGGAAGCTAACATCCTGTTCACCAGGGAGTTGGCCAAGAGATTAGAAGGTACCGGAGTCACTGCCAACTGCCTCCACCCCGGTTTGATCGATTCAGGTATCTGGAGGAACGTACCCGCGCCTTTAAGCTGGGGCCTCATGCTTATCGTGAAAGGTTTCTTCAAGACCCCGAGGGAGGGATGCCAGACAAGCATAATGTTGGCAGTCGACGAGAAATTGGAGAAGGTTACAGGGAAATACTTCTCGGATTGTGCTGAAAGCTCTGTGTCCCATTTGGCAAGCGATATGGGTAGGGCTAAGAAACTTTGGGAGCTCTCTGAAACTTTGGTCAAGCTGGAGGAGACGGATTCTAAGATATAAATGCTTTAAGATCACTATTTATTGCACAATGTCTTAAGATTAGCTTTAGGAGATTTTAAGTTTTAATTTAAAATGTTAATCAATACGTGTTTTTACTGGGCAATCATTGCTACAACATCGATGAGAATGTTTTAATTAGCACTTCGAGCGCTGTTATGGCATCGTTTACAAAATATTAAAGTACAAACTTCCATTTCAAATACTAATCCTGACAGCAAATCTGCATAGAAATATCTGTTTCTTTTAAATTTCTTGTTGTGCAAAATAGTATTAGCCCTTTTTACGCAAGTATGCTTTTATGATAAGCTAAATATTTGGAGCTGGCAACAGTTATAAATCGTTTGACATTGACAGATGCTAATAGAAGATGTGTTGCCAGGTACGGTTTTTACTGTGATTTGCAGACGTAAAGTATGGGACAAATTGTATAATTCCTACAATAAGTACAAGTATGTACTGTTAAAATTCGGTAACGTCTCTCATAAAATATTTGTCCTCTGTTTGGCATGCCGTGCACGATAGGGTTCAGTGATATGTATAATTTAAATAACATGACGTGTACCTACTCGTATAGTGTCACATATTGTGCGTTAACTGGTCAATACATAGTGGAGAAGTATACAACAACCAAATGTTTCTGCGCTTTGATATTCGTGTTTCAATAACATGTTTGCACGTCAATTATAACCTACAAAATAAAATTTTTGCTTTGAAAAATACAATTTATTTCTTCATGGAACCGATCATAGTTCTAAATCGTTAAATGCAATTTTGCTTTTTAGTTGCGTCTTAAATAAGAAAATATAAAAATCTATGCGACCAAATTATTAGAATAGAAGAATTCTTTAAGCATTTAACTTAAATCTTCTTATTTGTTTTAATCTACTCAATATGTTACGCTTTAAACTTTGTAATTTTTAAAAACAATATTTTTTGTCAAATCTAGTGCTTAGCATAGCATCAATGTGTTTTTTTAATTACGGAACCATTTTATTTTAAGCTTTTATTATTTAAAAAATATTATTTAAATAAATAAACTGTTTTAAATAAGTGTGAGAGTTTAATTTTATGCGCAGTCAACTCTATAATTATTAAATTTTACTTACTTGTGCGACGTTGTAAGTTTCTAAGCGCCATCTATGTTTCTTTAGAGTAAGTACCTAGATATTTTATTTTATTTAACAATTTTGGGAAAACTTACGGCTAATTACAATATTATCTTAGATTAACGTTTATAACAAGGCCAATTACAAGTTTCCACTTATAATAAAGAAAGATAGATAAATTGAGTCTATTATTATTATTAAACTGAATTGTGCTGAATTGACAGTGGGCGGAGCACATAGCTCGGAGAACCGACGATCGATGGGGAGTTAAGGTTTTTGATTGGCGACCACGAATCAGCAAGCGTAGAAGAGGGCGGCCCCCCCACGTGATGTACCGATGACCTGGTCAGGGCGGCGGGGAGCTGATGGCTGCAGGTAGCACAGGATCGATCAACGTTGCAAGCAAATGGGGAGACCTATGTTCAGCAATGGACTTCAAATGGCTCAAATGATGATGATGACTTTTCTTTCTTTATTTTAAATAATGGCTTCGTGCGTCTAGCACATTTAGCCAGTGTCAAGTAAGTGATATATTAATTATATATAATTTATAGTAAATGAGAATGAGTGATGATAAAGATGATAAATGGTAAATGAGATACCCTCCTCTAAGCCTCTTGAGTCCTCAGTAAAGATGTGGGACTATACTGAGATCTCACATTAAATTTGAAAAGTGATGTTGCACTGTTTTGTTTGATTTACCAACACTCATGTATGTTCACAAACACTTAACGGTTAATAATCCACCGTTATTACACATTAATGTTAGAAATATCACAAATTTTAGAAAATAAAACAAAACTGCAGACATGGCGCTCACTTTCCCGCCAAGAAGTCGATGATGACTTAATTCTAATATTATACTATTATTATTATTTGTTTGTTTTCAATCATAGCAATAAAATAATGATAATTTTTTTATATAACATTTATGACTCAGAAGTCGCAAAAACCACGTTATCTGCTATCCCTCCCAACCTTTTTCATAACAGGACATAAATATAATTAAAAAAGATAATTGATAAAATAAAACTGCTTTCATTCGTTGACATATGTTTTATTATTATTAAAATATTTACAACAAATAAAATAAAACATTAATGATGGTAATAGTGAAAAATATTTAAAAATGTATCAGATAACAATGTATCGTTATGTATAAATACGTAAATGATGTTAAGAATAGAAATAGCCTTTCATTAGTACCACTAAACCTACTAATACTTACAAAAAATATATACAGTGTTAAATTAAGAGTACCATACAAATATCATCACATTAAGAGGTTTTTTTTTTCCTTTTTCAGTCGATTGTGGCATCTATTGTGGCTGACGTGCTTTCTAAATTCTGAAGCCACACAAAGCCGTTTTTCTTCATTATTATCATGGGATAGGTTTCAAAGGTGCTAAAGGGTCCTAGCCCAAACCAACCTCACCTCCCGACGGTGCACCTGCCGATCAACGAACGAGGCTCTGGCGAAAATAAAAGATCCCGGCAAGCGGTAAGCGGCAATAGGCTCGCCACCTATTACGTGGGACCAGCAATATAATTGACGAAATGTGGGCATGTAATATGCCTCTGCCTAGCCAAGGTCCTGTTGAGCGTCTACATACCTGCCTCCCCCAATCCGCACTGAGTTCGCGTGGTGAAGTACAACATGAATACCTCTGACCTTAGGTTGTGAGAGAAAGCCTGTGCTCTGCAGAGGTACGTTAATAAGGTAATGAGAAAAGGAACTTGATACCGAGACCAACCTACTAACCTTACAAATCAAACATTTAAGTTTAATCTGAAGGGTTAATAAGAGCTAGGAAATGAAATAAATATGGCTACTGATTATAACAATCTGTTCGTACAGTATTTACTAATTTAACTTCATATTAGAAAAAAACGGTAATGATACTGAAAGCATATAAAAACAATGTTGAATAATGATAAACTTATCAAACTCGAATAACAATATGTTTCCAGATTATATGATATTCCTAATGAAGCTACGGCAAATCCACCACTATTTAAGGTTCACAGGTATTAAGGTTTCTTACTGAATAAAATACTACCTTAGCTGGTTCTGATTCCTAAGCGTTAACAAGAACAGAATCTGCCGATAACTGATCTGTAAGCGTTATACAAAATGCTCATGCATATCATAATCTTTGCACTACATATATAAAAGTTATAGAACAGTCTTTCAATGTTGCACATGAAATACGTTAAAATAAAACAACTACCCAATTAACTATCAATCTATTAAATCAAATTGATCTAAGAAAGTATTGTCTACACCGAGAGCAGTCCCAAGACTAGGTCTGGGTTTCCTGCCCACATCGTCTTCAATTTCTGAACAAAATTGATCAAAATCGTCTACATTATTCTTACTACAATTGGGACTCAACAAATCGGGCAACAGGATCTTATTCGCTGTAAATTTATCAACATTCTCCACATTAATATTCTCTTTCTCTTCAGCAATTGTTTTAATATCATTTTCTAAGTCTCTACCATCAGGGAACACAGAAGCTCGTACTCTTTTAAATCTATTTATAATTTTCTCTAAAGAACTAGTTTTTCTTATTAACTGTTCATTGTTCTTTGGTGTTGCAGTCTTGTTTTCTTCTTTGCTTTCTATACTAACTCGAGGCTCTATGAAAGGACCGGAATGATCATCTTCAATTTGCACATTTAAATCAACTGAGATATCATTCAAAACATTTTTAAGCTTTTTGTCTTGGGCTGGTGTTATAACGACAGCTGGTATACGATTTAAAGAACTTTTGGAGCCTGATTCCTTGGTTGGGGTCGAGAATATGTCATCTTTTTCCAATGAGGCAATGCCGGAAACTTCTAAAAGAGTGTTTTCTTTCATAATAGATAGTTTTCTTCGCACAAATTTGGTTTTTTCTGCAGCAACCAAATTCTTTTCCTTCTTTTCAAATAAGTTTGGCGAGGAATAGCTTCTGAATAGTCCATTACTGTCATTTGATTGCATAGACTCATCCATTAATGTTACTTTCTTTTCGAATAACCCTCCTTTTTTAATATTTATATTAGGCCTTTCTGTTTTAAATTTATATTTCTTTGAACTGCTTGATTTTTTCGTAGATAACAGCCTCATAAGTTGTTGTTTTGTGAAACCAGCTGAACAATCAGATATTGTTTCATTGACTCTCTGGTTTGCTTGCGGTATAACAGAGATGTTTAGGAAGTTTTGGGTGGACATTGGTTGGTCGTAGGTAGAAAATCTACACGGGAACATGCTTTTGTTATATTCATCTCTAAAAGCAGGCATGGAAATGAAAGGAGCGAATGATTTCAGCTGGGGTTTGGCAAAGCTGAAAGAATTATGTTTTCTCAGCAAATTAAATTCATGTTTTGACAAACTAAAAGGAGTGAAGCTTTCAAAATAATCCTCATGGCTATGTTCTCTGTTGGCTTTCAAATCTGTGAGATTTGGTAACAGAGGTATTTCAAACCCCTTCACTGTTATTGTCTCATCATATTCTAATGGAGTAACCTGTAAAATATAAAAGTACTAAATTAAAATAACCATTTTTGAAGTTGCAAATGTGTGACCTTTAACTACCCAACTGACAGCTCTACTCAGGAATTTGTTAGAAATAACTTAATTTATGTTTTACTTTTTACTATGTGTTTATGTTGAATAAAGATATATCTTTATTTTTTGTTTGTACTTAAAGCATAGGTATATTTCTTTGTATCTATAGCATAGGCGCTATGAACTCCTTTCTGATGACATGACATTATGACAAATTGTTTAGAGTGAAATTTAAGTTACCTAAATCCTGTATCCTATGAATTTTAATGTTTAAACACAAAAAAAAGGATTTACATAAATTTAACCCTTTTTCAGTATTCATAACACAAGTTCTCAATGATACTTGTCTTGCAACCACATAATTGGTGTCATTTTTAGAATATATTAATTTATTTGTCAAAGAACGCTACTGGATCCACAACCCTTAACATAAGATAGACTCCCTAGTCTTCATTTCCTACCCCATGTATCCAATTTAGGGTAAGCAGAAACCTCGCTACAGCACTTACTACAGAAGATCTTGGAGTTGTCCACACAATGTAATGTGAAACTGATATTGTGGAATTACTTCATAATAAGTAGGTGGTTTTTTCTTGCACACTGTTATTATTAATAGTATAACAATACGTCATAAACATATTCTAGTAAAATTAAAAACAATAGGTCAGATATTTGTACTTAGGGTACATACATATGTTTATTCTTAGTCTAGCAGTATTATTTTGGTATCAAAATCTCAGCTGGAAATAATTTATATTGATCATAGTGTGATATCTAAAGTTATTTCTGACTAAAACACTTACCTTTAACTTACTATCCACTGTCATAACTCTATGATTGATCGCCTTAATGCCAGAGATCAACTCCTCGAAACTAATGTGTCGACTTTCTAAATACTCATTGAACTTGTATATTTCATCACTGATTTCAGTATTTTTCAGTATGTAACAGATTGATATCAGATATCCTTTTATGAGATTTGGGAAATTAAGTCTTCCGTTACAGACTATATTTTTAAGTATGTATTGTTGTTCGCTGTTTACTTGGGTCTGTAGCTCTTTAGTACATATTTCATCTGTGGTGTGGTTGTACTCTATCATATACGAACTCTTTTCTGCTTCACCTGTATGCCTGTTTATAAGTGATTCTGTGTTTTGTTTGCAATCTGAGCATAGTTTTAGAAACGGTGACACTTTCTCATCCCAATTTCTTTCCAAGTCATTCATTTCACTGTCTAAATAATTCAACCATGTTTCAAAGAATGCTGATTGTTCTTTTACATTTTTTATTTTTTTTAATTCATCTAATAATTCTTTGTCAATAGAATTGTTGTTAATATATTGGTCTACTAAATTGTTAATTAAATCCTGTGCTTTTGATGTTGTTAATATATCCTCCATTTTAATTATTCTGTGTCGGAACATTTCAGCAATTCTTTCTAAAGCTTTTACTTTCTCTTGGTAATTATATACCTTAAATAACCTCCTTTCAGTATCTTCTTCAATACACATCACTAGATCATGAATGCTATAAGTCTTATCGTTGTATAATTCAGTCATTTTGTCAAATCTCTCTTGTTGGTGCCCCTTGGTCATTTTAGATGCATTTAACTTTAGGACAGCCAGCTGTGTCATTTGGAACAGAAGCATTGTGACTTTGTAACATCCAGGATTAACCAAATAAGAAGACATAACTGGAGACAGTAGACCTTTACTGCTATAATCGTTCACAAAAGCCGAAAGCTGACTTCTAAACACCCTTTCTGTCTTACTATCGTACAATGGCCACGAAAACTTCTCAGCCACTGCAGGATCAATTATACATACCAAATAATGACTTATATGATTGAAAACATTTTGGGTCGGCTTCTCCAATACATTTTCTTTAAAAATTTGTCTTGTTAGATCAGAAGGCATTGGTGTGAGTCTGCTAATAACTCCAATATTGAGATATATTTCCCTTTTCAGGTTCAACACCAAATCACGTTGCATTATGATACAAATTGTTTAAATAACTTGCGGTGAGAGAAATCGGCCAATATTTTATCTTTAAAACCATGAAATAATATTTAAATAATGCCGTGGGCCAGAGCAATAACAATGCAAGCCAAATTTCAAAATAATGAAACGTCAAATTGTCCGTTGTATGGTTTTCTGTTTGATGTTAAATATCAAAGTGATTCTGAGTTACAGCCTACACTTCACACACACACCACTAATTACAGTGCAGTTTATTTTGCATACCAATAAATTTAAAAGAAAGTTTGATCAAAGTAAGTAGTAAAGAATGTGTTTCGTGCAGAAAACAGATGCAAATGTAGCAATAGCTGTTTGGGCTCAAAGGGTCTGACTTAACACTCACTTCTATTATATGACATAGATATGATAAAAAAACGTAAAAATTTGCGCTTAGAATTAAAAATTTGCTTATAATTTATTTAAAGTTCATTGTATGAAATTAAGAAATAATTTTGGTGGATGCTCCTTTCATTTATTTAAAATTTTATGTTCATAAGTTATCTTAGCAGATTCATTTAGTTTTATTTATTTATAGTAGGCCGTTTTGGGAAACTAGCAAGTACTACAACTATTATAATTACTTACTTGTTAAATTTCGTATTGTCCCATATTTCAGAACTGCAAATATTTCATTACAAAAACTAGAAGCCATGTGTGTGTGGTGCTTGTGATAGATTTTCTGTGACAGCAAATGACATGTGATGTCTAATGACAGCTAAAATAACCTCAAATTGAATTAATTTCAAACAAACCGAACCGCACGTGTTTTTGTTTGTCGTGTAGAAATGAAATAAATTAAAAAATGGTGTGTATATATCAATTGCTTTTGTGTTGTGTTTCAAGATACATTGTCTATAATTATAAATTATATTACAGAGTAAGTTATATGTGCTGTACGAGCACAGCGCAGGCTTCGCCCTGTTCAGGGTGGCCGAGTTTGAGGAGCTTGCTGCGTTTCTCCCTCAAGTGGAAGAGTCTGTGACAGACTTACAGCGATTCAACTCTGTTGTAACTCTGGAAGCATTTCAACCATTCAAATCTGCAGTTTTAGCTCTAGAAAACATCAATGCTGTATCTGAAGGTTAGTTTATCTTTGTGTTCTAGCAAATGCCGTTTCAGGTTAGTTTTCGCTTCGTATTACAGTTTAAACATTTTGAATATTAAATGAAGAAGTAGGAATATTCTGTAAGTTTCAAGTAATTGGTAACATACTACAATTTGTTTGTATATTTATATTGTTTTAATTAATAACATGGAAGTGATTGTGGCGTGGTGTATTTTATTATCTTGTTAATCCAGTCGCAAAAACACTTGCTTTTTGGGACAAAGCATGGGACTAAATCTCAGTTATCTCCATGATGCAAATCAAAAACATAAGTAGATTAATTGCAGTAACATGAATATATTTTGGCTCTTATTGAATATATGAACAACTCTCCATGTTCTCTATATAAATCGTGAAATAAATAAATTAACAGTTGCTGTTTAGAACATGGAGTTAGCTCATATTATAAATGTCAACACAAACCAATAGCATAGATCTATTAAATTTAAATAATAATCTTTAAAATTAAACATTAATTTGCATATAACATGGTTTAAATTGATGCTAGGAAGTAGGTTCTCATATTTTATTAAAAAATTCTATTCAATTAATAAACAATATCAATTGCAAATTAAGCTAAAAATACAATTCCACATACCTCGTAACTATATAAGAATTAAAATAACTATCTAAAAATTCATTGATAATTTTAAAAATTGTTTTTATTAATAATGTAAACATTTAAATGATAAATTCATTCGTTATTACAAAAATTTATTGAAATCTTTTATTTCATTTGGCAATTTGTTACATGTTCTAACACTCATGATAAGACTATTTTTGTGATATGTGCATGTTCTGGTATTAATTCATACCTTGTGTCTGTCTCTCTGCACAATTTTTAAAAAAAATAATGGATGATTTTTCAAATAAACATTTCTGGTTATGAATTTCACAGGTATTCTGCCAGAGGACTTGAACTTGTTCCTTGAGGGTGCTTTACCAAAGCGCAAAAAGCGGAAGAAGTGCACGCTTGGAGTCTTGGACCCAAAGCTAGGTGCCGCTATTGGTGAAGCGTTGGAGATACAATGTTCGCATACGGGAGCTGTTCCAGAAATATTAAGAGGTGAGAAATTTACCTTTTACTTGCTATATCAGTTCAAATAGTTAGTGTAATCAAAGAAAGTAAGTATTTTTTACATAATCATTAACATTAATAATTGAGAAAAATACTAATTTAAATCTAGGTACGAATTTCACATCTAGTAATAAAGTTGATAAGTTTTTTTGACATTTTATTTATTCATTATTTATTAGAAACACTTACAGCTAAACATATATTTTACATACAATACTTAAAATCAAAAGACATAAGTATATGCAAGCCATTACAAGTACATCATTATCTTTTTACTTATTTCTACTTATATTTTTTAAACTATCACTAGAGACGTGGCTCTTGCACTTTTTTATGGTGTCAAACATTTGTGTTTTAACCATTTTTTACCTACTATGTCATTATTATAGAAGTCCACTGCTGAACAATGGTTTCCTAAATATTGTGTGCTCAATTTTTTTTTAAGATGCCTGTTTCCAACTATGTCCTTAAATCTACCATATCATTTTAGCACAGGTCTACCACTATCTTTGCTGGTGTGCAGTGTTTTTATTACATTTTTCTTACATTTAATACAGTAAAGTGTATATCTTGTCTGTGTAGGTATACGCCACCACTTCCATGCCCTGATCAAAGGCCTGACCCTGAAAGCATGCAGTGTCGCCCAGCTTGGTCTGGGCCACTCATACTCCCGAGCCCGTGTCAAGTTCAACGTGCACCGAGTGGACAACATGATCATTCAGTCTATAGCCCTGCTGGACCAGTTGGATAAGGATGTTAATACCTTTTCTATGAGAATAAGGTTTGTAATTTTATGTTGTTATTAAATTAAAAAAAAAAATTAAGCCCCTTTTGGTAATGTTTTGTTGGGAAGCTCTTTATGCAAAAGAAGGTAGTCAGAAATGTATGCCGAATGTTATGCTAAACTTCTGTAGCATCAATGTTTCTCAAAAATTCTCAAATAGTATTCAGAAGCAGTTCCAAATGTCTAATAAGTAGACTAACGAAAATGATTTATGATGGACAAGTAAATTGAAGTGTTGGGAGGGTAGACCTTGTAAGACCTTCCGTGACCAAATTCAGAAGGTTTTGAAGATAGTGTACCCTAAACCGACGGTCGTGTATGAGAAGGTTAATGAGTGTAAATGAAGCTACGAGTGTGTGCCAAGATCGTAACGAGTGGAAGGATGTGATCTCTGCCTACCCTTTGAGGTGTGACATTATGTATGTAATAAAAATTCATCCGATGTTTTAGCACACTGTAAATAGATGCAAATGCAGATAATGCAAGCATGACATTATTTTCCAAGGACCTAATATTAAAGAGAATTAGAAAATATCTTATACCTTAATTATTTAACCACATACCAAGTGAAGCTGTTTGCTGCAGCACAGCAGTATAGAAAAACAGGTTAAAAAAATACCTTATTGATGTTTTTGATTCTGGCTGTTCCTAACTAATCTTAATTATTATGCTTGTGATTTTATTAGTAAATATATGTAAAAAGGTGTCATATTCGCCATTAAACTATTATGTAGTTTGGCGATAAAATAAGTTTAAATAAAATGTTATGTTATTTTGAATATTTGACAATATAAAAAAAAGTATTATAAAAATTCTTTTCCACAGAGAATGGTACTCATACCACTTCCCAGAGCTCGTGAGCATCGTGCCAGATAACTATTTGTACTCCAAATGCGCTGAGTTTATCAAAGATAGGAAGACACTGAATGAGGAATCCCTGGAACCGCTCACAGAAATCCTTGGGGATTCGGAGAAATCGCAAGCTATCATTGATGCGTCCAAGATGTCTATGGGGATGGATATTTCTCCAGTGGATCTGATTAATATCCAGATGTTCGCTGTGAGGGTGGTGGCCTTAAGTAATTATAGGTAAGGGTTCATTTATTTCGTAATTTTTTGCCTGGGTATATTTGTTAAGCCTATAATCTGCCCTGTGATCTTTTTTTAATTATGATGAGTTTTTTATATTTTCACGAGAGATCTTAATACTTTATTGCGTTCCAACAATGTGTTTTATAAGATGGTAGTTTAGGTACAAAAGTATTAATTGTGGACCCTGTCGGCACAGCATAGTATAGGAGAGAGGAGGAAGGACGCTGTTATTTACTAGTAAGTTAAATCTAGTTGTTCATTAATTTGCTCATTTTTGACTACGAGTATTTATTAGTTGTTATTCTCATTAAATTTCATAGTAATAAAATGTTAGGTATACTTAGTTATAATTGTTTTTATTTAAACTTTATTGTTGTTTTTATATTATTTTATCTCAAAGTAATCCTATGTAAAAAACTGAAGTCATCTCATTCAGTCCAAAAAGTAAACCATCTGTATGTAATTCCAAATAATGCGTCATAGTTTTATAATAAAAGCAGGCAAAGGACTTATATTTAAAATTTTATTTCTCTGTGATCCTCAGGGGTCGGGATAAATTATCGAAGCAAAGCAGGGTTTACAGAGGGCAGTACTTGAATGGGGGACTGTTAGTGTAGCAATTAGTATCAAGCACTTCCGTGCTTTGAAAGGCTGATTGAAATGTTGATTCCGGTATAAGCATATGGGTTTAAAAGATTTTAACAGCGGGCACCACACACTTACCTCCGCCAGTTTGCACTCAGTCTGGGTAGTGAAATCATTTTCCTGTTCTTCCCGATGAAACCAGGAGCTTCATCGTAAGAACGTTGTGTGTAAATAGGCGCGTTTGTTAATAAGTTTTCAAATTTGACTTTCATTTGAGCTCTATTAAACCAAACTCGAATAAATGACCTTGACTGAATTTTGATTATTAATAGTAAATGTCGTTTTTTTTTTGACCAGAAAGCAGATAGCCGAATACCTCCACACTAAGATGCAGTCGGTGGCTCCGAACCTCACGACGCTGGTGGGAGACCAGGTTGGAGCCAGGCTCATCTCCAAAGCGGGCTCCCTCACCAGTCTCGCCAAGTACCCTGCTTCCACTGTGCAGATCTTAGGTAAGATTGGGTAGAAACAGCATTTGTGGCCCAATTTTAAAAAATACAGCTGATGTGGCTTAAATCTAGGTATCTAGTTATGTACAAAATTTTCAAGAAAGTAGTGAATGGATAATCGGATGTGTCTATATTATTTTTATATTTGTTATAAAATTGATTCCAAACTACAGATGCATATTCTAGCTGTGAACTGTTTGGAGATTGCAAAAGCCAAATACATGTACTAGGTTTTAGAATGGATTACTAATGTTTGGCAAAAAAACGTTTCCCAAAATATCACATTACAAAATATTTTACGCAAATTTTCATTTGGCAAAAAATCATTCAAAACAATTCAACGCAAATAGCAAATCTTTTTTTTGGCAAACAGATAATTATTTGGTCATATTTAATTTCACCAAATATAATTTCATTAAATGTTTCATTCCGTAAACATAATCAATTAATACATAAATAATTTACAGAAATTTTCTATTTTTTTTTTCTATAATAAATTAAGTTCTTTTAATCGAATTATCTGTAATTCAGAAATAAATATCTCTTAACATTACCTCATATCAAAATAATGTTTGAATCTGACCAAAATTAACTAACAACGATAGAGGCGATCTGGCGCTCGGCGGCCGCTGCCGCGGCACGCTCATAACGCTTGCTTCGCTCGCTCCGAACTCTCGCCTTTTGCGCGTTTATGATCACTGTTCTAACCGAAGATTTATTACTGAGATGTACTTGTGTGAAGTGATATTAAGACCAGTGTATTTTTTGGAATATAAAATTTGCCAAAATTTATCATTTGCTATATTAATCAACATATTTCTAGATAAAACTTGTCAAAGTAAGATTTTGTCAAATGATAATGTGCTAGTTTGGCCAAACAGAGGGATCCCAAACAAGTCACACACAAAGTCAATCGAATGTTATTTAAAGTATTATTTACACACATACATATATTCACGCCTGTTTCCCCGAAGGGGTAGTCCGAGGCATATTATACGCCCACACTTCGTCAATTATATAGTTGGTCCCACATAATAGGTGGCGAGCCTATCACCGCTTACTGGGCACTGTTATGTTCGCCAGAGCCTCGTCCGTTGATCGGCAGGTGCACCACTTGCAGGTGAGGTTGGCTTGGGCTCCTTAGGTCTTGGTAGGATCCCTATACACGCAAGTCTAATTTAATGTTACCGTTATTTTGTTTGTCATGTGAAATAAAGGTTTATTAAATATTTTTAATAAGCAAAAGCGTAGGAAATTTATGAATGTTATGGACTTTTTATAATAAATCCATTTTTAACTCACCAGGAGCGGAAAAGGCCTTGTTCCGTGCATTAAAGACCCGTTCCAACACTCCGAAGTACGGTCTTCTGTACCACTCCACGTTCATTGGTCGCGCCGGACTGAAGAACAAGGGCCGAGTCAGTCGGTATCTTGCTAACAAGTGCTCTATAGCGTCCAGGATCGACTGCTTCTCAGGTAATAACTAAAAAATACCATAAATAAAATATTATCTCATGGTACAGTCAGCGTAGCAGGCAAAGCGCCATATTTGACGACCGATATGGCGTGGAGGTCAGTATACTTGCACTTCACTCCAGGTTCGATTTCCAGACAGGATAAATCTTTGTGTGCATGAACATGAATATTTGTTCTGGTCTGTGTGTTTTCCTATGTATATCAAGTATGTATTTACAAAAAAAAAAAAAAAAGTATTTAAGTATGTTTATCCGTTCTTTAGTATCCATAACACAAGTTCTTAGTGATACTTAACTCGGAACTAAATAATTGGTGTAATTGATAGAAAATATTGATTTATTAACTTTTAAAATCTCATTGCAATCATTTTGAATGTTTGCTAGGTACATAGAACAAAACAATGTGCCTCTACTCAAGCTCTCGCCCGCAGTGAATGAGCGCGTTATCTTTAAGTTGACGTTCATAAGAGCTTCATTAATTCTATATTTAATAAAACATTTCAACTTTGACTTTTTCAGAGAACCTAACAACAGTTTTCGGCGAAAAACTCCGTCAACAAGTCGAGGACCGTCTGAAGTTCTATGAAACAGGAGACATTCCCAAGAAGAACATCGAGGTGATGAAAGAGGCCATCGAGGAGGCCCAGGCCGCCATGGACGCCACGGCCTCGGCCAAGAAGAAGAAGAAAAAGAAGAAGAAAGAACAGGCAGAGCCTATGGACGAGGATTAGGGTCACCACACATACAGCAACTAGGCGTCGCCATCATCGCTTCTTGTAACTCTTAAGGATGCGTTCCTACTACCGCTTATGGATGCGTTCCTACTACAGACCAACAAATCTTAGTAGTGCCGTTTGACGTTCCTCATTTTTCATTTATTTTATTGCTGAATGAAAAATGTTAAACGTCCTTAACGTTTAGGTTATGTGACTTTAAAACTCCATTAAAAAAAAAAAACTATTTCTTATATTATCAACGTGCTCTGCCTGTTAAAGGGTTTAAGGCGGCACACAAGTTTTAAAATTTTATTTCAAATGTCATTGCATTTCAGTAATTTGTTTAAACTTGAAAGGATCACCAATGTTTTAAATAGATTTAGCTTAAATCAGGTTAAGTGACCGTTGTGCACAACACCCTTAGAATTGTCATCTATGTTAACATAAATAACTTTATAAATCCATGGTTATATTATATATATTCCAAGTTGTCTCGTTTTAAAAAATGTGAAACGTCATACGTTACTTAGGTTTGTTTGACTGTAAGTTGTGACGATAGATTGTGTCATGTAAAACGTAAATATAGGTCAGAAAGATCGTTATTCAGGTAAATGACACCTATACAGTAAACACAGACAAGAACACAGCCAGTCGATAGTAAGAAAGTATTAAGTAGAACCTTTTTCTTATCCTCACCTTTGTTCGTGATCAGATCAGAGCTTATTAGTGTATGTTAGTATGCTGGAATGAAGACATTAAATATATCAATCATCATAATATCCTTGCTGCCCAAGACTTAAGCCCAGGGTCTGCTGACTGGTCTAACCAGATTTGGCTGAACTTCAGTTTTTACATGTAACGACTGCCCGGAACAACCCAAAGAAAAAACATCATTCTACGGCTAAACCAGTCGTCAGGATATTAGAAGGCACTGACTTCCTAATAACGACTGCCATTGATGATCATGACAGCCGGGACCAAAGGCTTAACGTGCTTCCCGAGACACAGAGCAAGTGGTAATTAGGCACATACCTTAAAAAAAGTCATGCGCACCTATGACCAGGATTTGAACTCTAGACCCTTTGATTAGAAGTCTATGGGTCTCGACACTTAGGGTATCGTCGCTCAACTAAAATATTTCAATGATGAAGCTTATTAAATATGTGAAGTGATGGTGATGACAGCTTGTTGAGTTACGGTCGGGAAACAAGGATCAGAATATCCTTGATCAGTGTGTCTCGATCGTAAAGTAATGTGCTCGGTAGCATTTTAGTCTTATTTAGCTTTAAGTCTTATTTCTTTATGTCTTATTATGATATAAGATTCTATATTTTATAAATTGAAATAAATATCTACTTAAAACATAATATGTGGTTTTATTTGATTGTAATTAGGTTATATCTGTAATAATTGAAGAAAATGAAGGTCGTACGTACGCGCCTTTAATAGGCAGAGACGGTTGAAAATTTTCATTGGCTTTCTACCTTAACATTTAAGTTAACATAAAGTTAAGGTTCATTTTGTGGTGACAATATATTTGATACTGTCTTAATTAAATTATAAATAATTATTTTTTGACCACTACCCCTAGGACTTTTTGGCGAGAAATTGAAGCGTCATGTCTGCATAAGAAATAAAAGTTTTGTTTCTGAAATTTGTGATATTTTGAACATTAATATGTAATAACAGGGCGGGAGAATCGCCCGTGTAGGATAGCCCTAATTTTTTGGAACGTACATGAGTGTTGGTAATTAAAACAAAATAGTGCAGAATCGCAGAAGTCCATGGAGATCTCAGTATAGTGCTACATATTTACTATGTTTTAAAACGAAAAAATGATTTCAAAAAAAAAATATTTTTCACTGAAACCTCAAGGGGTTTAGGGCGAGGGTATCACATTTACCTTTTATCATCTTTGCCATCACCTCTCATTCTCATTTACTATAAATTATATATTATTAATGTATCTTTTACTTGACACTGGCTAAATGTGCTAATAGCACGAAGCCATTATTTAAAACAAAAAAAAAATGTTGCAAGATAAATATCATTCCAAACTTATGTAAAATTAGACATCAAGATGTATTTTGTAGTCGTAGGCAAAAAAAGAAAACTTTTTTAGTCAAAAATTTATTTACATTTTCCACAAACAGAACAGTCTCAAGCCTGTATAGCAGGCAGATCATTACAGTTGATCCTAACGTTAATATTGACGGCGGCGAGCTGGGTGACGAAGAACTTGAAGATGTATGGAATGGCCACAGTTTGCAGCGAGCCGTCGCCACACAGTCTGCAACTAGCGCCCTTGGGTTTGTCTCCGCGGGCCAGCACTGGCCCGAGGAGGGTGCCACATTTTGAGCACATCGTTGCCTGGGAAAGAAAAAATACACCAGTCAGCACTCACATCTCATCAATATAATCATAGCAAGCCTTCTTCGACCAGTTTGGTGTAGGCCTACCCCCTCTACTTCGTTATACTTTGGACTGTCAGCATCCAATCCTAAGTGGCTACCCTTTTGATGTCATCCTTCCACGGTTCCACGGTTTGACGACCGATATGGCGTGGAGGTCAGTATATCTACACTTCACTCCAGAGGTCGTGGGTTCGATTCCCATACAGGACAAATCTTTGTGTGCATGAACATGAATATTTGTTCTGGTCTGGGTGTTTTCCTATGTATATTAAGTTTGTTTATACAAAAAAAAGTATGTAAGTATGTTTATCCGTTATTTAGTATCCATAACACAAGTTCTTAATGATACTTATCTTGGAACTAAATAATTGGTGTAATTGTTTATTTTATTTAAGCGTGTACCTCTATCGTACACAGTGTACCTGTTGCGTACACAGTGTATCTGTAATGTACACAAGGTATCATTAGTATACAAACGTACCTCGTGCCTATCGGAGCAGTGTAACAGTCGGTCTTGCAGTAAGAAGGCTGCCCCGTGTGAGAGGAGCGCGTCCCGTTCCATCTCCCCGAGACGAACGCCGCCCCCGCGCCTTCTCCCCTTCACCGGTTGTCGGGTTAACGCGTCGGTCATGCCCGTCGTTCGCACCTGGAAATTATAGACCAATTTTAATATAGCATTTCAAATAATACATCACTGGTTTATTTATGGCTGAAATGATAATGGTGATTGAAATTACCCAATTTATGTTTTGGTGTTGGTAAAAACCGGATTCACCCGAATACGATTTCTGCCAACCTCACATGCAAGTGGTGCACCTGCCGATCATCGGACAAGGCTTTGGCAAACATACAACTTCCAGGTAAGCAGCAAGAAGCTCGCCATCTATTAAATGGGACCAACATTATAATTTGCGAAAAGTGGACGGATTATAAGCCTATATAATTGTTTGTATGTATGTCTGATTGAAATAATGAAGCTTGTAGGTGTGGTGCTTGTGGTGGTAGAGTGCAAAAATCCGGATGTTTCGACCAAAATATTCTGTCCATGTAACTTTAAAAGATTTCCATAATCAGTAATAAAAACATTATCTGCGAGCCTACACTAATTCAACGATTCGTTATACCTATCTCTTTCACTCTCTGAGTATATCATTATCGAGTGAAAGAGTGGCACGATAACCGCCTTACACCAATCTCTCGGTACTTGGCCACTCGTAAAACACAGGTAAAAAGGCGGTGCAGCAGACCAGCTGACCAGACCCTGTCCAGCCCGCAGCATCACTAAGGAAATCCTATCCTGCTGCTTTTCCTAATTTCATTCCTTTCATACCACTCAAAATTTCATCTATGCTTATGCTATCATCCTGAACACTTTCAATCTCTTTATCCACTTCGTGACACGTTGGCTAACACGTACCCTATCATCTGTTTCAAAGAGGCTTTCAAAATACTCCTTCCATCTCTTTAACACGCATGCTTCTCCTTTCACTATACTTCTATCCAAACTCCTGATTTTTGACAGCTCCGATTCTGCAGAAAACTTATACGTTTGTCCGGAATTCGTCAGACAGTCTTCTATCAAATTCATCTTTTTGCTCATCTTTCTTTCTCTTCATCATCATATCCTAGCATTAAGCTAGACTTAAGCTTAGGGCCCAGGGTCTGCTATGGAACTGTGAAAGGACAGGAAATAGGTATGCTTATTGTACTAACCTGCCACTTATCGGAAACCATATGCCTCAAACTGATAGTGGATAACCCTAAAGAAAACGTCTGCTGTCATGGTAACTCTGAGCTCAAAAGAAGTTACAAGCAGTTTTTCCAAATTACTCACCAAAAGCACGACAATTCATCTACTTTTGTTGGCTGTATTCATTTTCAATACCTGAAAGTGTGTGCTAGGATCGTAGAAAATGGAAGGATGTGATCTCTGCCTAGACCTATTAGTAAAACATACATACATACATTCACGCCTGTTTCCCCGAAGGGGTAGGCAGAGGCATATTATACGCCCACACTTCGCCAATTATAAAGTTGGTCCCACGTAATAGGTGGCGAGCCTATTGCGGCTTACCGGGCACTGTTATGTTCGCCAGAGCCTCGTCCGTTGATCGGCACTTGCAGGTGAGGTTGGCTTGGGCTCCTTAGGTCTTCCCCCCGACTAGTATCCACCTTGTCGTGGTGGGGGGGCTGAGTACCTCCCGGTAGGGCGCAGGAGGCGCCAGGGAAAAGGTAACACCCAGAGACCGACGACTCTGGGTGCCCTTAGTACTGACTACCGGGGGAGAAACTAAGAGGGACCTGTGGAGGGCGCAGCGGGCGGGCCAGGAGGGCCCGTCAAGCAGCGCCAGGAGGGTCTTAGGCAGTGGGGGCAGGGGGCCCTTGCTGTCTAACCACAGACCCTCCGAGAAGTCGGCCACACACGCTATAGTCGCACAAGGAGGTAGGAGGGGCGCGTCCACTGCGCCTCTCTGAGGAGGTCCTCCCGGTTTTGGTCCGGGGGACGTTGGCCGCAGGCGGGGTGTCAGAAGCTGCAACCCAGGTACTGGCCCTCGCCTCTTTCTCAACAAGCGGCGGGCGTCGTCGGAAGATTTTTAGTGGGTATTACTGCTGGCAGTCGCGTCTGCCGGTGTTGAGTCCCACACCCCCTTTCGGTCCCCCTTTGGCCGGAAGGTAGTGCGTAAACGCATTTTGTTACCGACGTAAAACAAAAAAAAATATGGGCTCCTTAGGTCTTGGTAGGATCCCTATACACCCCTATACTATTAGTAAAAGCCGTGGTAAAATATGCGTGTAAGCTATCAGCATTGGATCCAAAAAATTGGTAAGTAATGTTCCTGTGTAAGAAATTTAAGCGTGACTTTTTTGCTGTCCATAGTCGGTGTGTGATCGTGCTTTTTTCAAGGTATGGAGCGCTCTTACTTTTCTTTGGCCCTACCGCCGAATTCGATGAATTTCAGCTTTTCATCTAGATCTAAATTATCTAAGGTGCATCAATCCGTACCGGGGAATCTGCCGAAAGCCATAGATTATTCATGACCTTGGCAGACTACTGAAGCGACCAATTAACTAAAAGATTATTATTTGCGTTTCGATGACACATTATTACCTGAATATTAATAATTTGTAATATAATTTAAAAAAACACAGATAGAGACTGTCAAATATTACGTCAGTCCTTCAAAATTTGTGTCTAAATGGAGAACGATTTTGCCTCATAATCGATTACCAGCAAGCTCGACGGTAGGCCCCCTGGACTGTATCGACAATCAGACAGTTTGTGGTGTATATGCATTATTAGAGAAAAATATACTGACCTGCCACTTATCAGAGACCATATGCCTCAGCCTCTGATAGTGAATGACCCCAAAGAAGATGTCCGCCGTCATCTCGCGACCATCCACGCCGCTGTACATGCGTTCCGTTCCGTAGTAGTTGTAGCCTCCAGCCTCCAACAGGCGGCCGAAGTAGTTGATGGCCGTGTCTTTCTCGTTGAAACGGAACGGCGTTGCGTCGTGTACCTGGTTATACCATTTTATTTTTATTCTCTTTATATGTTTTGGCGCTTAAGCGGATAAAGACACATTGCGGCAGTGTTTTATTTTCCAAAACTAGTGTACAATTGTGTTTTTATGTGTAAATTTAGTGGATTTTTATGTGTAAATATAGTGGCTTTTTATGTGTAAATATTAGGTCGGGGAAAAAGTCTTTTCGCATAACGTAGGTATATAAACTTATTATAAATTTTTTTTGACTGTACTATTTGTGTCTGGCTGGTTTTGGTAACATTAAAAAGGTTCCATTATAAAGAAAAGAAAAAAAAAAAAAAAGTTGTTTCCCGCTATTTTTCATTTGTTTTTCTCTCCGTAAAAATGAGTGAATCTAATGAAGAAATTCGATACATTTTAAAATTTTATTATAAAAAAGGCAAAAATGCAACTCAAGCAGTGAAAAAAATTTGTGATGTTTATGGACCTGATGCAGTGTCAGTAATAGTAGCACAAATTTGGTTCAAACGTTTTCAGTCCGGAAATTTGGATGTTAAAGATGCACCTCGCTCTGGTCGCCCTGTTACGAATAAAATGGACGCCATTTTTGAAAGAGTGGAGCAAGATCGGCATATTAGTAGTTACGATGTAGCTGAAGAACTGGGAATTGACCACAAAACAGTTTTGACCCATGTGAAGAAAGCTGGTTATACAAAAAAGATCGATATTTGGGTGCCACACGAGCTCACTCAAAGAAACTTAATGAACCGTGTACTTTCATTAAGTTTCTTTGAGTGAGCTCGTTGCGATTCATTATTGAGACGTAATGAAACCGAGCCGTTTTTGAAGAGATTGATAACTGGCGATGAAAAGTGGATCACGTACGACAAGAACGTGCGAAAAAGGTCGTGGTCGAAAGTTGGCCAGGCTTCACAGACTGTGGCCAAACCTGGCCTAACACGAAATAAGGTGATGCTGTGTGTATGGTGGGATTGGAAGGGCATTGTTTATTATGAGCTTTTACCGCCCGGCAAAACCATCGATTCTGATCTTTACTGCCAGCAACTGATGAGATTAAAGGAAGCAGTCGAGAGAAAACGGCCGGAATTGATCAACAGGAAGGGTGTGGTCTTTTATCACGATAACGCTAGACCACACACATCTTTAGCCACTCAGCAAAAATTAAGAGAGTTCGACTGGGAGGTCCTAGTGCATCCACCATATAGCCCTGACCTTGCGCCTTCAGATTTTCACCTGTTTCGGTCTCTGCAGAATTCTTTAGGTTCTGTAAGGTTGACCTCAAGAGAGGACTGCCAAAACTATTTGTCCCGTTTTTTTGATCAGAAGTCCCAAAGTTTCTACAGTAACGGGATAATGTCTCTGCCCACAAAATGGCAGAAAGTTATTCAACAAAACGGTACATATATATTGTAAATAAATGTAAATAAACTTTGAAAAAAATGTCTTGACTTTTCATACAAAAATACGAAAAGACTTTTTCCCCAACCTATTATGTATTTATGTATAAAAAGTATTTGTTTATCCGTTATTTAGTATCCATAACACAAGTTCTTAATGATACTTATCATCGAACTAAATAAATGGTGTAATAGTAATAAAACTATAAAAACGTCTTTAAATGGCAAGAAAAATAAACTTTTACATATGGTATCTTTCTGTGACCTGATTCCCTCTGATCCTGTTTTTGTCAAAGGAATCCCATGATCATGTAAACCCACCTCCAACCCATGGCACATACCAACCTGACGGGTTTATCGCCTAAATGCTTTGGGGTACTTCATAGAATGTTACTGAACTCAGAAGATGTAGCTACTAAAACACATATTCAAATACTTACATCCCCATGTATGCTAGCAGTCTTCCCCGCCATACACTCGACCATCATGGCGATGGTCATCCGAGACGGGAAGCCGTGAGGGTTGAACATGATGTCAGGCACCAGTCCAGACTCTGTGAAAGGGAGGTCTTCGGCGGTCCAGAGTTGGGAACAGATGCCTTTCTGACCTGCGCGAGACGCGAACTTGTCGCCTACTGTCGGGTTACGCTGGAAAAGAGTTTTTTTTATTTGTTTATATCGACGGCCGATATCGCGTGGAGAATGGAATTCTTGCACTCCGCTTCTGAGGTCGCAGGTTCGATTCCCACACAGGACAAATCCTTGTGTGCATGAACATAAATATTTGTTCTGGTCTGGGTGTTTTCCTATGTATATTATGTTTTAACAAAAAAAAAAGTATTTAAGTATGATTATCTGTTGTTTAGTATCCATAACACAAGTTCTTAATGATACTTATCTTAGAACTAAATAATTGGTGTAATTGTCAGAAAATATTTATTTATTAACATTTACTTATTCAGTTCTGGTACGTTTATCCGTTATTTTGTATCCATAACAGAAATTCTTAATGATACTTATCTTGGAACTTGGATAATTGGTGTAATTGTTAGAAAATATTTATTATTTATTTAAATTTAAATAAGCATAATACTTAATTATGCACATACTAACTCTTTGACAGAGAGAACATGTTGAAATTGTACCTTAACACAATTCCATAAGGTTTAATTTGTGGTGGTCACATATAGTCTAACGCGGTAAAGGGTAAAATATACGAGTAGCAGAACACATGTACCTATTATCTTTGTATTTAATAACTATAATAATATAATAACTATATAACTAGTCAGTGGAATTTGAACAACTGACCTGTACTCGGAGCATGATGAAGGCCCGAGGCCTGACCATGGCGTTGGTGGTGATGGCGAAGTCCCCACACTGTCTGACGCTGTCTACTATCACTTCTTCCTTGCCGGTATACCGGGAGACAATGTATTTGTTCTTCTCGCCGTCGAAATAGCTGAAAAACACGTATGGTTTTTTTATATACACATATATACAAAAATATATACGGTACATACATACAATCATATATATGAAAGGTCATTGACATTTGATGTATTAGTTTAGTGTATAGCCGTAAGAGGGAGCCAGGAGTAAGGGAATTAAAATGTGTCAAAGCCGATAGTAACTAGGTAGATTAGACTTATATATTGTTAAATAATTTCGTTGAAACACAGTTTGTTGTGAATCCTACTAATATTATAAACGTGAAAGTTTGTATGTGTGGATGGATGTTTGTTACTCTTTCACGCAAAAACTACTGTAGCGATTGTGATGAAACTTTGTACGTGTATAGCTGCAGTCCTGGACTAACATATAGGACACTCCTCATCCCGATGTTTCCACGGGAACGGGGACCACGCGGGTAAAACCGCAGGGCGCTGCTAGTTAGTTATAATTTGAAAGTGCACAGGTAGATTTTAAGTTCCATAAATAAGACGAGTAAAGCATGAACATTTAATTGTCGATTCTCTTTTTTTAGGTTAGTAACTATTGCATTAGTTGATAAATTTGTTAAATATAAGTTTACACCTATCTGTTATTAATAAATAAATCTCTTTTTTTAGATGAATCACATTGTGTTATGCTTCACGGCGAAAATAACCCATGAACTTATATATAATTTCCCGAAGGGGTAGGCAGAGGCATATTATATGCCCACACTTCTCCAATTGTATAGTTAATCCCACGTAATAGGTGGCGAGCCTATTGCCGCTTACCGGGCACTGTTATGTTCGCCAGAGCCTCGTCTGTTGATCGGCAGGTGCACCACTTGCAGCTGAGGTTGGCTTGGGCTCCTTAGGTCTTAGGAGGATCCATATACACTATAATACGGTACATTTACTATCATCATCATTTCAGCCCATTAACGTCCCACTACTGAGCACGAGCCTCCTCTCACATATCAAGGTGCGAGGGTATTAGGCCTCTAACATGGCTTAACGACTACCACATTTTGTGATAACCGGGACCAACGGCATAACGTGCCCTCCGAAGAACGGAGGGGTTTTTTGTCAGATGTCACACAGAGGGTCACCCATTCAAGGACTGACCTTGACGGTAAATGGGGGCCATTCCGAGAACACAGAGCCGCGGAGCTACCAGATATACTCATTATTAAGATGTATTTAAAAAAAACAGGCAAAAAAAAAATATATATAACCATATAACAAAAAAGAGTACAAAGGTGGACTTATCTCTAGGAGAGATCTCTACCAACCAACCCTAGCAGTTGTAAATTAAGTTAAGTTAGGGATTTAATTTAGTTACAGATCCAAGTAAAAGAAAAGAAACTAAAAATATATTCAAACCACTATACTTATATACATAAATCTAACTAACAAAGTAATTTTAAAAAATATATATTTATAAAGTGCTAACTAAGTGCCGACTCTTGGCGGGAAAGTGAAGAGTCATGTCAGCAGTTTTGTTTTATTTTCTAAAATTTGTGATATTTCTAACATTAATGTGTAATAACGGTGGATTATTAACCGTTAAGTTTTTGTGAATAACAAAGCAGTGCAACATTACTTTTCAAATTCTCTCAAGGAGTCCATGTGAGATCTCAGTATAGTCTCACATCTTTACTGAGGACTCAAGGGGTTTAGGGGAGGGATCTCATTTACCATTTATCATCTTTATCATCACTCATTCTCATTTACCTTGAATGATATATTATTAATATATCACTTACTTGACACTGGCTAGATGTGCTAGACGCACGAAGCCATTATTTAAAAGGAAAAAAAAAACTAAGTGCCAAATCTAAACAGGAATGAGCACTCATTTAACTTACCAATAGAAAGGAGTATCCGGCTCAATCCTAGCTCCAACGGCAGGCAGCCCATCAGAATCCATGTAAGCAGCCAGGTCAGGGTTGCTGGGGTCTCTTTGGAAGAAGGAGTTGGATTGCTTCAGATCCACCAGCTCAGATTTGTAGACGAAGCCGGCGGCGAAGCCTCTCTCGTACGCTGATTTGTTGATAATCATCGCGTCTTCCATGTCGTAACCCTGAGATGTTTATAAATAAATAATAAATAAATATTTTCTGACAATTACACCAATTTTTTAGTTCCAAGATAAGTATCATTAAGAACTTGTATTATGGATACTAAACAACGGATAAACATACTTAAATACTTTTTCTTTGTAAATACATACTTAATATACATAGGAAAACACCCAGACCGGAACAAATATTCATATTAATGCACACAAAGATTTGACCTGTGTGGGAATCGAACCCACGACCTCTGGAGTGAAGTGTAGGTATACTGACCTCCACGCCATATCGGTCGTTTATAATAACTACCTTTAAATACTCAAAGAGGTAGGCAGAGGCATAAAATAAAATATACTTTATTGTCTTTAAGATCAACATGATCATTTAGATTCGTCAAACATTCACCCACAAAATGGAAATTCGATATATTTTTTAACAACAATGAAAGAGATATGAGCGGTACCATAATAAAGAAATTAAAGCAAATGGGTTCTTTGTCAGGATTTTTCAAGGTTTGTCAGCTTATCTATCTGTTGTGATTTTCCTCAAGATTTGTCAGTATGTCGGTGACTCTTATCGGGGGTATCTGTCAGTCAGCCTGTCGTGATTCTAAAGGGGGTAGGGGATTGTCCATCAGTCAGTCTGTCGGTGACTTTAACGAGGCTTCCAAAAAGGCAACGAGATTGAGAAGAATGCCCCAAGAAACTCATCTCAGCCAACGCCAACACTTCGCCAATTATATTGTTGGTCCCACGTTATGGGTGACGAGCCTATTGCCGTTCGTGTCGCTTTGTGTATGCCAGATCCTCGTCCGTTGATCGGCAGGTGCACCACTTGCATGTGAGGTTGGCTTAGGTCTTAATAGGATCCCTCAGCACCTAGTAGCAGGCTCAGTAAATCAAAAATGAGACAAAGTGGGAATTCAGCTGAAGCTTTACATAAATAAAAAATACATAACCCTGAGTTAATTATAATAATTAGCTAATCATACTCAAGTTATTTTAAAACGACTTCAGAAGTAGTAGGTCTGATTTATTCAGCATTTATCATCATCATCATCATTTCAGCCCATTAACGTCCCACTACTGAGCACGAGCCTCCTCTCGCATATCAAGGTGTGAGGGTATTGGGTCATACTCCACTACGCTGACCCAGTGCGGATTGGCGGAGGCAGGTGTATGGCGTCCTGCTGTTAGAATTTATCAAGCCGCCTATTAGGCCTCTAACATGGCTTAACGACTACCACATTTAGTGATAACCGGGACCAACGGCTTTACGTGCCTTCCGAAGCACGGATCAGCATTTATACACACAGGGATATAGAGAACACATATTGAATATTAAAGGACGTTATGACTCAGGTCATGTCTCAAGAAAAGGATTAAATTTATTTCGATATAAGACCGCAGTCCACATACAAAACTTATTCCATATTTTTAATTAACTATAATGACATAGATGTTTATTTTCATACATACATAGTATAACGCCTATTTTCCCGAAGGGGTAGGCAGAGGCATATAATACGCCCACACTTCGCCGTTTGCATTGTTGATGCCACGTAATAGGTGGCGAGCCTATTGCCGCTCATCGATAACTTTTATGATCGTCAGTCTCGATCGGCAGGTACTCCAAGTAAGGTTGTCTTTAGCTTCTAAGATCTTGGTAGGATCCTCATCTATCCCAACTTGAAGTTATTTTATTTACAAAATCGTCAATAGTTAGTTAGAAGAAGTTGAACTGCTTTAATTTTCCGACCAGACTCCCAGAGCTACGAGCGCTTACTTATGTATTTCCTATGTATAAATGTATGTACAAAAATTCGTAGTCACTACCTCAGCCTATCAAGATCCGACACCTGAACACGGGCCTGACGAAACATAATAAGAAGGATTCAGATCCACCACGCGGACCCGGTGGTAGTGGAAGGATTGCGGATTGGCGGAGGCAGGTGTATACCGAATTGAATGCTGTAATATCAACTAAAAGTCTCTATATTTCTAATGAAAAATACTACTTACCGTGTAAGAAATAACGGCTACAATAGCATTGGTCCCACTAGGATAATCGTCCAATTTCAAGCGGTCGTAATGCGTGGGTCTGAAAAGGGGCGTGGCCGGAGTCTGCAGCCGGTATAACTTGGTCTCCGCGTTGGTTTGCCAAGTATGGATCGGGGTGCCCATCGTTTGTTTACCCATCTGGCACTGGTACATGTTACTGTAGGAGGAAATTTATGATTTAAATACTTATTGGACCTATAAAGTATGACTTAGTAAATGGAAGCGTTAAATTTTTGACCTACATAAGAGCTCTATTGAGCCAAACTTGAATAAAAGATTTTGACTTTGGTTCGCTTTGTAAGTCGTTGACGTTAGCCTTAAGAGGTGTAGCTTTGAGTCTGGTTTACCGGAAATACGCCTAAAGACATTTATATATAAAAAAATAAAATATACTTTATTGTCTTTAAGATCAACATGATCATCATTCGTCAAACATTCACACAAAATGGAAATTCGATATATTTTTTTTAACAACAATGAATGAATGAATGAGCAGTACCATAATAAAGAAATAAAAGCAAATGGGTTCTTTGTCAGAATTTGTCAAGGACGTTTTTATTTATTTTATTTAACAATTGTATATTATATGTACACACACAACATACAAAGGAAACAAAAATTATACAACAATGTACAATGGAGCTGCTTATTCCAAAAGGAATCTCTTCCAGCAGTCCGAAATAAGAAAAATACATTCAACCGTAGACGTAATGTGTAAAAAACAACAATATATATGCTACTACGTATGATAACATAGCATGGTACTTAATGCTATATATAATTTAATGTTTACCAACTCGATGAGTTGATTAAATTCAACAGTCTTGTAAGAAATTACATCTTATAGCTCTCTTAAACAGGCCCACATTTTATTATTTGTATATGACTGCGTGATTTTAGCGCCTCCTTTTAAATTACTTTGGAACAAGATTAGACATCGGTCAGTCTGACGGAGCGTCGTCGATAGTCGTCGCAGTCATGCTGTACGTCAGTTTTTACGTACTTAACGAACCGCCTTCGTTCCACGTCCAGGGTTTACTCAACACCTAAAGTGCTATGGCCAAACTTGACCATGGCGGGCAGCCGCCTTCATATCGCACCCCCGGTGCTACAACGTCACTTATGCAATTTTGTCAAAATAAATGTGATTATGAGAAAAATTACGAATATACCAAACTTGTATGTTTAGTTTTACTGTGAAATGAAGTCTGAAATAAAGGCTTAAATATTACTAGTTAATTTCTTAGATTAAGAAGAACTATGTTTTATAACAGGATATTTGATTTGGAAACGCTTCTCCTGGAAGATTAAATTGTTTATATATCGCACCCCCGCACAGAAATTAGGACCATTTGACACATCCATATTGTAACATACTAGGCTACGTAACTGCAATTTATTGTCATTGTTGACGACCGATATGGCGGGGTGGCGAGTATACCCGCACTCCACTCCTGAGGTCGTGGGTTCGATTCCCACACAGGACAAATATTTGTGTGCATGAACATGAATATTTGTTCTGGTCTGGGTGTTTTTCTATGTATATTAAGTATGTATTTACAAAAAAAAAAGTATTTATGTATTTTTATACCCCCGGGGGTGCAATATAAGTGCGGTTTAAGTGTGTGTACCTGTAGAAGCATATTATCTTTTAACTTTTTTTTATGCGTGTTATTAATTAACAATGTAAAATTATATCGCAGCTTTCCTGCTATAGGGGATCGATTTTGTGAAAATATAGGGACTCAAAAATCTTAAAACGCGTTTTCCTAAAAATCATGATTTTTTGAATTGGGCCCCCTTTGAATCTTTTTTCCTTAAATAATTAAAATTAAAGCCTGTGAGTTTCTTACCAGTTCTTCTTTAAGAACTTACTTACACTTACATATTAAAAAAAATGTCATCATATAACATGATGTATTAATATGTAACTCACCGTGGTGATTGGTTGCAATCCGGCATGGGCACCAGTTGAGCCAAGTTGCTCATGAACGCTGACTTTGACAGTTCCAAGTGTGTCGTTTTACCTGCAAGACAATAATAATAATAATTAATAAATAAATATTTCTGACACTTACACCTATGATTTAGTTCCAAGATTAGAACTTGTGTTATGGATACTAAATAACAGATAAACATATATAAATACTTTTTTTTTGTAAATACATACTTAATATACATAGAAAAACACCCAGACCAGAACAAATATTCATGTTCATGCACACAAATATTTGTCCTGTTTGGGAATCGAACCCACGACCTCAGGAGTGGAGAGCGGGTATACTCGCCACCACGCCATATCGGTCGTCAAAAATGACAATAAATTGCAGTTACGTAGCCTAGTATGTATGGATGTGTCAAATGGTCCTAACTTCTGTGTCTGTGATTGTCCACTAGCTTGGGACATCGTATAATATGATCTTAAGACCAGTGACATATCTGTGGTGTCAAGGAAAAAGTGGATGAGTCATTTGCACCTATTGGCACAAAATTTGGGTTTAAAAGAATATTTATTTTTTCATTAAAAACCATACAGTCACTTACATGAGAAATTTACAATAAAGGTGGGTAAGAATAAATCTGTCGAGTAGGTATAAAAAAATTGGGAACAGTCTACCTGGGCAGTGTACTGAATACTTGGCATATTCTAAACATTTTATATTAAATATAAAATGTTCTGACAAACTCCTTTTTGCCGTGACAAATATTCAAGTGTTGTACCAATAGGTGCAAAAATCTTTTTTTTAAATTTTTTGACTTATCTCCTTTTTCCTTGACACCATAGATATTATCCATAGTGATGATGAGCTTAATAGATACTGTGTATACAATAGAAATGTAAAATAATAACAATTTACTTTAAAATGATTTAATACTTTAAAATATAACTTAAGAAATGTTGTATTAGTAAAAAGTTGAAATAAATTAGTACGAGTTATGACTAGCTTACTCAGTGACGTCACTTGTTTTCGCATCGGTATAAAAGAGCAGGGGACGGCAAGCACAGACAGTTGCCGCCTGACTCGCGAGGGGTTCACTACTAGGTACTAGTTAAGGTATGATATATTTGTATTCCTCCGCCAATCCGCACTGGGTCAGCGTGGTGGAGTATGACCCAATACCCTCACACCTTGATATGTGTGAGAAGGCTCGTGCTCAGTAGTGGGACGTTAATGGGCTGTGATGATGATGATGATATTTGTATTTATATACTATTTCAGATACTGTTTCACATATATAAGTAATATTTAATGGCTCAATGTTGCTGCTTAAATTATTATAAGGCCATTTCTATAGATAGTATATTATGACCTATTTCGTTGCCAAATAATTTAACATTATATAATTATAATGAATATAATCAATGTTGAATATTACTGTTATGAATTATAAATATTGCTGTTTAAATTATCTTTCATTATTTCCACACATAGGCTATTTAGCATATTTTATAAATATTCTTCCTGATCTAAAGATAAAATGAATTATTGCTTATAATCAGCTCGGCGAACCTTGATCCCTATGACACTGACAGTTATTCCCACGACACAACCTTGTAGTAGCGTCACCGTTATATTATAATCGAATTGGCGGTGTCTAAAAATGATATTTATTAATTTTAGGCAGATATATGCAATTACAATAATATCCCGTTGGAATTATAATAATTATTAACACTTACAAGAAATTATCTCAATCAGACTTTACGTTGACGTCCTGCAAAAGTTACTCCGTTTGGAAGATATCGACTCGATTATTGTAATTGCATATATCTGCCTAAAATTAATAAATATCATTTTTAGACACCGCCAATTCGATTATAATATAACGGTGACGCTACTACAAGGTTGTGTCATGGGAATAACTGTCAGTGTCATAGGGATCAAGGTTCGCCGAGCTGATTATAGTCTAAATTAAAGCATATTGATATCCAATTTTCAATCGGTCTTTTATTTACTTATTCTTATATATCTTACCATATTTGATTAAATAGGTAAGTCTATTTGCTCCAGCCTTATATATTTATATATAATTTATCTATGTATCTAACAAGCTCTAAATTGTCAATTAATTTTTTTTATGAATTACCGAAAAGTCAGGCTAAAATCATTTCATTAATGTCACAAACCTTATTCGGGTGAGTTCGTGTTTGTGCTATTATAATAGTATAATAGCATAAATACGATCGTTTTTAGTGTCTCACAGACAGTACTAAACAACACTCTCCTGAAGCTGCTTGAGCCCACGTTACGACGTTAATATTAGAATTAAGAATTAACCTCTTTGCTTATTATGTTATAAATAAAAAATTGTTTAATTTTATATTACATTACTTTAAATTTAGGAGAATGCTGTATACGCTTCTAAAGGCCAACATATATGTAATTTTGTGGTTGTGTTTTGATTTTGTATATGTTTATATGTTTAGCTGTTAGCGTATACATAAATAATATAAATAAATAAAATAAACCTTTCAATATCTCCATCTGTGAGATCGCCACGTCTAAATACAACTGTTCCATAGTCCCGATGAGCTCTAGATTGCCCGTCGATAAGTTAATGACAGGTCGCATCATACGCGCTTCTGTTGTGAACAGGAACAGACCAGGGTACTGTGCACTTATCTGTAACAACATTTATTTACATACATAGGGTAAAATGCCCTATTGCTGTCACCACTCCAACTTATTGGCAATCTTAACAATTATCAAAAAAATAAGAAAACTATATATATTCCATTATCTGTGGCCTGTCGAAAAAAAAACTTTGGTCTATGGTCTTTATAAATTGGCAACACTAAACGTCAGTTAATTTAAACAGATGTAAAACTTCAAAACTTTATTCAAGCCGCAACAAGTTTTCTGTTACGTGGGTTGTTTCTTTAAAATTTTGTTAAGGTACGTGGTTTTCTGTTTCTTTTGTTTATATGGTAATTATTTTGATTAACCATGATCTTCAATATGTTTATAAGTACATATAAACAAATCAACGTGTTTCTGGTGGCATTTTGCTGTTTAGTCTGCTATATTTTAATTTATTGCTATGCCAATAATTGGTGGATTAGGTGCCAACAATATGTTTAAAGGTGACAATAAATGGGCTACAGGTCTATTTTGACCAAAACGTGTATAAGTGGCTGCAAGAGATGCAGTGAAAAGTATAGTCGATATGATCACAATATGAAGATTAATATGAATGCATAATCAACAATTTCTAAAGGAAATAATTACATTTTCGAAAAGGTTTCTTGAATCGTATTGCTTACAGTGCCAATAATTGGGTGGTTTACCCTACATTCACGCCTGTTTTCCCGAAGGGGTAGGTAGAGGCATATCATACGCCCACATTTCGCCACTAACATGGTTGGTTCCACGTAATAGGTGGCAAGCCTATTGCCGCTTACCGGGATCTGTTACGTTTGTCAGAGCCTCGTCTGATGATCAGCAGGTGCATCACTCGCAAGCGAGGTTGGCTTGGACTTCTTAGATGTTGGTAGGATTCCTATACACCCAAACTTTCCTTGTCACATAAATATCTATAAAAACCTTATGTTTATAGATAGTTAGCAAGTGCGAGATGAAGACGAGCTAAGATGCTGTACCAAAGGGTTCTCTGGTCCGCAGTGGAGGGAAGGAGTGCTGTACCAAGGCTGTCATAAATATTATGAGCACAATTATCATATCCCTAGACTTAAACATAAGGCACAGGATCTGCGAAAGATATGGAGAGTTGGTGATTGCAGTTCCATTCAGTATGCAGCATGACGCTGCTACCCATAATTCATTGGATTTCTCTTCGTCGACTCTTATGACTCCCCGTGAGATGAGAGGGGGTGGCGCTTTAAAGAACGGTACTGTGGTCCACTAACCTTAGAGACTGGCACAAGAACAATCTCCGTGGTGATGGGAAGCTCTACCCCCTGGACCTTGAGGGTTCTCAAGTGTGCCACGGCTCTTTCGGCCGTCTCCTCAGGCATGAAGCCGACCAGGCGACCGTCTACCATCACCGGGTAATGGTACACATCTCTCTCCAGAGGTAAGTTCGCTACTGAGCTTATTGGCTCCATACCTGTTGACAAATACAAATGGGTAAGGTGTTACACAGTACTTATATGTTAATTACAGGCTTGTGTCGCATAAAAAAGTTTGTACTTTTATTATATTTCATTTGATTTTAATTTCATGCGCCCTTCTTCGGACATGGGCCTCGTTTCGTTAAATTTTTTTCGTTAAATGTAGGTATAAAGTATCAAACGATCATCCAGTGAAGGACGAACACGCTGTTTTTTAGTATAAAATTCGCGTATTTGACGAAAAAAATCATACACGTAATATCTAACGACTATCTAACCTTCCCAAAAGAAGTGTGGCGTCTTGCCATTAGAATTTTCAAAATGCTCCATAAGGTCACTATCTCGGCCCAATCTAAAACTAACCTTGACGATTTTCTTGCCTGTTCTTTTACTATGGATGGGCGCGCTAGTTTTTTAATTTTAGTTTGTGATTTTTGACGAAGTTTTTTTGAAGATTTTTCCCGTCCTTGTTTGTTAATGCTTGAAATCATATTCTATGTCTTCTTCGAACGTTAACTTCAAAACCAAAGCGTCCTACAAACCAGTAAACAACTATAGTAACAGATTTAACCTAAGAGGTTATACTACTTACCACATCTCTCTAGCACGGAGGGCAAGGCTTTTACTTGGCCAGCGTCTGGTGTCGCCGTTATCTGAAACATTTTATTTGCTATACTATTACTACTAATATCATCGTCATCGCCAAGAAATTTGATGCGTCGTTCCTGTGTAAGATCATTAGGGTGCGTTTCCACCAGAGATGAGCGAGGAATATTGTTAAGAGCCGATAGAATCGCTCCATTAACTTAGCTTTACGCAGCGCAGCGCTAAACAAACACATTTCGCGCAACGCTTCTTCGCTTTTGTTCGTTTGTGTATTTGGGATCGAAATTTACGAGAGACGGAAAGTGTGAAAGCGATATCGATAGAAGAGTGAATGCTGAAAACATGTTGAAGGGGCACTACACGCCTTTGTAAGCAGTCAAAAAGTGTCTTAAAAGGCACGTCTGGCAGTTAATAGAGGTGTGTTGGTGCCTAATGTATGGAAGCGAATGTTGGTTATGGCAGAAGAAACATGAGAGTAAGATTAATGCAGTAGAGATGAGAGCACTCAAAAGTATTCTAGGTGTGAAATTGAGTGATAGGATTAGGAATGAAGTGATAAGGGTTAAAGCTGGTGTAAAAGAAGATCCCCCCGACCTTGTCGTGGTGGGGGGGCTGAGTACCTCCCGATAGGGCGCAGGAGGCGCTAGGGAAAGCTAACACCCAGAGATTGGCGACTCTGGGTGCCCTTAGTACTGACTACCGGGGGGGAAACTAAGAGGGACCTGTGGAGGGCGCAGCGGGCGGGCCAGGAGGGCCCGTCAAGCAGCGCCACGAGGGTCTTAGGCAGCGGAGGCAGGAGGTCCCTGCTGTCCAACCATGGACCCTCCGAGAAGTCGGCCACACACGCTATGGTCGCACAAGGAGGTAGGAGGGGCGCATCCACTGCGCCTCTCTGAGGAGGTCCTCCCGGTTTTGTTTCGGGGGACGTTGGCCGCGGGCGGGATGTCAGAGCTGCAACCTAGGTACTGGCCCCCGCCTCTTTCTCAACAAGCGGCGGGTGTCGTCGGAAGATTTTTAGTGGGTATTATTGCTGGCGGTCGTGTCTGCCGGTGGTGAGACCCACACACCTCTCTCGGTCCCCCTTTGGCCGGGAGACAGTGCGTAAATGCATTTTGTTACCGACGTAAATTTAAAAAAAATGTTGTAAAAGAAGATATAGTGACAAGAATTGAGAAAGGTATGCTTAGATGGTTTGGTCATGTTGAGAGGATGAATGAAAGTAGATTAACGAAAGTGATTTATGATGGACAAGTGATTGGAAGTGTTGGGAAGGGAAGACCATGTAAGACCTTCCATGACCAAATCCAAAAGATTTTGGAGAAAGGGCAGTTTAAAAGTACCCTAAACCGACGGGCGTGTATGATAAGGTTAATGAGTCTGATTAAAGCTAAGAGTGTCTGCCAAGATCGTAGCAAGTGGAAGGATGTGATCTCTGCCTACCTCTACGGGAAAGAGGCGTGACATTATGTATGTATGCATCTTCGCGCATCTCTGGTGCAAACGCACTTAACTGAAACGAGCTTAACACCGGAGCTTTTCGCTGCTGGCTCATGTGTTTCCTTGTTCCTATAATCCCGGATCTTTTAAGGAGGCCGTCATGAGTGGGCGCCTTCATTTTTTGGACTGCATCGACTGCTTACCATTAGGCAGGATTATGACTTGTCAAATAAAAAAGAAAGCTCAGTGTCGTCCAGCGTGTAATAGATTCTATTAAGCAAGTGATGGATTAAAAATATCTTTGTAACAATTCCCGCGCTACTATAATTTCCCGAAAAATCGAGAAACTATTCAACACGACACGTGTTTCGTGTTTACCTGAAGATGCCCTGTGTAAGGGCGAAACAAGGGAATTGTTACAAAGATATTTTTAATCCATCACTTGCTTACAATGGATTTCCGCAAAGTAACGCCTGAATCAATAAATTATAGATTCTATTTCTAAGAATCTAAGCTTCGTGATTTCAGTGTATTTTTTTTTATTACATTTTGTTTCGACGTTTTCAAGTGATATGTAATAGTTTATGAAATAAAGAACTTTTTACTTTACTTTACTTAAGAGAGCTATACTCAGCGTATCCTTAAGTGATAGAATCAGAAAGAAGAAAATCCGTAAAACTGGAATGATCGACCTAGCGAGGCAGATTTGCTTAATGAACAGATGACTGATGGGGAATTATGGTTCCTAAATGGCAAACGTAAAGAGATCGTTCTCCCATCCGACTGAATGATGACCTAGTCAAGGCGACGAGAAGCCGGTGAATGCAGGCAGGTCGAGATTGATCGACGTGGAAAACAATTGGAGACCCCTTCAATTTGACAACCGATATAGCGTGGTGGTGAGTTTACCCGCACTCCGCTCCTGAGGTCGTGGGTTTGATTTCCACACAGGACAAATCTTTGTGTGTATAAATATGAATATTTGTTCTGGTCTGGGTGTTATCCTATGTATATTAAGTATGTATTTACAAAAAAAAAGTATGTATTTATGTTTATCCGTTGTTTAGTATCCATAACACAAGTTCTTAATGATACTTATCTTGGAACTAAATAATTTTTGTAAGTGTCAGAAATATTTATTTATTATTATTTATAATGCTGAAGTGGACTTCTAATGGCTGAGATAATGAGGATATTGTTCCAATTCAGAATTCTAGAATGAGTCATCATTTACCTTTCAGTTTATAACTAATTGCGAGTTCTACGTCAAAATTTCTGTTGTATAATCTAAGACCTCGATTCCACGAAATTAAACTTAGTAGGTTTAATCACAGCTTGTGAAAACTTAGACAGCATCAGTATTACGTTTTTAATCGGTATAAAGCATATGCAAGAGTCATCTATCCAAGAACTGTCCTATGTGACGCTGCCTAACTCCGTTGACCGTGCTCCCCGTGTCCTGTTCTAGGTACCGTGTCGCGGTAATTAGATGCTTGAGGAGCCCACAAGACGCTGCGTCTGGAATGTGAACGGGACACGCGAAGCCCCACGCTTCTAATAACAGCTTCCTCGCTTCCTGACCTATGTGACGCTGCTTGACTCCGTTGATTGTGCTCCAGCTGTCCTATTCTAGGTACCTGTGCCGCGGCAGTGAGATGGTTGAGGAGCCCACAAGGCGCGCCATCCGGAGTGTGGACGGGACACACGAAGCCCCACGCGTCTGGTAGCAGCTGCCTTGCTTCTGTAGTCCTCATCTCCATGAAGAATGACCCGCGGTGGATGGACCTGCCCACATATGGTTCAACTTAAAATCTTCGTTAAGACGGGTGTGTAAACCCTTGAAGGGGTAGTAGAAATACAGACCACATCTCAGTCACGTCCCAGCACAAGTAAAAAGTTCTTTATTACATAGCACTTGAAAACGTCAAAACATAATATACATAAAAAAAAATTAAATATTAATATGTACCCTGAAATCACGAAGCTTAGATTCACTTACATGCAAATAAATAAAAATTAGGTGTAAGTGAATCTAAGTGCCAGTTCCGAGCCCCCGCTCTGTGAGAAGAACTAACAAGAAACTCACAGGCTATGCTCTTTTACATTACATTCAAGTCTCCATTTGCCAACTTAAAATCATTTTATCAAGTTTAGTTCAGTCAAGCTGTTATAAATGTCAACTTAACATCTAACGAGCCCACACAAGCCAGAGGAATTAAGAAGGGACGTTCTCTATCGATATTAAGGTCTTCGCACGCCTTGGAACGCCTTTCAGTTAGGTGGAGCGACGACATTCCCAAAGCTACGGCTAAGTGGTACATTACGGTGCCATTGGAGACCTTTATCCAGCAGTAAACGAGAACAGGCCGATGTTGATTAAATTTTCCATCTGAGATGAATAAAATAAGGGTGTATAGGGATCCTATCAAGACCTTAGAAGCCCAAGCTTACTTCACCTGCAAGTGGTGCACCAGCCGATCAACAGACAAGGGTCTGACGAACAAAACAGTACTCGGTAAGCGACAATAGGCTCGCCACCTACTGCGTGGGAGCAAAGCTATAATGCCGCGTGGTACCGGCCTAGAATGTGCAGTGTGGTACCGGCCTAGAATGTGCAGTGTGGTACCGGCCTAGAATGTGCAGAGTGGTACCGGCCTAGAACAGTAGCACCCCCTCTCATCTTATTAATCTTATCTTTATCTTATCTCAATCTTATCTTAATCTTATCTTAATCATATCTTAATCTTATTAACGAAGGAACGATGATAGGCAGCAGCGTCATTCTGCTGTCTTGAAACTGCGATAACCAACCCGCCTGCCTAGGTGGTGATTATATGCAAATACCCCCAGTGTAATGTAATGGGGAGGCCAACGTTTAATATGCCTCTGCCTACCCCTGTGGAGAAACAGGCATGCCTCTATGTATGTAGATGTAAAAGAAACTCACTTGAAATGCGACATGTATCTCATCCGATTGATGTTCTCGGCGACAATAGTGAGTCCCTTATGTTGCGATAGGTTGACGTTTTGAGAAGGGGCGTTGCCTGTCGATATGAAGGTCTCCATCTTCGGTTCTATGTTGCCTGCCGCTCGCATTAGCAACGCGAAGTCTTGCTGTGAAAATAATTATTCCATATATCGCACCTTTGGAATTATAAAGGCCTAATTCAACATTTAGTGCCGTTTGGTACCGGCCTAGAACAGAGCCACCCCCTCTCATCTCATGGGGAGTCGTAAGAGTCGACGAAGAGAAATTCTATCGGATGATGGACAGCAGCGTCATCCTGTATACTGGCCTTGAACTGCGATCACCAACCCGCCTGCCCAGCGTGGTGATTATAAATATATATTTTCCGACAATTACGCCGATTATTTAGTACCAAGATAAGTATCATTGCAAACTTGTGTTATAGATACAAAATAACGGACAAACATACGTGAATACTTTTTCATTTGTTAATACATACCTAATATACATAGGAAAACACCCAGACCAGAACAAATTTTCATCTTCATGCACACAAAGATTTTTCCTGTATGGGAATCGAACCCATGACTTTACGAGCGTAATGCGGGTAGACCCCAAATGTTCAGCAGTGGACTTTATAAGGCTCATATGATGAATTCACAATTTGAAGGTATTCATTCGTTTAAATAGTGCAGATATGAAAAGTATGGCTTGAAATCTCTAATTACGAGAATACATATACAAATTTAATTGATTTGTGAATCTTTCTTAAATGTTTTCCAAAAACTAGAAATAAATTAAGAATGCATATAACACTACTTAATTCAATACCCCATTCTCATTTACTTTACAATATATTATTTAAATCTTTGTGTGCACAAACATGAATATTAATTTGTTCTGGTCTAGGTGTTTTCTATTTATAGTAAGTATGTTTTTACAAAAATAAAGTATTATTTAGTATCCACAACACAAGTTCTTAATGATACTTATCTTAAAACTAAATAATTGGTGTAATTGTCAGATAATATTTATTAATTACTCAAATAAACTTATCAAGCCCTGATGTATTCAAATCAAATGAGGACCGATATTGCGTGGAGGTTAGTACACCTGCCATACGCTTGAGGTCGTGGGTCCGAATCTCACACAGGACAATTATTTGTTTGCATGTATTTTTTTGTCTTGAGTGTTTTTTTATGCATTAAAAAGTATTTATATATGTGATATACCCATACTAGAAGCTTTGTTTAGTTAAAGGCTAAATGGCACTGTGTGAAAAGTATGAACCGTAGTTATTATGAGTACTAATTTGCTTTGCTTTTAGTTTTTATTGTTGTAATTTTTTTATTATTATTGTAATTTTGTTTTATATGTGTTTCTTTCGTTGCAATAAAAAGTTCATCTATCTAATTTTATTTATAGCAGCTTACCAAAGTAGTTTTAAGTTGTCCAGTCGTTCTCGCTTTCTTGTTCATTTGCAATCGAATGGACGTCATGAAGTACTGTAGGCGTTCCTTAAGGATCTGCAGGTACAGGTGTCCCCCAAGGATCACTTCCTGGACCATTACTGCGTCGCCTCCTTCAACCTACAATATCATAATAATTAATAGATAATTTTGTAGTAGCTGAGTTTAAAAAGCGACGATACCCATAATTTCAATTTTGGATTAAAACCCTGTTCACGCCTGTGGCTTTTCGAAGTTATGTGTAATTACCGCTTGCTCCGTGCCTCGGAAAGCACGTTAAGCCGTTGGTCCCGGCTGTCATAATCATCTATGACCATCGTTATTAGGAAGTCAGTGCCTTCTAATATGGTGACAACTGGTTTATTTATTATTAAAATAGTACAACCACATCATACATATTAACACAATCTTAAAAAAAAAGGACACAACATAAATTACACCTGATATGTACGACAATTACGGTGTACATAACATTCACTATAAATTTGCAGAAAGGTTACAAAATAAGATGGTTAACCATAGAATAATTATGGTTTAACCATGACGACCGATATGGCGTGGAGGTCAGTATACCTGCACTTCACTCGAGAGGTCGTGGGTTCGATTCCCACACAGGAAAAATCTTTGTGTGCATGAACATGAATATTTGTTCTGGTCTGGGTGTTCTCCTATGTATCTTAAGTATGTATTTACAAAAAAAAAAGTATTTATGTATGTTTATCCGTTATTTAGTATCCATAACACAAGTTCTTAATGATACTTATATTGGAACTAAATAATTGGTGTGATTATAAGAGAATATGTGTAATTACAGCTTGCTCCGTGCCTCGGAAAGCACGTTAAGCCGTTGGTGCCGGCTGTCATAATCATCTATGACCATCGTTATTAGGAAGTCAGTGCCTTGTAATATGCTGACAAGTGGCTTCACCATAAAATGATGTTTCCCTTTGAGTTGTGGAGGTCAGATGGCAGTCGTTAGCACGAATTTACCATACACTATGCGCATATCATTCTATTTGCCTATTCGACCTCTTTGATGCGTGTCGACAAACTAACAAGCGGATACGCATGTTCGTCACAAAAAAAAATGCCACACATACTGTCCACACATGGCGGTTATTTGCCAAATATTCATCATCATCTCAGCCCATTAAAGACCCACTACTGAGCACGAGCCTCCTCTTACATATCAAGGTGTGAGGGTATTGGGTCATACTCCGCCACGCAGTCCCAGTGCGGATTGGCGGAGGCAGGTGTGTGGCGTCCTGCTGTTAGAATTTTTCAAGCCGCCCAATAGGCCTCTAACATGGCTTCACGACTACCACATTAAGTGATTACCGGGACCAACGGCTTAGCGTGCCTTCCGAAGCACGGAAGCGTTCGACATCAAATGCCACACAAACGGTCACCCATACAAGGACTGACCTCTGTAAACATTGCTTGACTTCGGTGATTGTTTCCGTCACGAGCATCACGGAGCTACAAGCGCTTCAAAATATGCCAAATATTACCCATACGCAAATACAAATAGCCAAATAAGTACCACCAAGAACTTTTCAAGCCTCCCAATTAGGCCTCTAGCTTGGCTTACCGACTATCATATAAAGAGTGATAGCCCAGACAAACCGATGATAAAATTAAACGCCACACAAACGGTCACCCATCCAAGGATTGACCTATATGAACCTCTGCTTTACTACGGTGATCGTTTTCAATCACACGCGGAGCTTCGCGTGCTTTCATAGGACTTACCTTGCACTTATTCTGGACCAGATCGAACAACTTCTGCGTCATGAACACCAAAGCGTGGAATTTATCTTCTTTGTTAGTGAGGTGTATGAGCAGACATCTGGAAATAAATCTAACATTAATATGACTACAATAAAATAAAAATAATCGTTGGTTTGATTCTCCTTGCTGTTATATTTTGGTATTATATATTTATATCTGTAGTTTATGATAAGTGTAGTTTATTTTTTTTTATGTTACTTTATGTATGTTTATGTTTTTGACGACCGATATGGCGTGGTGGCGAGTATACCCGCATTCCACTCCTGAGGTCGTGGGTTCGATTCCCAAACAGGACAAATATTTGTGTGTGTAAATATGAATATTTGTTCTGGTCTGGGTGTTTTTCTATGTATATTAAGTATGTATTTACAAAAAAAAAGTATTTATGTATGTTTATCCGTTATTTAGTATCCATAACACAAGTTCTTAATGATACTTATCTTGGAACTAAATAATTAGCGTGTCTGTTTTTTTTATTTTTATTTATTTATTAACTACCGCACCGCCTTTAACTAGCTACCTAACTACCGTTAACTAGCAGAGAATGTCTTACGGCATTAAGTACGCCTTTTGTAACTTTAAGTGTGCAATAAAGATAAATAAATAAAAAAAAACAGTTAATCTGGGGCTGCCTTTTCATTATACCTACTACTAACATAGTCTATAAGTTTTATTGTTACTAACAATCTATGGATGTTTGGTCTGAAAATAAATGATTTTTTTTATTTTTTTATTTATTACTACCCACAACTATACTATAAACTACTTGAATCATACGAATCGAAACGAAAACCCACTTTAACAGCGGGTTTAAGAACTAAGATACTTGCATACTTAACAATCTGTTACCCGAAGTTACGCGAAGGAGCGCGATGCAGTTACCGCCTGTGTCTTATTGATAAACGGCTAGATTTGAGTCATGTATTAACCATCATTATAATTTCAGCCATTTCAAAATCCATTGCTGAACGTAGGCTTTCCACGTTGATCGATCCTGTGCCGCCTGCATCCACTGGCTCCCCGCCGCCTTGGCTGTTTCGTAGCAGTACGTTTGCTGATTCGTGGTCGCCATTGGAGAACTTCCTCCGACGTCGGTTCTTCCAGGTATGTGCCCCGCCCACAACCACATCAGCTTGCAAAGTCACTTTTTTTATTGTCGGTAAAAAAATGCTGTTTACGCACTTTATCCCGGCCAATGGGGAGACGAGCCCTCCTGGCACGCCCGCTGCGCCAACGGCGTAGCCGGAGAGAGATCGGATCCCTCTCCCGCCTCCTTCTGCAGCGCACATCATCATCATCATTAGTATGATGGTCGGCAGCGAAAGAGCGACTCCACCCAGGACCGCGGTAAGCATCGCCCGCGGCCCCGCCCACGCCTGGCACTTCACCAAAATGTGCTTACTCCAGTTGTCCTACGCATTTCCTCATATGTGGTTCTATCACTTAGGGGCACTCCGAGCACAGCTCTACAGCACTCTGGAGCGACTGGTCAGACATGTATTAATAACCTTTTTAAATATCTTAAAATATTGAGTTTCTTGCATCACTAGATAAAATATTTTACATTTTAATGTGAATAGTGTAAAACTAGTACCTTTCTAATAAGTATTCAGCGGCCTGCTCATCAGTGGTGTCCGGAGGCAAGTTCTGAAGCCTGGCTCGGAACATCCGGCCGAGATACGTCCGGCACTCTGCGGATGAATGCAAGCCTTCTTCATGGAGCTCGCGAATCATGTTTTGAATACAACTGTATGAATAAAACAAATAAATAAAAAAAATATTCTCTTACAGTCACACCAATTATTTAGTTCCCAAGATAAGTATCACAAAGAACTTGTGTTATGGATACTAAAGAACGGATAAACATACTTACATACTTTTTTTTAATACTTAATACATACATACATTCACGCCTGTTTCCCTGAAGGGGTAGGAAGAGGCATATTAATACGCCCACACTTCGCCACTTACATAGTTGGTCCCACGTAATAGGTGGCAAGCCTATTGCTTATACTTAAAATACATAGGAAAACACCCAGACCAGAACAAATAATGAATATGATAAATATGAACACAAAGATTTTTTCTGTGTGCGAATCGAACCCACGACCTCTGGAGTGAAGTGCAGGTATACTGACCTCCACGCCATATCGGTCGTCAAATAATTATAAATGCAACAAGTATTAGCAAAACGTGTCAGCTATCCTCCGCACTAGTAAGGACTGTTGAATATCAAGTGATGGATTAAAAATATCTTTGTAACAATTCCCGCGCTACTATAATTTCCCGAAAAATCGAGAAACTATTCAACACGACACGTGTTTCGCCCTTACACAGGGCATCTTCAGGTAAGATAGGAGCCTCAGAACAACGATGTCTTCACGACCAACGCTGAAACGAGAGTCTCGTTTTTTAGATTCGAGATTTTTCGGGAAATTATAGTAGCGCGGGAATTGTTACAAAGATATTTTTAATCCATCACTTGCTTACAATGGATTTCCGCAAAGTAACGCCTGAATCAATAAATTACTGTTGAATATAGTCAATAGAGTGGACCCTCGGTAATTCGACAAACGTGTTGCTGATCAAAGTCGGACTACAGAGTACTACAAACGACATCAATAATTGATATGTAAAAGCTTAGAATAGTGCCACCCCTTTTCATCTCCGCACGCTAAGAATAAAAGTAACCCATTACAAAATTTAATTTTTTTGGATTGATACGAAAATGTGTCGGTCTCATAGACGATATTCTTCTTATTCTTCAATCATATTTTATTATGTTTGTATATATTTGGAGCCCAAGCCAACCTCACCTGCCAGGCTCTGGCAAACATAATAGTTCCCGGTAAGCGGCAACAAGCTCGCCTATTACGTGGGATCAACTATATAACTGGCGAAATGTGAACGTTTAAAATGCCTCTGTGTTGAGGCACCAGTCTCAACATCGCCGCGCGCGCTCAGGCGCCAGCGGCAGTGAATGAGGAACGCGGGGGGCAGGGGGCTCGCCGGCCGGTCTACGGCTGATCCCGCGCCCCGCGCCACATCAGTCAGCTGTTGCACGCCTCTACGCACGGCTGCGCTTACGCATTTTCCTTATTGTCAATAATTCTTATTTCATATTCTTATTCTTGTTTGCATTTTTACATACTTATTACATTTTTATACAGTCCACTCGCATTTCATTTATCTCTCAACAAAGGGCTATCGTCGCGAATACTCTGCCTACCCCTTCTGGGAAAGAGGCGTAATATTATGTTATTTATTACGTATGTCTATTGAGCCAAATACGAATAAATTATTTTGACGTAGACTTTGAAAGCTTCAATGATAGACAACTATGAAGCAGGAATGTTGCGAACATTTGCATCCGCATCGGCAAATGCGGAACTTCCGCATAGATTTGGACATCTACGTCCACATCCGCATTAATCAGTGCGAATGTTCATGCGGATGCGAATATCATGCAAGTAGCGACAAAAAAGAATTGGGCAGGGCCCGGCGATTGGAACGCATGCCGGTCGCACGAGCAAAGAAATTGGTAACAAGATTCGACACGTTACAAAAATATGAACTTAAGCTTGATTTAATTACAATTATAATAATAATTAATAGATTCTTCATTAATAGACTTTATTTACATAATATCTTAAACATCTGCATCCGCGGATGTGAGCCTTCAAAACTCCGCATCCGCATTTGTATTCGCATCCGCGGATGTGAAAAAATCAGCATCCGCAACATCCCTGCTATGAAGGTAGACATTGGAACTATTTAATCATCTCTGCCCATTATTTAAGATTAAAACCCTGATCATTATACCATTACTAAGCATGGGGTCATTTCTGAATCAAGGTGAGAGATTCCGGTCAAATTCCACCACGAGGACCCAGGGCCGCTTAGCGGAGGCATTTTGCTATTAGAGTTTGTCCAGACACAGCTATTACTTTGGATAACGGGTTACCATATATACTGATAACTGGAACCAACAGTTCAACATTCCCTTCATAGCAGTTCTCAACCTCAAATACCACTAGAGTTAAACCCACAATAATATACTGTATAGACCACTAAGCTCTGGAATTCGCTGCCGGCTCATGTGTTTCCTATTTCCTATGATCCCGGGTCTTTTAAGCGGGGCGTGAAACGGCATTTTAGCAGGCCGTCATGAGTGGATGCACTTTATACCGTGCTTATTTCACGTTATAAAGCGCTTTCATTTCCTTATTGGACTGCATCGACTGCTTATCATCAGGCAGGATGTAGTCATTATGACGTGTCACATTAAAAAAAAAACTGTTCAAAATAATAATATACACACAGTGTCCAACATCGAGACACATGATGTACGAGGGGGCATAGGAGGGGCGAGGAGACGGTGCGACGACGAGCGACCGCGGCGCCGGCGGGACCGATCGGCCCCGCCACTAGACACTCGACCACAGGATCTCAAGGCGACCATACGTCACTCTTTGCTATTTTAATTAACTTCTATAATATATCATTTAAACATACAGTCCACTTTCATTTCTTCGCCTTGCACAATGGCTGATAAATTTATTAAAAAACGCAGTTCCGTTAAGGCAAAGCTTACAAATTATTTTTAAATTAAAATCCTATATATAAAAAAAACAAATGTAGTGCCAGGAATACTCACTTAACAAAATATAAGTCATTTTTCTTCCCATGTAAAAGCAGTCTATAGATGAAATGGTCCGTCCAGTCGACTAAACACTTAAGTATCAACACCAGCGGAGCGTAGTACATGACTCGATAGTGGGAGAACATTATCTTACATGTGCCATTTTGGAGGAAGTGTAAGACATTGGTCTGTAAAGGAAACAGATTACATACATTCACGCCTGTTTCCCCGGAGGCATATTATACGCCCACACTTCGCCAATTATATAGTCTCACGTAATAGGTGGCGAGCCTATTGCCGCTTACCGGGTACTATTATGTTCGCCAGAGCCACTAAACAGATTACAAATATATCTATTTAGTTAAGGACAACCAATAAAATTTACTTACTTATTCTAGTAGTAGCTAGTAGTATTGGCTGCCACGTCATGCCAAATATTAGGCAGGCACGAATGCATACATACTCTTACACACTTTTTATTTATATTTGAATTGTTTTATTTAGGTACCTGCATAATTTAATAATTGATTTACTCCGTAATTTAAGTTGAACCGGAGTCTCATACTTAGTTTTTTTACTACACTATTAAACAAGCGTAGTGCAGAAATCATAACACATACAAATTGTTAAATTAAGTCTTTAAAGTAAGGCGTGAAACCCTGATGACATTTTGAAGTGACGTGCGTAATTATCGCTTGTTTCGTGCCTCGGAAAACACATTAAGCAGTTGTTCCCGGCTGTCATGAACATCTGTGGCAGCCGTTTTTTAACATCCTGACAGCTGGTTAAACCATAGAATGATGTTTCCTTCTCTGTGCGGAGGTTAGCTCCATGTAAGAACTGAAATTCAGTCAAATCTTGTTGACCAGTGAACAGACCCTGGGCCCTAAGCTTAAGACTAGGGCAACATTTTTTTAAATATTTCTGTAACTTACACCAATTATTTAGTTCCAAGATAAGTATCATTAAGAACTTGTGTTACGGATACTAAATAACGGATAAACATACATAAATAGTTTTTTTTTGTAAATACATACTTAATATACATAGGAAAACACCCAGACCAGAACATTTATTCATATTTATACACACAAATATTTGTCCTGTGTAGGAATCGAACCCACGACATCAGGAGTGGAGTGCGGGTATACTCGCCACCACGCCATATCGGCCGTCAGAACTGGGATAAAGAAATAATGATGTCCTCTTAATTCTTTCTCGAAACATTCAGTCTGTGCTCCATAATAACATTCTTCACTCACTAAATCCATCTCTTCCATGCAAGATCATGTCATTTAGTTTGGGGTGGATTATGAAGATAATATACAATTTAATGATAATAAAACACTCACAGTACTGGTTTGATCTAGTTTAACACATCTGACAAGTATTCCATAGTCTGAGAAGAGATTTCCCCTCATTTTCCATGAGGGTCTCTTTATGGAGACTGGGTAGTTTCGTCTTGTCACCAACAGCATACGTATTAGGCGTTCATGGCCCTGGAAAGATATAAATCAGGAATGGTTTAATTCAACAGTCAGTAATCTAAGTGCAATACCACTTTAAAAATTATTTTAATAACACAATCCATTGGTATTTATGTCGTATAACTTTTAACATGCCCTATCTTCAAAACTCATATGATTTGGTCATGAAAGGTCAATGGGGTTATTTGCACACACCATTGACGACAACTATGATCAATTAATTTACATATATGAGTTTGCAAATTCATTATACAAATTATTTACACATGCGCATATTTTTATTATTGTTTTCATTAAATTTTTTACTCTATGTTAGTTATTATAACCACAATTTTTTTGCTCAGTTTTATAGATTGTTACAATGGGAAGAAGCAAGGTAGCCCCAACACAAGTACTTATTAACTTACCGGGGCTGCTTTATAATATGTGAGATCAAATAAACATTTTTTATTTTGTATTTATTTAATACATAAATCATTAAAGACCGCCCTGACTGTCTTGTGAACTCAATTATCATTTATTTTAATTAATAAAATTGAGAATACTACCTTCACAACAAAGTATCCTCCCCACTCATCAGAGTGCTCATTGTGCTGCACCAGTTCTTCAGGAGACATGTCAGCTAAGTGGCATAATTTGGACTGAAAAATAAAATAACTTATTAAAAAATCTGAGTTACCTTAAGCCTGGATTCCTACCTGGGTGAATATAACTGGTATGTAGTGGGGAACCAGCTGGTTGTGGTCTAATGTTCCAGGGCTTAATTAAAAGCTATTTAAGCATTAGTAACTAAAGTAATGACATAGTTCTCACAGGTAACAGGAAGTATTAGGAATTTAGTTCCTAACCTAACCGGGAGGACCTCCTCAGAGAGACTCAGTGAACGCGCCGCTCCTACCTCTTTGTGCAACCATAGCACATGTGGCCAACTTCTCGGAGGGTAGACCTTCTATCTAACAATAGATGGATGGGCCCCGGCCCCCGGTGCCTAAGACTCTTCTGGCGCTGCTTGACAGGCCCTCCTGGCCTGCCTGCTGCACCCTCCACAGGTTTCACATATCGCATGCTTAATGGAATAGTGACTTATGACGATTTTTGGGACACCATAAAATAAGATTTTATAAAGAATACTTGTCCTACTTGTAAGAGCATTAAATTGATACTGATTTATTAATAAGTAATTCTGCTTCCGTTTTTAACATTTGATTTTCATTGATTGGATCTCCATAAGAAATAGAATGACTGTATAAGTACGTAACTCAAACCTGACCTATCTATTAATGGGTCGATGTTCCTTTAACCATACAATGTACTACTACTTCAACTTATTATGCAAATTAAGATTTGATTTGTTTTATTTGGGTAAAGTATAGCTTTAAGCAATAACTTAAATAATTATATAACTGTACACACCTTAATCATAATAGGAAGCGATCCCAATGATCTGTCAATAGTTGTGATATTTCCGTTGACAGAAAAACTCATTCGAACTGTAAAATCGCCTTTGTATGTAGACCCTCTCTGTCTGCACTCAGTAGGAAACACATTTGTGTTTTTTACACCAACCATTTCTGTTGGAACAGTGGGTTTAGAGAATGCTGCATCGTCTATACTTAATATGACCTTTTCACCGGTTGGTGCAGTGAAGTTTAGCGGTTCTAAATCTGCTATCATGGCTTTCAGTCCATCCTCCAACATAAAGTTGAAGGAATCTATATGTGGTGCTCCAAGGCATTGTAAGTACTGGAATCAATAAATTAATCAATCAAAATCATTTATTGTGAACACAGGATACAGGTTAGGTGTCACAGTACAGGATAGATCTGGCGAATGGGCGTACAATGGGTTGCGATTTCATATGAAACAAAATCAGACTTTTATGGACTTTCAAAGTAATAATAACAAGATGGATTTTGTCAAAAGTTTATATTGATAAGTTGATTAAATATTCTTTGATATTATAATAGCATTTTTCTATCAAGAGTTCACATAATTTCATCTTAAAAGATTTTGGTAACACAATAGACATATTTGCTTCGGAATTTTGTTATAATAAATAATCTTATATACTCGACGACCATTATGAGAAGGTCTGTATTCCTGTGCTTCACTCCATGGGCTGTGGGATAGATTCACACACATGGAAAATATTTGTGTGCATATACACGATTATATATAAGATTTGGTCATTGTGTTTTCAATGCTATATACCTATGTATTCACAGAACAAAAAAGTATTTAAGTATATTTATATGTTCTCTAGAACCGATAGTATGAGTTCTGCTTAGTTTGCGGCTAGAAGCGCTGTAAGACCTCCGAGAATATTTACTTAAGCAAATAATTGTGGTAAAGTATGTTGTAAAGTTGGTAAGAGTAACTTACCGGGTTAGTGGTTTTTGAGGGCTTACTATAGGCTACATTGCTTGTGTAAGCTAGAGAAGGAACTTCCCCAAACTTTTTTGGATTTTTCATCTCGTTGATTCATTTACTTCTTTTACAAATAAATTTGGCCATACAACTGAAAAAAAATATGCACACATGTGTTTAGGTTAGGCTGTCATTTGTTACTTTGACTTTGACAGACTGACATTATGTTTCGTTCGTTCGTAAAAAAGGGCCTATTCATCCGAAATTTATATAATATAATAATATATTAATTTATTCGTTACAGATTGAAGGGATCTATTTGTCAGGGTATGAGCATATAATGAGAAGAGAGGAAGAGAATTTGACGATAAAAAAATCAAATCAGTATGATTAATTGTGATAATTTATGTTATCAAGAATAAGAATGAGTCGATGAAATATGACGAGAATCAATGGAAGAAAAAGACAGGCTGCGCCTAGTCTAGGTACACTGGGAGCACGACAGCAGAATGATAAACCGAAATGACACATCAGTAGCCTCTTTCAATGATAAAATATAATAATTCATACTACTTCTAATTCGTTCTAAAAATAGATTCATTCCATATCATATAATTTTTTTTTGATAAAACAAATTGGAACTCAAGCAATCGGCCTATCTGATGGAAATGAGGGGCGGCTGCTTATATAATATCAGAACATTACCAGTGCGTTGCCGACTCTTTATTTTAGGCACTCTACGCATCTATCTCAATATTCTTAAGCTGCGGTTAATGCAATTTTTTTTTTTCGCCTTCTTACGTCCTAGCATTTTCATCAATATCTGCAATATACACAATAATATAAATTATATGTCATATGACGATGTCATATGATGATGATTTGTAGATTTCTTCTTTAAATTTTCTAGGCATCCGTGGACCGAATGTAGTTTCAGTGAACTGTCACCCTAAGTTTATTCATGTAATCTGACTGGCAATTTATAATATATTAAGGGATTCCATGTTTCGGTGGACTTTTTACGCTGGTCTCGGCCTCTCTCTTACTTTATCTCTCGTGTAATGTTGCAGACATCAAATTCCCGATATGTTAAATAGTTATTCTCATTATAACTTATTGGAAAACAATTATATTTTTTAAACATAAAAAAAATATACTATTATGTGTGTAAGTCGCACGTAGCGCTATAGCCTTGATGCTGAATGAAAGGCAGCGTGCTACGGGCGAGAAACGGGTCACTTTCACGAATTTATCTTCCACTGAATTCGGAAGCACACTGCAAAGAGTGGTAACTGAACCACTAAACTAAATACAGTTGGAGAAAATTGGGAGGCGCCTAACACCGAGTCGGGGCGTAGGCCCCCTGGCCGCGGTATCTATCGGCACCCGTGAATTCAGGCGCGTCGTTGGAGTGGAGTCAATACGGGGTGTCATGTCCAGTGTGCGCCGTGATTAAACCCTAGGGCGATCAGCAGGCGGTGGGTGTCAGTCCAGTTAGGTGTTCCGGCCAAGTCCTAAGTCTCCTGAGGCTTCGGGCATTGGCCCTGGCATCCGGTGGACACGCATGCAGCTACGCCAAGATACGCAAGTGCTCGTGTTTGAGGCATTTGCACGCGCGAACATCAGTCCCACCAGTCGACATACAAAGGCTTCTTCTTTCTTGCTTCAAATACCTCTCAGTTTCTCATGTGACCACAGGCTACCCTCTTCCTCGGCAACCCCTCCCCACTCGCGCTTGTCATATCAAATTGCTGCATCGACTTACACTGCGCGGGTCTCTCTGGTTTCCCGTCTTCGCGCGGTGGTCAGCACCAGCGTCGGACTGTGGAGTTGGAGTGCAGCAACCGTAGGATAAGGAACCCCCGCAGGCTAGCTCTAGGCTCTAGCCTCTTGAGACCTAAATGAATGAATTAAATATAAGAACATTATTGGTAATTATTGTGTAAATTTATGTAAATAGAAATATAATTTTTATGTACATATAATTATTATAATATTATTATATTATTATAATTTTAGAATCAAACAGTAATATAATGAGTTTAATATTTATTTAAAGAAATTATAACATATATGCGAGCAACTTAAATAAACTACCTTAACTTAAAACTATGAATAGAAGATGTCTGCCAACTGTGGGCCCATGGGTACGGTGCCAAGAACGCTGGCAACATTTCCTCTTTGGATTGCCAGGCTAATACGCTGGCAGAAATAGCTGCCAGCCTTCTTGTCACCGGAGGCATCAATAAGGCGAGTAATTAAATGCCTGACAAGATGCTTTGCCTCTGGCCCCCATGGACCCATTGTCTCCACCGCAAACGGAACAAATAAATAATTCGTTCCCAGGTTCGCGTATTTGTTCCGTTTGCTCAGCACTTACCGCAGCAGCCCCGGCACGAAGGGATGTCGCGCGTACATGCGAGGGAGCCACGGTATCTGCACAGGTCGCATCCCACACTACCGGCCTGCCAAGCTTCCACGGTCCGATAGTCATACCGTCAGGTCTTTTGCCATCGCTGCGAGAGATACCAGCTGGCTCTAAGATAGCAGGTAAGCCAACGATGGCAAAAGCACTGCGGATGATGCTGTTGAGTTAGGAGTGCCGTAACATTCGACCAGCACTACGGGCGCACGAGAGGCCGTGGTGGCCAAGCTCGTCAACGGCCTCCCCACAAACACAACGGTGAGGGTGGACTACCCTAGCGCCAAGGCGGAGGCAAACTGCTAGAGTGAGAGACGGCCTGTCCAACAAGTTACCGACATTAGCAGATGGTAATGCTTGGAGCCAGTGACCTGACTGTCTTTTGGAGACGGCATTGAGACGAGCATTATCTGCTGTGTTACGTGAAGTTAGAAAAAGTCCATCAAAAATTCGTTTGCAAAAATGCTTGCTCCAGTGCCTCTGAGTGGTGGTGGAAAGGTGCACCCTACGGCCATTTATGTACCCTTGTGCCACCATCTTTCTTTTTTTAAGCACAAAGATTAGCGTCGTAGAGTATACCGGCGATTGCTTGCGGTACTTTACCGGCAAGCATATGGTTGCTGAGATCTGTATTTTTGGAGAGAAGGACTCTGCCAGCGTCTCCAGAGGTACCACAAACCAGATCTTTAAAATGTTGTGGAGAGAGACCGTCTAGGCCACCGGCAGAGCCATTTTAAATGAAAATATTTATTTGAAAATTTCGTCTTCGTTGGTCGAAGGCGAAGCATCTGATATCTCGGGCGGATCAGGGAGGCGAAGTGTTGCTGCAGGTGGAGGATGTTTCGAAATGAGACTTGCCACAGTCTCAGGAGAGTCAGGAGCAACGGTATCTCCTTATAACGACATATGAATAAGATCACAAACATAAAACACACACACATGCCCACTTACACACATACAAACACACACATAAGCATAAGCATATACGAGAACTCGGCTCTCGAAGTTGTTGACGAGTATACCTGGGATAAAAAGTCCAATTATGTCCATATGTCTTTATAAATTTTTTATTTGTTTATTTTATGGACATATTAATTGTGTATCGCTAAATATTAATATGATTTCTAAGTATATGTTGATTTATATATTATTAAAAATATATGTTGTTTGAGTTTTTGGAGCACAAGATTGAAGGTATATTGTATATAGACCGATATGGCGTGGTGGCGAGAATACCGCTCTCCGCTCCTAAGGTTGTGGGTTCGATTCCCACGCAGGACAAATCTTTGTGTGCATGAACATGAATATTTGTTCTGGTCTGTGTTTCCCTATGTATATTAAGTATTTATTTACAAAAAAAAAGTATTTATGTATGTTTATCCGTTATTCAGTATCCATAACACAAGTTCTTAATTGGTGTGGTGAAAAATAATTGGTGTAATTGTCAGGAAATATTTATTATTTTATATAAGTATCTTTTTATTTTTTTAACAATTGTAAGTTCGAAATCTTTGGTCGAAAGGTATTTAAATTATCAATTCTAGTAGGGCCTCCGTTTCAAGGTAATTTATTATACATCATAGTTTTTACATATCTACCTAAACATACCAAGTTATTATTAGTAAAAGGGTTAGCTTACGTGATAAAACTGTCCAAATCAAATATTATCACAAGTGAGTTAAGTCTGATATCTGGCATCGATTTTCGTAATCAGATGTTTGCTATCTTTCCGAGATAACCCGCGTTAGTATAATGAAAATACATTAGACTGTGATTAGAGCAGTAGATACTGTATCTGATCAACACTTTTACGCGTTTCTGAAATATCTTACGTAAAGTACTTACCTAACTTGCGTCAAACTAATATAATTCTTAGGCCTAGAAGTCATTATTTAAAAGAAAAAAAAGGGAGGAGGGGATTGTCCGTCAGTCAGTCAGCCGGTTGGTAACTCTAACGAGGCTTCCAAAAGGCAACGAGATTGAGAAGAATGCCTCAAGAAACTCATCTCAGTCCCGTCACAGACCCCTCTGAGGACTGACCTCTATGAAAATCCTCCTCCCTTTAGAATCACGACAGACTGACTGACAGATCCCCCAGATAAAAGTCACAGGCAGACTGACAAATCTTGAGAAAAACCACAACAGACAGATCAACTGACAAACCTTGACAAGTTCTGACAAAGAATCCATTTGCTTCTTTTTCTTTATTTTAATCTTATCGGTTTTATACTTTTTATGTAGGTACCGTTCATATCTCTTTCATTTTTGTTAAAAAAATATATCGAATTTCCATTTTGTTTGTAATAAATTGACGAATCTTAAATGACACTGTTGATCTTAAAGACAATAAAGTATATTTTATTTACATATTTCTTTTATTTTATTTCACTGCTTTGGGTGGCATTAATATAGAGCTATTCGTGCTTCGCAATCTCTACCTATATGGCATTTAATATCGAGCTTTCTGTCAATTGGAACTTCTGAAAGGCACGTTAACCTGTGGGTCCAAGTTAACACGCCAAGTTAGAAGCCCCTTTGGGTGATTCGAAAAATTGTAAAAGCAGCGTTTCTTTCTGTTTTTTAAAGATGGAAAATCTTTAAATGCCTGCCTTCCGCAGTGAGTGGCAGAGGGGGTGTGTCAGACTCTTACTGACTAAAATTCGGACACCTGTAACCCTGTTGGACCATTCCGCAATCAAGGCTGGTTTGAACCCCTCTCGGGGGCTCCTCAGTGTTTGCTCACATCTCTATAGGGCGTGGAACATAACGTTGCCAATCCAATCCGGGATCTTCTGCCAGATAGCAGGTTCGGGCTTCGAGCCATTGGGCTCATTCTCCGGGCTTCATCTCCTGAGGCTTCTACCTCAAGGCGCTCGGTGCCGCTATGCGGCCGTCGAGTGACGAATGGCGCTCTCATCGTGGAGGCTTACAGCACCGCCCTCTGCGCGACAGGCACACAGGGTGAGATCCCGAAGGGAGTCCCAGCAAGCCGTCAGCGAGCAGGCGGTGACTGAGGTAAGCAAGGATGAGAGATTGCTTAGGAGGGTGGGTTTGGGGGTTTGGGAATTTGGTTGGTGTAAGGGGGAGGCGTTGAGAACGCTAACGTAACCGGCGCAGCTTGTCGCCTATATAAGGCAGACGGGCGGCGAGTTACCCATTACTCACCGCCCACAAGCTAGCGCCGGGTACAGTCGTCTCGCGAATGCCACACACCATCGCCGTATAGCATTAAATCCGTATATCGTATAACCTGAATTCCGTTAACCTTGTTTTGTTAAGGAAGGCCTAAGTTTAGTTACATACATACATTTACGCCTGTTTCCCCGAAGGGGTAGGCAGAGGCATATAACACGCCCACATTTCGCCAATTAAATTGTCGGTCCCACGTAACTGGCGAGCCTATTGCCGCTTACCAGGCACTGTTATGTTCGCCAGAGAAGTGTTATGAGGAAATTAAGTTTTATTTAGACAATAACATGAAAAATTACAGTAAAATAATTTTCTAAAATGAAGTAGGTATATTATGCCATAAAAAGGACTCCACTCAGCATGTGCTGTAGTGGAGGACCACGACAGCGCTGGTTGCTTTAAGTATGTGAATATAAATTTATCAGAATATTAGTTACAACTACGGAGTACTATTTTATCTTTTGCAGCTAACTAGCATGGCAACTAATTAGCATTTTAATTATAATAATTAGTCAGCTCAGACCTAGCAACCTTGCTTGTAAAAAGATAGGTATTCTTAGCCATTTAGTACTCTTGTTTCACGGTATTTTTAAATACATTGCTTTAATTATTAAAGAGAAAACATTTTTTTTAAATTTATTATAAATCTTTGGTGACAATCCTAGTGTTATTTGTTAACAATGTCCAAGGGTGATGTAGAAGACTAGGGAATGGGATCTGGCCTCGTGTGAATGTGGATTAGCCCACATTAAGCTAGGCTAGGTATATAGCTAGGCTAGCCCCCTCTCCACATTTAACATGTTTTATCTGTGCTAAATGTCTGATTGCGTATATAGTATTTACCTACTATAAATGCGAAAGTATCTCTGTTACGCGTAAAAACGTTCTATTTTTAAAATATCTTATTTTTAGTTTTCGACTCTACTAATTAATTTTGATAATTATGGATTCTTGTGCGGAAAAATCTACCTTATATAAACTTTTACTTTGCCTCAGAGGATCGCAAGGATGAAGTCATAGGCAGCTTCTATAATTTTATTACGAAACCCGATGAGGTAATGTCAATGTCAAACGGGAACATTTCAAAGAGTATTTATTGCTAAAATAGTTAATACTACCACCACGGCAATATTGATGACGGTTGTTTACGTTATCTACCATGGTCATGACGATATTTGACTTCTACAGTCCCGGTTGGATAGGCGAGCCTACAAGTATGACGTAGAGAAGACAAATTCGAAAATTATTTTTGGCCAGTTGTAATACCGAAATACAGTACGCTCGACGCGTTTGCTCTCGACTGACAATTAATAGCGCGCTAGCTACGGGCTCGTTACATAATTTGAATATCGAACGATATCAGTACCATACATACCGTATTTTATTTTTAATTCATATCTCTGTGTACTGTTGGATGGCCAGTGTGTTCGTTGTTTGAAACAATCGAGAAAAGAGTTTTGTTTTTGGTAAGTTTTTTTTATTAGACGCATCAATGGCATTTTATTATTTTGTTGTTTCTAAAAGTTTTTTTGTGTTTATATTTACTAATTAAGGTAGGTATTAGTTTAATAGTGTAAAAATAATTTTAAATATAAAACATATGAGAAAAAAACATTCTGATCGTAACTACAATAAATAAATATTTTAACATAACTTTAGTAAAAGTTTATGTGCATAAGTCACTGAAAATTTACTGCCGTTCAAGGGCAATTACGTAAACAAAATATTAACTACCTATAATCTATAATATGGTATACTTACGTCAAATATGCTAGTTCTGTATGTAAAAAATATGTGTTTATTTATAATTTTTTTATGAGATGTTTATATCTAAACAAATTTTTTTAAGTATTATTGGAGCGCATATTAATATTCTATTGCCAAAAGCACCAACCATTTTTCGCTGTTCCGCAAATTCTAAGAACGAGACTATTGTAACGAAATTACTGCGCATTGCAGGATTTTTTCTTGCTACAGTATAAGTTAAATCACACTATTAGACTATCATTCCGATCAGGAAAACGTATTGTTAATCTTGTCACTATAAAAATAACATGTCACTAAAAAAGTAGATAAACTATTTGTTAGCACTACAGTAATAATCTGGTAAAATAAAACCTAAAACTTTTAATTATATCATATATTTAAATTATATATAATTAAAAATAAATAGGGAAATAATAGCAAAAGCACATAAAATAAACCTAACCTAACTTTTTGGTAAATATTAACGTTTTCGGTGACCTTTAGACTGTTTTTTGATGTGCTGTCACATAATTTCCAATAAAAACTTGTAACTAATCCTACATTTTCTTGTAAACTACAAAATGAACCATCTGTTAAACATTTACAGATAAACGTTTTTAGTGATTATTAGATATGTATAGGAATCCTACAAACACCTAATAATAAATAAATAAATAAATATTCATTTACAATTTCACCAATTCTTTAGTTCCAAGATAAGTATCACTAAGAACTTGTGTTATGGATACTAAAGAACGGATGAACATACTTAAATACTTTTTTTTTGTAAATACATACTTAATATACATAGGAAAACACCCAGACCAGAACAAATATTCATGTTCATAGACACAAAGATTTGTCCTGTGTGGGAATCGAACCCACGACCTCTGGAGTGAAGTGCAGGTATACTGACCTCCACGCCAAATCGGTCGTCCAAGGACCTAACCTAAGGAGCTCAAGTTAATCTGCCGATTAACGGACGAGGGTCTGGCAAACGAAACAGTTCCCGGTAAGCGACAATAGGCTCGCCACCTATTACGTAGGATCAACTATATAATGGCGAAGTGTGGGCGTATAATATGCCTTCGGGGAGACGTGGTTGTATGTATGTTTGTGATGATGACCTAATACTCAACGACTTAGAGAAATATTATCAAAAAAATTTGGTAGTTCGTTCTGATTTTATTGTTATCAACAAACTATGATTAGTATAGTATGATTATTAGCAGATTAAAATACTATCGCAATATTCGGAAAAATTAAATGTAACTTGATTTATTCTTAGTCAAATAACAAAACAGTCTATTGCACCAAGTCAGTGCCTTCTAACAGACTGACAGCTGGTTTATAGAATGATGTTTCCCTCTGGGTTGCGGAGGTCAGAAGACTGCCTCCTGCTGCTCCACGTAATAACTAAAATTCAGTAAAATCAGGTTAAACCAGTGAGCAGACCCTCCCCCCCGAACAGGTCTCCACCTTGGCGTGGTGGGGGGGCTGAGTACCTCCCGGAAGCCGGGAAAAGGTAACACCCAGAGACCGACGACTCTGGGTGCCCTTAGTACTGACTACCGGGGGAGAAACTAAGAGGGACCTGTGGAGGGCGCAGCGGGCGGGTCAGGTAGGCCCGCTCAGCAGCGCCAGGAGGGTCTAGGCAGTGGGGGCAGGGGGCCCCTGCTGTCTCACCATGGACCCTCCGAGAAGTCGGCCACACACGCTATGGTCGCACGGGGAGGTATGAGGGGCGCTTCCACTGCGCATCTCTGAGGAGGTCCTCCCGGTTTTGGTCCGGGGGCGTTGGTCGCGGGCGGGGTGTCAGAGCTGCAACCCAGGTACTGGCCCCCGCCTCTTTCTCAACAAGCGGCGGGCGTCTTTGGAAGATTTTTAGTGGGTATTACTTGGCGGTCGTGTCTGCCGGTGGTGAGTCCCACACCCCCTTTCGGTCCTCCTTTGGCCGGAAGGCAGTGCGTAAATGCATTTTGTTATTTTGTGTTTTTTGTAAAAAAAAAAAAAAGTGAGCAGACCCTGGGCCCCAAGCTTAAGTCTAGGGCAACCGTGATTAGGCTAGGATATAGGGCGTTTATTTCCATAATCACCTCACTGGGCAAACGGGTTGGCAATCATACTGGATTACAACTTTTAAATCAAATAATTTTCAAATAAAGAATTACGACAAATAAATATTCTATAACAATCACGCCAATTGTAATAATTAAGTTAATTACTGTAATAGTTAAGTTAAGAATCATTAAGAATTTATGTTATAGATACAAAATAACAGATTGGACACATACATATATTTTATTGTATTTACATACTTCATATACATAGGATATAGCCAGAATAGAACAAATATACATGTTCATGCACACAAAGAGTTGTCCTGTGCGGGAATCCAACCCACGACCTCAGTAGCGAAGTGCAGTTATATTGACCTTCACGCCATTTCCATCGTCACATATCGTACTACATACTTCGAGTTTATTCAATTCCTCCTTATTCTAAAAGTAAAAGTAAAAAGTTCTTTATTTCATAAACTATTACATAGCACTTGAAAACGTCAAAACAATATAAAAATTGAAAAAAAATATATATCAACCCTGAAATCACGAAGCTTAGATTCACTTACATGCAAATAAATAAAAATTAGGTGTAAGTGAATCTAAGTGCCAGTTCCGAGCCTCCGCTCTGTGAGAAGAACTGACAAGAAACTCACAGGCTATGCTCTTTTAAATTATTTTTGTTACATGACACACACAGTGTAAATTTGATGATACTGAAAGGGTCCCCCGAAGCTGTAACCAATAAAGTAGCACTAAGGGAACCTTCCATCACAGTCAAGTAAGTATGTATTGTGAAACTGAGCTGAGCCTGTACAATAAGGGATGGTCACGACAATGATCTGGTTGACTTTTTACTCTAATATACACATACAAGTTGAAAATGTTAAGCCCAAGCTTGTTTATCCGATAAGTAATCATTAACAGCATAATACCCCTTTTGAAGAAACTGCTTTTTAACTACAGTTTTAAAAGTTGCCAATGGTAGATCAATTATTTCCTGCGGAATTTTATTAAAAAATCTGATACTATTACCCAAAAATGAATTTTTAGTTTTGTGAAGTCGACAATTTGGCAGAGAGAGCTTATTTCTATTCCTAGTATTAAAATTATGTACTTTTGAATTTTTATCAAATGTATTAATGTTTTTGCGAACATACATTATATTATCAAATATATACTGAGATGCAACCGTTAATATGTTAATTCTTTTAAACATCTCTCTAAGAGAATCTCTGGACTTAAGATTATAGATAGCTCTTATGGCGCGCTTTTGTAGTACAAATATATTATGTATGTCCGCAGCAGATCCCCACAATAACATACCATATGACATAATGCTATGAAAATAGCTAAAATAAACTAATCTAGCTGTTTCTTCGTCTGTTATGAGTCTTATCTTTTTGATGGCATAGCATGCTGAGCTAAGCCTTCCGGACAAATCCATTATATGGGGGTTCCACTGCAATTTAAAATCAATATTGATGCCTAAGAACTTTGTGTCATTTAATAACTCGATATTCTTGCCATTCATTTTCAAGTTAGTTGAGACTTTTGTAACATTAGGCAATGAGAACTTTATACATTTAGTTTTACTTGCGTTAAGAGATAGATTGTTAACCGTAAACCAATGTAAAACCTTCGCAAGAGCATTATTTATCACGTCAGAATGATCCTTGCCTCTGTTCACTTTAAATATCAGAGATGTATCGTCAGCAAACAAAACTGTTTCGCACAGATCTCTAGTATAGAAAGGTAGATCGTTAATATAAATTAGAAACAATAAAGGGCCTAAAATCGAACCTTGTGGAACTCCCATAAGCAATGGCGCGCCAGAAGACTCGACTCTATTAATAACTACTTTTTGAGTTCTGTCACTCAAGTAAGATTTAATTAATTTTAAAGAATGACTATTAACACCATAATATGTCAATTTAGCTAACAAAGTAGGATGGTCAACGCAATCGAATGCCTTCGAAAGATCACAAAATACTCCAATCGCATCCTGCCTGTCCTCCCAGGCGTCAAATATATGCTTCATTAGGGCTACACCAGCATCTGTAGTGGATTTACTCTTAGTGAAACCATACTGCTGAGAATGAAATAAGGAATTCAGAGAGAAATGACAAAGTAATTGATTAAAAATAACTTTTTCAAATATTTTACTAAGAGCTGGGAGTACTGATATTGGTCTATAGTTAGTAGGATCAGACTTCTCACCAGCTTTAAAAAGAGGTATTACTTTACTGTATTTCATTAAACTTGGAAATGAACCATCATCAATACATTGATTAAAAATGACTGCCAACTGAGGAGCAATAATATTAATGATAGATTTAATAATGTTGGTTGAGATTCCCCATAAATCCTCAGTTAATTTTAAATTTATTGTATTAAAAGTATTAACTATTGTAGAGCCATCAATATGTCTAAAACTAAATAATTCACTACAAAGAGGTACATTGTCTTCAAGAAGAAAGACTGCACGCTGAGTAGAGGAGTCAAGTGCTTGAGTTGTCTCTAATGGTATATTCACAAAGAATCTCCGAAATGCGTTGGCCACCTCTTCTTCTTCTACAATATCTTTATCATCGACTTTAAGAGTTATCATGCTATGATTATTCTTGTATTTTCCAGATTCTTGGTTTATGACATTCCATGTAGCTTTAATTTTATTTTTGGAATTCATAATTTTATTTTTAAGATGCATTGACTTAGCAGTGGTGCAAACAAGTTTGAACAATTTTGAATAATTTCTAACATATTGAATAAAATTTGAATCTGTTGAAGTACTTTTTTCTCTATATAAATCAAAAAGTTTCTTCCTACTTTTATAAATTCCGGGAGTAGCCCAATCACAAAACTTCCTTTTGTTTGAAATTTCCACACTTTTCAGCTTAAAGTTATTCTTAAATTCTTGTTGTACAATTCCGAACAATTTATCATAATTTATAGCGGAATTGTTTTCTAACGTGGTAAGCTTTTCGTTGACATTGCTTTGAAATTTCAAAACCAGATTCCTTGTTTTTGGTCTAATTAATATTTTTTTAGTTACATTTTGAAAATTATATTCAAAACTAATAATCTGTCCACTGTGGTCGGAAGTTACGCCATACTCAATTGATTTATGTATAATAGTAAAATTACAAAAAATATTGTCTAAGCATGTTGAAGACGTAGGCGTAATTCTAGTGGGTTCAAGAAAAGAATTAAGTAAATTAAAAGACTTGAACAAATTCAAAAACCTAACTGATATTGAGGAAGATTCCAAAATATTAACATTAAAGTCACCACATACTATAACTTTTTTATTACTTTTGCATAAGGTTGCTAAAACATCCTCCATTGCAGTTTCAAACTGTTGATAATTGCCACTAGGCGGTCTATAAACACATAAAACAATAAAATGGTTAAGCTCTGTACAAGACAATTCTAAAACACGTTCAACTGAAGATGTTTCAACATCCCTACGAGCCCTATTGTTTAAACTATTATGTACTAAAATAAGTGATCCACCTCTTATAGATTGTTTCCTGTGAAATGCACTAGCTACTTTATAATTTTGTAGTCCCAGTAGAGACTCATTAACATTTAGCCAATGCTCAGTTATACACATTACATGGATATTTAATGACTCTAATAACAAACTTAATTCTAGATCTTTGCCTGAAATGCCTTGAACATTCTGATGAAATAAATTTAAGAGCGGCTTTTCATTGGTCAATCTATTGCAAGAGAACTCCTCTATTGTCTTATGAGTAAATTTAAATTATTTGGAATTGATTCCAAGTTTGAATTATTAATAATGTTCTGCTCAATAAAAGCAGGTTTCACAGCCAAGTTTTTGGCTAAGTTAAAAAAGTAATAATATAGCGTAGAAGCTAATCGTTTTTTAATATATTTAGGTATGTAATAATTACCATTTGTCAAATAGAAATTAATACCTAAGTTATTTATATCAATAACATGAAATTTGTTATTGTAATAAAATGTCAAACTATCAATTGATAGATTTAAATTATATCTAACATAATTTTCTTTTTGAGATAAGCTCTTACTAAAAGGAAAAGAAAAGATAACTATTTTATTACAAGTGACCATAGACAATTTTTCTATATAGTAGGCAACAGTTTTTTTTGTGACTGTACCCCTATTAGCTATACAAATTATGACATTGGTATCCCTTGAAAATTGACTATTGATTATCTTTTCCATAATTACTTTAAATGAAGCCCCTGGCATACAATTGTTTGTTATATGTGATCCGGACTTGTTATAAAATAACTGACCAATGTCCTTTCCAGCTTCATCAGAAAACATTACATACTTTTGTGTATAGGCATAGCTTGAATTGACATTATTTAATTTTATTTCCGTGCTATCAATTTTTTTTAAATCTATATTAGTTGGCTTAATATTAGTTACCGCTAAATCACTGAAGGTGCAAACATGTTCTTGAATTGTTTTTTGAGCAAAGTTATAATTTTCTGTAATACTATCAAGAGAGGCTTGCAAATGCAAAATGTCAGACTGTAATTGTTTAATATCCCTTTCATGACTAGTTCTACTTATGTTTAACTTCTTCGCATATATTTCAATAGTGTCTAACAGGTCTAATCTTTCTTTCTTCCAAGCGACATTTTTCTTAAAACAGTTACTGTTTTTAACCATTCTCTCAGTTTTTCTTATAAATTTATTAACATTAATATACTTTTTAATTTTATTATGACTAAGGTGCCTTAAATTTATTACATTTTTATTGTCAGGTGATGAAGCAAGTTCCTCAAATAAACTATTGGAATGCCTAACCTCTTCATGCGCTCGCTCCTTGGACATCTTTCTAATTGTGTTATTAGCCTCACATATTTCAACTTCTAGGTCATTTATGCGACTCAAAGCTTTTTCATATGTAGCGCTGCATTGGTCAAGATCATTTAAGGTGAGCTGAAGTTGGTCACGCTGCCCCAGTACTTCCTGGTGTTTTATAAATAATGCAGACAACTCAGTTTTTAATTCAGAGTTTTTGTCTACAACCTTTAGTATCTCCTGCTCAGACTCATCCCGGTCAGACAACAACTGTTCACACAGCAGTTTTGATTTTTCTAATTCCTTCGCAGTTTGTTTTAGTTTCAGTTCCATACTTTGGGTTGTTGCACGCCTAGTCAGCATGATGGAGACTGTAATGAACACAACAGAAACTACTTAATAATGTCCAATGTGACACTGTTAATGTGGTATTAATAATTTGGGACTAAAAGGACTTTATAACAAAAGGCAATGTTTAAACAAACTACTATTCTTTTTTTAAAAATTAATTATTAGAGTAAAAGTAAAAAGAATATTCAAGAATATTGCTGTCTAGAATTAAATATTTTGTTTAGTGTTTTCAATGGTCAGGTCTTAACTTTATTGGGCTTAACCGAGCAAAAAGAGAAACAATTAAGCAAAATTCAGGATTAATTATTAAACTCACACAAAGCTTGAGACTTAATAATTGAGATATAATGACTGAATATGAATCACCATTCTATTTATGACTTAGACATATACTTATAATGAACTAATAAGTATAAAAAATTTAGTTTAACAGAGTCGGTCAATAATAATGTCTACAATGGTGAGAATTATATTTGAAATAAGAGGGTAGGTAACAAATAGATATAAAACTATAGATTTTTAACTGAAATTTAGATTTTAACCATTTATTAGCTTAGAACTCTTTGATATATTGAAAAGAAATAACCAACAAAGCTGTTTTAACCCTGATTAAGGAATTAATAGGCTTGCGAAGTCTGTGTTTATAGATTTAAAGTATCTACCTATCTAGTATTATTAATATATCCTTTAGTGGATAAAGCTTAGATAATTGAAAAACAAAATACTTCCCAGGTTTATGACAATGCAGTCCAGGAAAATATGCACAAAACAAATTTAAATATAATTATAACAGCTGCTTCTGGTCACGAGCACTTCACTGAGCCGGCGCCTACACTTAATTTAGTTTCACTTTTATCAGATTAATACAATTAAGCGATTATTTAAAAGATTATTATTATTTTTCAAAGTATTATTTTACAATTAACATTAAAATTAAATAAATTCTTTAAATTTAATACGGAGCCGTACTTTTGACGTACGACCACTTCAGAGTTGCCAGAGCAAAAAAAAAATCATTCAATTCATCCACCAATCCGAGCAAAGACCGCGTGATGAGTATTAAACCTGAAACTTTAACAGTTTAGTTTGTGAGCGTATAAGCGATAATGAAAAATATAGATGATTGAAATCCTAAATCGCACAAACAGAATTCCCCAGACTTGTAGCTATATATACAACACCGCGGACCGCGGGCTCGGGTACATCCAACCGCCTGGTAGAAGACCTTCCTTCCTTATGGTAGTACCACAGAGAACCACCACTCCCTTCAACGTTAATGTACTGAGATTACAATGAGATCTTAGTCGTTCTTGTACATTCCCAGAATTCTTATCTATATACAAACACAATTAAATAATATTGAAGTTTCTGTTTGTAATGTTATAATGATAGAAAATTGAAGCCAATAACGGGTATTAAGTACATCATCACTTATAAAACTATCTTCAGGTTCATGAACTTTACAACTTAGTACTGTATCTACTAACAGAATAGATTCTAAGTAATTGTGAAAGGGGAAGTACTCATTTAATCACTGTGAGAGCTATAACTTTAACAAGACATTAAAAATTTGACGACCGATATGGCGTGGTGGCGAGTATACCCGCATTCCACTCCTGAGGCCGTGGGTTCAATTCCCACACAGGACAAATATTTGTGTGTATATTTGTTCTGGTCTGGGTGTTTTTCTATGTATATTAAGTATGTATTTACAAAAAAAAAGGATTTATGTATGTTTATCCGTTATTTAGTATCCATAACACAAGTTCTTAATGATACTTATCTTGGAACTAAATAATTGGTGTTAGTGTCACAAATATTTATTTTATTTAAGGACATTCACCACTCCGGTCTTCAAAAATGAAAATGAAAATCAAATACTTTTTATTTCATAATAACATAGTACTTGAAAACGTCAAAATTATAAAAAAATAACAAAAACAAATAAAATATAATTATACTAAAATCACGAAGCTTCACGATTCACCTGCACCCAAACAATTTAAAAAAACTAAAATATATAAGTGTAAGTGAATCTAAGTGCCAGTTCCGAGACAAAGCTCTGTAAGAAGAACTGGCAAGAAACTCACAGGCTATGCTCTTTTAAATTATCGATTAGTTCTTGATAAGCCGCATTCGGTAACAGGACATATTTCTGCAAATGGCCGTTTTATTATCCCGCAACCTCTATTAAACTAGCTAACTTTCGTCTACTACTGATAGATAAGCGTCAAACTATAGAGTCTTCCATCCGATACTAGATATACTTCTAAAGACGTGGGCAGTCAATCTTGCAGTTGCGCCTAAAGCTTAATGTTTGATCAAACGCGGTCTCCACTCAAACAGATGTCAGCTCCATCATCAATCAGTCCGTTTGGAGACATAAAAATTATGTATGTTTTTCCGTTATTCATTTATTTAATATGTCCTCATCCTACTTGACGATAGCAGTCGATGTAGTTCAGAAAAATTAGAACACTCTGTACCGTGGAATAAGCACGGTAAAGCGCACTCATGGCGGCTTGCTCTTGCGATTGTGGAACGCCAGATCAAACTTTAGCCAATATTGTTTAGAACTGTATCTTATGACTCCAGCTGGTGGGAAGTGGCTTTCCCAACTGACACTGGAAATTTATATTAGGATTCAGGCAGCTCAACGCCTTGCGATATGATAATGATGGCGGCTTGCTTACAAATATGACTGTATACATACATACATAATATCAGGCCTGTTTCCCCAAAGGCGTAGGCAGAGGCATATTGGATGCCCACATTTCGCTAATTTTATCTTTGGTTCCACGTAATAGGTGGCGAGCCTATTGCCGATTTTCGGGAACTATTGTGCTCGCCAGAGCCTCGTCCGTTGATCGGCAGGTCCACCACTGGCAGGTAACGTTGGCTTGGGCTCCTCAGATCTTGGTAGGAACCCTATACACCCATATGACTATATAATATTGATATAATTATGCAATGCGACAAAATTATTATTAAATAAAATTATGAGCTACATTAAATAACTTGAAACAAGGTCAAATGCAAAAATGCTTAGTCTAAGAATTTGTTACTAATATACTTGAAGCGCTCATAGCTGGTCGGAAACGAGCTCCGAAGTGAAACAGAGTTCTCAGAGTTCAGAGAGGAACGGCTTCACCGTGTTCACGGTTATCACTTTATGTGGTGGTCGATAAGCCAAGGCAGAGGCCCAATAGTCTTGAAACAGTCTTACAGTTTGTTAATACTTACTAATTGTTCTTTATGTCTCGCCCGATCGAACTCCGGCAGACCTCCAAAAATAGCAGCGCCTTGTAAGAATGGGAGCTCGGGAGTATAAAATAAACTTAAAACTTCAAAAACTTTTTATCCCATAAACTATTACATAGTACTTGAAAACTTTAAAATTAAATATAAATATAGAAAAAAAAAATTATAATTATACTGAAATCACGTAGCTTCGATTCACTAACATGTAATCAACTATTTAAAAAAACAAAAAAATATTTAGGTAAGTAAATGTAAATGCTTCTTGGCGGGAAAGTGAAGCGCCATGTCTGCAGTTTTGTTTAATTTTCTAAAATTTGTGATATTTCTTACATTAATGTGTAATAATAACGGTGGATTATTAACCGTCAAGTGTTTGTGAATATACATGAGTGTTGGTAAATCAAAAAAAACGGTGCAACATCACTTTTCAAATTTTCTCTCAAGGAGTCCATGTGAGATCTCAGTATAGTCCCACATCTTTACTGAGGACTCAATGGGCTTAGGGGAGGGTATCTCATTTACCATTGATCATCTTTATCACCACTCATTCTCATTTACTATGAATTATTTATTTTATTAATATATCACTTACTTGACACTGGCTAAATGTGCTAGACGCACGAAGCCATTATTTAAAATAAAGAAAAGTAAATGTAAATGAATCCAAGTGCCAGTTCCGAGCCACCGCTCTGTAAGAAGAACTAGCAAGAAACTCACAAGCTGTGCTCTTTTAAATTGTCAATTGGTTAGTTACAATCTTAATTTGTCTGTGAACCTCGTGTGGGGTCATAATCTAATATTATTATTATTTGTAGCCTTTTTATTCTGATTATGACTGTGCAGCCGATGACAAATTAAAAAAAAAAATTTGCTTAATTTTTCTATACTTACTAGCTTTTTTTCTACATTTGCTTTCATAGCACAAAAGACAACAAAATTAAGGAAAGGAATAATCCAACTTCTTAATGCCGTCAAATAAAAAACAATTCGTTGCGTATTAATTCCTTATCGGTGAGAGACAAAGATACTCCGAAGAACTATTGACCCTGTTGACGCCAGAGTTCGCCGATTCGATACCGCCACAGATACCGAACCGCCATAGGTACCGAACAGATAACAAATAGGTACATAACTCCATTACGTACGTACTGTCACATACGCATTGTTATATAAGTTTTATGTAACATTGTTTATTTCTGTAAGTTATAGCTGGTTTACGCCAGTATTTATTGTAAATGTTTGCAATAATTATCAATTTCATTATCTCAGCTCTTTAATGACGAAATGATAATTAAATTTTTTCTTTATTTTAGACCATAGTCAATCTACGAATATACTCAATAAGAATTCAATAAGTCTACGAATAAATATATAAAAGCTAAGTCAAAAAAATTCACATGAAAAAAAATCCGAAGTCAGAATTAATAATAAATACATACATACATAAAATCACGCCTGTTTCCCCGAAGGGATAGGCAGAGGCATGTTATAGGCCCACACTTCGCCAATTGTGTTGTTGGTCCCACGTAATAGGTGGCGAGCCTATTGACGCTTACAGGGATTTTCTTATGTTCGACAGAGCCTCGTCCGTTGATCGGCAGATCCCCCCTCCCCGACTGGTCTCCACCTTGTCATGGTGGGGGGGCTGAGTACCTCCCAGTAGGGCGCTGAGGGCGCTAGGGAAAGGGTAACACCCAGAAATTGGCGACTCTGGGTGCCCTTAAGCAGCGCCAGGAGGGTCTTAGGCAGCGGGGGCAGGGGGCCCCTGCTGTCTAACCATGGACCCTACGAGAAGTCGGTCACATACGCTATGGTCGCACAAGGAGGTAGGAGGGGCGCTTCCACTGCGTCTCTCTGAGGAGGTCCTCCCGGTTTTGGTCCGGGGGACGTTGGCCGCGGGCGGGGTGTTAGAAATGCAACCCAGATACTGGCCCCCCGCCTCTTTCTCAACAAGCGGCGGGCGTCGTCGGAAGATTTTTAGTGGGTATTACTGCTGGCAGTTGCGTCTGCCGGTGGTGAGTCCCACACCCCCTTTCGGTCCCACTTTGGCCGGAAGGCAGTGCGTGTAAATGCATTTTGTTACCGACGTAAAACAAAAAACAAAAAAGGACACCCTATACACCCTATTAATTATTTGTCAAAATTAAAAAAGTAATTTGGCGCCAACGCCAATAAAACTCATTTCGGCAGTATTTATTATCAAATACATAAATTCGAGTTTTATGGGCAAATACAGTGAATTATGATTTTCCGTGTTGATTTAAAAACTCCATATAACTTGTAGTAAAGCCTCCAGTACTTTACTGGGGTATGACTTTGACTTGACTAGACTAGACTATGATGGACTTTTCTTGACTTGACTAAATGACGAACGCTGCACATAGCTGCAAATAAATTGAACTATTATATTACTTTACCCTGGCAAATACTCTGAACAAGTGAGTCCATACTAAAAGAAAAAAAATGCTTTTCTTGGTAAGATATGATGGAAACACTCTTTGTGACGGAGGGCGGTTTATCATAATATAATTATATCGTGTACAAAGCCATTAATGCCGATGCTTGGTGCATTAAAGTGAGTAATGATGAATGCTAATGGACTTATAGCCGATGACACAGAAGGTCGGTGACAACGAGGTCAATCTGACACGAAAACTGTCTCCATTTTTTTAAAAATAAATAGACGCATTAAGCCACTTTTTGCACATTTAGCCAGTACAGAGTACAGAGTACATAATACTGGGTACAGAGTCCTCAGTAAAGATGTGGGACTATACCGAGATCTCACATGGACTTCTTTAGAGAATTTGAAAAGTTATGTTGCACTGTTTTGTTTCATTTACCAACACTCATGTACACACGAACACTTAACGGTTAATAATCCACCGTTATTACACATTAATGTTCGAAATATCACAAATTTTAGAAAATAAAACAAAACTACAGACTTGACGCTTTATTTTCCCGCCAATAAGTCTTCCATCAGACATGCTTGAGTGTCACCTTGTGGTATTAAAAAAAATACAGACTAGAACTCGTGAGAAATTGTTAAAAACCTAGCATGTCTCGTCTATCTTTGAAATTAAATTAAAAAAATTGGTTGCCTGTAAAGTCGGTATACGGGCGAAAGTTTTACGTGACAACGACTTTGAGTGGTAAAATAATTTTAATGTGAATATTCATTCGTATAGTAGGAACAAGGATGAAATAATAGTAACAATTTAAAACATTTATTTATACAAAGAATTATATTTAAAACATTAATTTATACAAAGAATCTCTCGCTCTTAGGCGGGCTAACTGTACTCGAGTGGAAGGGACGCGTGCCTTTCACTTTTTATGTCTGTCTCTCTCGCTCTTAGGCGGGCTAACCATGCCCGAGTGGAAGGGACGCGTGCCTCTCTATGTTCTATGTTAGTGGTGGTGGTTTCCGCACTTAGTCCCTGTTATGGACCATTGTGCGTGAGCCTTTGCGGCCATAGTTGCTCACTCCAGTCTCCAGAAGCAGATCAGGTTTCCAAGTCCGTGCAAAGCTTCTCCAATGGAACTCGGCGAACCTAGGGTTACCTTTCGTGTGTCAGCCACGCCTGTGCATTCCAGGAGCACGTGTGCGACCGTTTCCTCGGCCACCATACACGCTCTGCACAAGGGGCTGTCTGTGACTCCTATAGTGTGTAAATGTTTGTTCAGTAAGCAGTGCCCAGTGATGGTCCCCGTCACCAGGCGCAGGCTATTTCTGTCCAGTCGCAAAAGTCGCCTAGTCAGCCTTGCGTCCAATGACGGCATGGCCTCCTTGGACTGCCTGCAACCTGGAGTGGAGGACCACCACCCTTGGGATTGTGTGTGTGTTATGCTATGTAGCCAATTTCGTATTTGTTTAAAGGGAATGGGAACAATGGGTTCAGGTCCGTAGACCGTCGCGATGGAGCCTCTCCTTGCCAGTTCGTCAGCTGCATCGTTACCCATTGATCCACTGTGTCCTTTGATCCACTGTAGTGTAATTTTGTTACGATATCGTATCGATGCCTGTTCTAGTGCATTGTGACATTCTAGTATCAATCTGGAAGTCGTGTAATTTTTGTTTAAGGATTGAAGGACAGACGCGCTGTCGGATATTATACGGATGTGAGTATCTTTAACCTGTCTAGCTATTACAGCATGCGCGGCTTGGGTTATGCCCACACATTCTGCCTGGTAGACTGTGTTGTGTTTTCCTAGTGATTTGGATATGGTAATGTTGAGATCATTTGAGAATACGCCGGCACCGGTGCCCGTGCCTATTTTTGATCCATCTGTGTATATTCTCAGCTCATTTAGGCCAGAGTAGTCGTGCGCCTCTTCAGTGAGTTGCACGGTATAGTGTTTTTTAAAAGTGTGCGTTTTCTGGGTTCTGTCATTTGGTGCCATCAACATTGGTTGTTCTTTAACAGCATCATCTAATATTCGTATGTGTCTGACCCGGGAATCTTTCTTTAGTGTACCAGCTGTATGTAGTCTGAAAGCTGCTGTGGCTGCCTCCTCTCGTACGGTGAGGTGTAGGGGTGGCAGCCCCAGCATTGCCTGCAGGGCCGCAGTGGGGGCGGTTTTCATACTGCTGGTGATTGACACGCAGGCCAGGCGTTGTAGTTTTTCTAGTTCTTTTTGGGTTATACTAAGGTTGGTTCTAGGCCACCAGACCAGCGAGCCATATGTGACTATTGGTCGGATTACTATTGTGTATAGCCAGTGCATAATTTTCGGGCTTATGCCCCAGTTCTTGCCAAGTAGACGTTTGCACTGCCATAGGGATATACTGGCTTTCTTAGTGGTATAGTTGGTGTGTTTTGCCCAATTCATCTGTTTGTCTAGGTATACACCTAGGTACTTGGTTTCTGATGATAGGCTTAAGGTTGTGTTGAAGAATTTTGGTAGATGTAATTCAACTAGCTTCCTCTTTTTTGTGAATAGTATGAGTTCCGTTTTTGTTGGGTTTACTGTTAGTTGGTACTCTCGGCACCAGTCCTCAACTATTTTCAGGGCTTGGCGCATAAGGTTGCATAGTGTGTTTTCAAGTGTGCCATTTATTATAATGGTTATGTCGTCAGCGTAGCCCACTGTATAGTAGCCTTTGTCATTTAGGCGCTTGATAAGGCTGTCTACGACAAGGTTCCATAGTAGTGGCGAGAGCACGCCTCCCTGGGGGCAGCCCTTCGCCACTATGGCTCTTGTTGTGGTGTTGATTGAAGCTTGTACGGCTCTTAATCTGAGCATATTGGCAATCCAGCCTTTCAGGGTGGGATCTACTCCGAAATGTTCTAAAGCCTTGCTGATGCTATAGAACATGGTTTTATCGAAGGCTCCTTCTATGTCAATGAAAGCAGCCAGAGCCGAACCCTTGTGGTCTACAGCACATTCGATTTTTGAAACCACATTGTGCAGGGCAGATTCTGTTGACTTTCCGATTGAGTAGGCGTGCTGTTGTTTGTGAAGCGATATTCCTCGAAGGGGTCCGTCTCGGATGTGACGGTCACAAAGCCTTTCTAGGGTTTTCAGTAGGAAGGATGTTAGGCTTATAGGTCTGTATGCTTTTGGTTGTGTGTAGTCTGGTTTTCCGGGTTTCGGGATAAATATAACTTTCACTTCTCGCCACGCGAGTGGTACGTACATGTTTGCTATGCAGGCTCGATAGATCATTACCAACCACGGGGTTATGGAGTCGATTCCCCACTGTAGTAGGGCTGGAAAGATACCATCTAGGCCTGCTGACTTGTACGGTTGAAAAGTTATAATTGCCCATTTAATCTTTTCCTCCGTTACAATGTTGCGGGCTATCAGCCAGTCATCATCAGATATAGTCCGTTTTGGTTCATCTGCCCATATTCTGTCCTCAACGAGGGTGCATTCTGGGAAGTGAGTTTCAAGTAGGACTTTACTGGTTTCCTGGTCTGATTGTGTGTATGTGTTGTCTGACTTTTTCAGCGCTCCGAGGGTACGATCCTGATCTGTCGATAGGATTTTCCTCACTCGTGCTGCTTCGTTGTTAGATTCTATTGATTCGCAAAACCTTCGCCAGGATGTTCTTCTGGCGCTTCTGGTTTGTTTCTTAAATGTATACTGTGTTTGTTTATAGGTTTCCCAGTCTTCTGGTAGTCTGGAATTCTTGGCTTTATTGAATTGTTTCCTTAGTGCGTCTCTGAGCTTACCAAGTTCCGCATTCCACCATTGGTTACCCTTACCTCCGGCAGGTGGGACCCTAAGCTTACAGCACGCATGATAGGCATTTGTGATGTGTTCGGAAAGTTCCGTTACAGTGTGTTCTAGTTGTGTTGGATCTGTCGGGGTTTTGTGTATATCATGCTTTGATAGTAGTGTGGCTAGGAGATGTTTGTAACCCGGGACATCCGTCCGGCGCGGGTTACGTCTCGGTGTGGGTTCTTGTGTGTTGACTGAGAGCGTAAAGCGAATTCTCCTATGGTCGGAGCAAGAAGGTTCGCTGGATACGTGCCAGTTTGATATAAAATTTGTTGCGTTTTCTGTGGCTAGTGTTAGATCAATAATTGTCTGTCCTCTGGCCGTGACCCAGGTTGGTTCCGAGACCGGTTAACAATGTTGAGGTTAGTAGTAAATAGATATGTGCATAGTACCTCTCCTCTGTGATTTGGTGTGTCGCTCCCCCAGAGCGGGTGGTGAGCATTTGAGTCGGTGCAGATGATCAGGTCCAGGTTTGCGCACTCGCAGTGTCGCACCAGGTCCGACATCTCTTTTGGTGGGCAGTTCTCGTCGTCACTCGGCATGTAGGCCGAGGCTAATACTATATCTGGGGACTCACCATCGGTTTGGAGTCTGAAAGCTGTCAGATCTCTGGAACAGAATTGGGTGAGTAGTGTAATCGGGATATCTTTTGGTATGTATGCACAAGTTCGTGGTTTGTCTGTGTTATGTGTGTTATAGATTACTTTACCTCCGATGTTATTGAGGCCACATATCTTGTTTTGTCTAATCCATGGTTCTTGGATCAGTGCTATAGTTCTGGGTTTCGTCTCCAGCGCCCTGCGCAGGCTGGCCGTTGCAGCCTGGCTGTGCTGTATGTTTGCTTGCACAATACTCAAAGCTGGTCTGGAGATGGGCGTTGGCGGCGGCGGCGGTTGGTTGGAGTTAGGAGGAAACAGATCCATTGGACAGTTCACCTCCTAAATCCATTTCGCGCCGGTCGCAATTCGGGGATGAGGCTAGTAGCCGTTGCTCGCTCCACCCAGACGGCTCAGGTGGTGGGACATCGGTCTCGGCGTCGGCCATAGCGGCTTTGGACATCTCTTCCTCCAACTTAGCGATGTCGTCAGTCTGTGTCAGTGTCGGGGCAGTTATGGTAGTCTGGCTTTCGGTAGGGGCGTCCGAGGGTTCAGCCTTGGGGTAGAAGCGCGCGTATATCGACCCAAGTAGGTATGATAGACGCCGCTCCCGCCCCAAGACCTTTTCGGCCTCAATCGGCGGCAAGCCCAGGGTGAGATAAGTCCCAGGGTTATTACCACCGACCGAGGTCGCCCTATATAGGGACCACCCATCCAAGTCATACCAGGGGTTCTGTCGTTTGAGAACACCTTGGAGCCGCGCTATGTCCCCATTGTATCTGGGGACGAAGAGCGCAGCTCGGACTCGGGTGGGTATGTCGGACTGCCTCATGACCGTCAGCGTCAGGTCAGAGTCAGGGAGTCGAATGTTGGGTACGTTGAGGGTAAGCCAGGTCAGGGAGTCGTCATCCTCGCACCACATCTGCACGGTGCCCTCCGCTATCCGTGGGAAACCGCGGAAGGACGGGAGTGGTGTTGCAGGGTCGGAGTCCATGAGCCTGTTCTCAAGGTCAGTCTTAATGAATTCTCCTTCGTCAGTTGTCAGATCCCTAGAAGGAGGGGAGAAGCAGATAGCTACGGCGAGCCGCGCCGGGATATCCAGCGTAGCCCGTGCGTAGGTTTTCCGTCCCCCTTGGGCGGTGTGGACTTTCGCACGTTTCGAGTCTCCCTGTAGTGTTCTCGGCGAGGCCGTGTCGTCAGGGCGCTCCCTCTTCGTCGTCCTACAGCCGTTAGGCTCAGTCCGAGACGAAGAGGTGCTTGGCAAGGTGTTTTGTGCCGAGATCGTCCTGTGCGAAGCCCCAGGTCGCCTTCCCCTCTTCCTAGGTTTCGGTTTGTGCTGTTTTGGTTGGTCAGTCAAGTCAGCAGTTCCACCAGTAGCTGACACAATCAATGACTTTGCGCGCTGGGTTTCCCCCTCGCGTACTCGTCCTTGGTCGTGCGTTTCCGCGTCCGGCTGCTTTTCGCGTTGGGTTGACCCCTCGCGTACCGGCAGCTGGTCGCGTACTCCCTCACTCGCGTCCGTCTGCGCTCTGTCCTCGCGGATTTTGCGCATTCGGCCCTTGAGTTCCCTCTCTCTGGCCATAACTTTTCCGCGCTTTCTTTTCAGCAAGCGTACTTCATCGGCAGAGAGAGAGGCAGCACTTGTAGATCCGCTGTCCTTTGCTATGTCTTTCAGCCTGTCCTCGAACCTCGCGCGCTGGGTAACCAGCGTTTGAAGTTCATGTCCAAGGCTAGAAAGACGAGCTTCGTCAGTGTCGTTGTCGGGATTTCGGGTAAAGCTCTTCCGAACGAGTTTTTGTTGCCAGCCGCTCGTGGAAGGTTCACTAGTCTGTGTAGTAGGCGCGTGAGTCGCAGCCGTTTGGGTGTTTGTGTTAGGCGCAGAAGCAGCCTGTAAATGCAGTTGGGTGCTCCCCCCCAGATTACGATGGGAACTGACCGACGAATCGGTGTGGGATTCCCCGGCTTGGCCGGAACCCACCTGGGGACAATAATCTTTTTGTCCTTTCTGCATTGTAAGATGAGGTGGGCTTTTTTGGAAGCGAGGTTACCCTTCCTCTCGGAAAGAAGGGATGGGAGTAGGATGTGTGCATGATGAAGTGGAGGGAGTGCTGTTTGGAGATTGGAACATGGGAGTGGGGTTTTGGGTTACCCTAGGCCTGGAATGTAACCTTCGGGAACTTCTCTTGTCCGGAGCCAATCACACTGGCACCCCGGCCCCGCGATCGACCCTTAACAGAAAAAAAAAAAAAAAAGTGAGTCGGTCCCGCGGCCGGAGATGGGCTATCCGCAACCTGCCCACCCGCTCGGTTGCAGGAGAAGAAGTGCCTGGCAGTCTGGACCACCCCCATACAGGAGCATACGCTTCTGCATGGGTGCAGTCGAGACCAGCCCCGAGTTGCCACGCGTGCCTCTCACTCGCTCTCATTGTGAGCGCATAACGTGAGCGGAGCGTAACGCAGTTTCTTGAAGTGTCACCCGGCAAACCAATTTATAAGACGTTGTCACGTAAAAAAAGCTTACCAAATCCTTTATAAATTTATTAATTTTGAAATGTCATTATTCTTTTGATGAGTATTTTATTTATGAAAAAAGATAATTATCTGCACCATTTTTCCACATTGCTGTGCCTGTCAAGGTTCATGCAATAGTACACTCAGCTAAAAAATTGTTGATGGCTTTTTTTTTTTTTATTTATTTATTTAGATCACCAACATCAATTTTTATCTACTACTCTACTATTAGTAACATGTAAACATAGCATACTTAAAATTAGAAGGTACAGTATTCATCATGTAAACCAACAAGAAACGCAGTCAACGCAATAACAATGATATATATAAAACAAAATATTCAACACAGCTATCTTTAAAAGTAAATAAACTAAATTAATTAAATATATCGGAACACACCCTAACGCTTTTGACAATAGACACGTATGTCATATTCATCCTATAAGGTGATTTGGGTGCTATGAACTATTTGCTGCTGACCGTACACATTTTTACTTGGAAAACTCGCATGTAGGACTTCTTGGCGGGAAAGTGAAGCGTCATCGTCATGTCTGCAGTTTTGTTTTATTTTCTAAAATTTGTGCTATTTCTAACATTAATGTGTAATAACGGTGGATTATTAACCGTTAAGTGTTTGTGAACGTACGTAAGTGTTGGTAAATGAAAAAAAACAGTGCAACATCACTTTTTAAATTCCCTCAAGAAGTCCATGTGAACCTCAGTATAGTCCCACATTTTTACTGAGGACTCAAGGGGTTTGGGGAGGGCATCTCATTTATCATAATTATCATCTTTGTCACTACTCATTCTTATTTACTATGTATTCAATATTATTAATATATCACTTACTTGACACTGGCTAGATGTGCTAGTCGCACGAAGCCATTATTTGAAAGAAAAAAAACTCGCATGTACTGCAATTATATTTAATAAATAAATTAGAACAATAATAATTAAGTGATGTTATTATTTTTCCTTAATTATGAAACTGTACAAGTTATAATTATAACTCTGAAGTAAATGTATATTGTTAAATAAATTTACTAGTTTCAAATAATTGAGAATTGTATTTCTAAGTTTTAATCATTGCTTTTGCAAAAGAAACAAAGAAATAGGGCACAAACATTGGCCTAGACCAAAAATGTAGATTTTATCTATTGTGTTTGTTTGTTTGGTCACACGATAACCTCGAAAACTACGGAAAGGATTAATTAGTAGTTATAAAGCTGTTTTCACACTACAAGCTACATTGTGGCATTGTTTGAAAGGGTAACCGCGGCCCCGGAATATTTGAAGAAAAAATTGTTGCATGTAAGTAATAAGTATCTAAGCTTCGTGATTTAGTGTAATAATATTTCGGTTGTTTTTTTTCAATTTTTATTATGACGTTTTCAAGTACTATGTATAATAGTTTATGAAATAAATATTTTTTTTACTTTACTTTACTTTACTTAACTTTACCTATTACATACACGTGGTCACTGAGTGAGTTCCCAAGGACTGTGGGGTTTTTACACACTTTGGGGTTAAAACGCTGAAAGGGTTTCGGGAATGATAAAATTAATCCGCTCTGATTGAGTGCTGCTCGTATACTGATATTTTATGATAAAAAGTAATATCAAATATCTTGTAAAGGTGCCGCTACACTGCACGCAGATATTATTACACATTGCTAGCGATGATATTTTTACTTAACTGAACAATGGCTTGTGCAAGGGCCACATTATTTTATATTGTGTTTTACATAATTTATTGATTCAGGCGTTACTTTGCGGAAATCCATTGTAAGCAAGTGATGGATTAAAAATATCTTTGTAACAATTCCCGCGCTACTATAATTTCCCTGTCTTCACGACCAACGCTGAAACGAGAGAGCAGTTTCAGCGTTGGTCGTGAAGACATCGTTGTTCTGAGGCTTCTATCTTACCTGAAGATGCCCTGTATAAGGGCGAAACACGTGTCGAATAGTTTCTCGATTTTTCGGGAAATCATAGTAGCGCGGGAATTGTTACAAAGATATTTTTAATCCATCACTTGCTTATTGTGTGTTACATTAAATTCATAGGTTTATTTTAGTTATAGGACAAGTATCTTGTAAATAGTTCGGCACCATTGCATTAGGTTTTTACTGTAATGATGGTTGTTTTTATGAAAATAAATGAAAAAAAACTTTAGCAGTGTTTACGTATTTATTGTTCACTGCATTACTGGTTAGAGCGGCGATAGCCCAGTAGCCCTTGTCTTTAAATTCAGAGGGTCTCGGGTTCAAACCCTGGTGGCGCACCTATGGCTTTTCGAAGTTATGTGCGTAATTATCGCTTGCTCCGTGCCTCGGAAAGCACGTAAAGCCGTTGGTCCCGGCTGTCATGAACATCTATGGCAGTCGTTATTAGGAAGTCAGTGCCTTCTAAAAGACTGACAGCTGGTTTAACCATACAATGATATTTCCCTCTGGGTTGCGGAGGTCAGACGGCAGTCGCTTCGCGTAATAAGTGAAATGCAGTCAAATCTGGTTGAACCAGTGAGCAGACCCTGGGCCCTAAGCTTAAGTCTAGGGCAACCGGGATTATGCTACGATAAACTTTCCACCTTACACCAATTGGCTTATCAAACGCAGTGACCATCATATCCTAGCAGCAGCAGAAAGGGAAACATAATAAATGTTTCTGACACTTAACACCAATTATTTAGTTCCAAGATAAGTATCACTAAGAACTTGTGTTATGAATACTAAATAATGGATAAACATACTTAAATACTTTTTTTTTTGTGAATACATACTTAATATACATAAAAAAACACCCAGACCAGGACAAATATTCATATTTGTAGACACAAATATTTGTCCTGTGCGGGAATCGAACCCACGACCTCAGGAGTGGAATGCGGGTATACTCGCCACCACGCCATATCGGTCGTTCATCAACATCATTCTATGGTTAAAACAGTTGTCAGAATATTAGGAGGCACTGACTTCCTAATAACGACTGCCATATAATTATGTGCAGGACATACGGGACAGCGGCTTGACATGCTTTCCGAGGAGGGTTTGAACCCGAGACCCTCTGAATTTAAAGGCAACGGGTCTCGCCACTGGGCTAGGGCGGCTTAAATTTAAATCAATACATAATTAATAATATACTACGTTGCTAATAAGCATCTATTTATTATTATTTATTAATAGAGTACTTACAATTTTGTTGTAGCGAAAACCTTGATGTCGCAATGGAGATGTTTTTTTGCGTTAAACCATTTCAAAAAGCAACGTAAATAAATCTTAGAATAGTAATAGAATATAACATAGACAACTGTATATTGTAATGAGACCGACTACTTATTAACTTGTAACATTATTATTTTATTTACAAGTCAATGTATGTTGCTGTTAAAACATACGATTAGCATAACCAGTCGTTTTAATAATTATAATACCTAAATTTATTATATATTTATTTATGTTTACATTATACACATACATTACACAAATACAATAATTATGATATACAGAAAAAAACAGTAAGTTTTGTACAGTAGGTACATCGGATACTCATGATATCAGCTATAACATACATTACACCAATAATTAAAAATAATAATAATAATAACACACAGTAAACATCAATTTGACATATCTATAATTCCGCAACTACACTATTGTTATCCATGTGTGAAATGAGAATTACAAACCAGTAAAGTACACTTTTAATTTAATGTCAAAGGTAAGGGATAAGATTCAAGATATATCTCGCTTTTCGGGGCAACAGGCGTGAATGTATGTATGTGTGTATGTTTGCAGTTCTTATATTTTTACCCGGAGCGACTGTCGCTTGTTCTCCTGCGACTCTTATACTGCTTACAGGTCCAACCAAAACGTCTGTCCTCCTGCGATTTCGTAAGAAGCGGTTTAGTCGTGAAAGCGTAAAAACAAAGTAAATACCAGGGCAAAAAATGCTTGCTCAATTATTAATGTCGCCGGGAAGTCAGTATTATCCATAAATTGTTAGTTTAGCGTGGGAAAAAAATATCGGAGCGTCTTTGTATGGACAAAAAGTAGACTACGAATGCGTCACATAAATAGTGTCAGTGTTATTACAAAAAATACGTTAAACACTCCTTAGATATGTGTTTAATTAAACAGTGCCTAAAAATTTTAACGATGTTTAAGTTATGTTGAATTTTCTCTATTACAAAACACTGTTTAGCAAGTGTTTATAAAACCGCTTCTAAGCGACTCGTTCACTTAACGGGCTTTCATTCATTCATTTACATTCCGTGTTAAGCATATCATGTTCGACTTAACGGAGTTCATTATTATAAATAGTGAAATAATCTTTTTATAACTTTGAACTCTACATAATATAAAATATCTACTTCTAAACAATAAGCGTAACGAAGCATGAACGGAACTTAACAGTTGTCAGCTGACAGCTGTCAGGAGCTGTCATCCTTTAAAATATACATAAACAAAAATTTGTAAATGAAATGAACATCTGCAATAGCAATGGGAATAATTTATTATTATTTAATAAAGATGTTAAGAAACGATACAATTTAAATGCAATGCAATTTTAATAATCCCACTTCGAGGGTGACTCGGATTGATTCGAGTGCATTTTATTTGGGTGTCACGATAAGTATGCATACAATCTAAATCTTCTATATCAATAACATAATCGATAAGGCTTATATCCATGGTTAAAGTATTTATTTTGATAAAACAGCAGCAGCGATACATAAAAATGTTTAAGGTTGAACGCATCCTAAACATGCGCCAGCAATTTAAACGATTGCTAAGAAGTGTTTTACTTTAGGCAATCAATAGACAAGGTTTTGTAATAGCTTTTTTTTTAAACGCGTTTTCAACCACTGTTTAAACTTTTTTTTATTAACACTGCGTATGTTTATCTCTCAAAAAAGAGCGGCGATAGCACAGTGGCGAGACCCCTTGTCTTTAAAATCTGAGGGTCTCGGGTTCAAACCCAGGCGCACCTATGACTTTTCGAAGTTATGTCTGATCTGGTTAAACCAGTGAGCAGACCCTGGGCCCTAAGCTAGCCTAACCTAGCGCCTCCTGCGCCCTACCGGGAAGTACTCAGCCCCCCCATCACGACAAAGTGGAGAACAGTCGGGGGGGGGGGGGCAAGTGGTGCACCTGCCGATCAACGGACTAGGCTAACATAAAAGTACCCGGTAAGCGGCAATAGGCTGACGAAATGTGGACTTATGATATGCCTCTGCCTACCTCTTCGGGGAAACGGGCGTGATTGTATGTATGTATATTAGCTAACAATACGCCCAACAAATAAGCTTTACGCTTTTAGCTATACAACTTTCTTTTCGCATTAAATAATAGCCCATATCCATTTTCAGGCTCTAGACCAGCGTTTCCCAAACTTTGTTCTACTGTGACCCACTTAAGTTTCTGAACCCACTGAAAACGGTATTGGGGAAAAATAAAACAGCTATTGCTATTAGTTACAATACCTACAATCCGCCCGTCGAGTGATCATCATTGTCTCGTTAGTCAAGAAATAAAATATGGAGGCAATGCTGGCGACCCGGTATTTTTCTTGGCGACCCTGGGGGCCTACCGCCGAATTCGATGGATTACCGGTAATCCATCTAGATCAAACTTCGTTTTGCGTTCATTAATCCGTACCGGGGAATCTGCCGAAAGCCACCTCTCATTCATGACCTTCAGTCCGTGACAGACCAATAGGTAAATGGAGAACGCCATTTTGTTTCGATTTCCATGAATTCGGCGGTACGACAGAATCAATTCGAAATCCATTTTGCCTTATAATCGATTGCTATCGAACTCGGCGGTAGGCCCCCTGTACCGGGTCGCGACTCACCAGATGGGAAACGCTGCTCCAGACTATCTGTGTACCAAATTTCATTTGAATTTGTCCAGTAAACCCAACATTTCCACGCCGACGGTGGCAGCATATGACGATCATTGTATTTATAACACCATAATGTACACCATATTCTTGGAAATAAATGAATTGAATTGAAAGTAGTATGCCTGTTTGCGAGACAGTCAGACATAGTTACTTTTGGCATTTATAATATTGACGGCAAACGGCACGATTTGTGACTGCGGAAATCGCATATATGTATGTAATCTATTGCTTACGCATTTACACTAACACCTTAACGTCACCTCGCGTTAAAAATAACATTTTGACAGAAAAAAAATAACAAACACTCAAATGCGTGAACGACGTAAGCAAACGACAATGAATGCGTGGAGGTCAGCATACCTGCACTGTGGTCGTGGTTTCAATTCCTACACAGGACAAATATTTGTGTAGGTTTGGGTTTTTTGTAAATATTTTAAGTATGCATTTACAAATCGCTAAGATATCATCTAGTGTCAATGTGAGCAATGCTAGCCACTTCTTCGTGATTTTAGTGTAGTAAAATTTAGTTTTTTTTTTTATTTTGTTATGACGTGTTCAAGTGCTATGTTTATGAAATAAAGACCTTTTTTTTAGTTTTACTTTTATTTACTTCATTTGACACGTTTTTTCTATAGATCTTTAGGCTAAAAGTGCATTTTTCTACAGCTATATATGTAGATCAATGTTAAAAGTATACAACATTTCATGGTCCACCACTGATGAACTATGTAAATTATAAAAACATTTGTTTTTTAAATATTGTTGGTACTGTAGTTAAAACGAAAAAAGCCGAGGGCAGAAGCTAGGTTAATAATTGTAATAAAAAAGTAAAAAGCATTTTTGTAACACGTTCTTTGATTCAAGTGCGTGCTGTGTAGATAAAAGTATTATCAATCGTAACAGAAGAGATTTTTGGCTCAAGTTGTCTACATATTGAATAAATATGTAATCACTTTGTTGTATAGTGATAATCATTGTCATAATCATAGGGATCCTACCAAAATCTACGACGGACACGCCAATTTTACCTGCAAGTCCATCAGCCTGGGTGTGATTCTGGGCAAATACCACCATCATAATGTTAGCTGTATAACAATAATAGCCAAGTATTTTTTTCATTTCAATAATGGCTTCGTGCGTTTAGCACATTAAGCCAGTGTCAAGTAAGAGATATATTAATAACATATAAATTATAGTAAATGAGAATATGTGTTGATAAAGATGATAAATGGTAAATAAGATGCTCTCCCCTAAACCCCTTGAGTCCTTAGTAAAGATGTGGGACTATATTGAGATCTCACATTTTTTCAGAGAATTTAAAAAGTGATGTTGCACTGTTTTGTTTCATTTACTCCAACACTCATGTACGTTAACAAACACTTAACGGTTAATATTCCACCGTTGTTACACATTAATGTTCGAAATATCAGAAATATTTGGCAAATAAAACAAAACTGCAGACATGACGCCTCACTTTCCCGCCAAGAAATCCTGCCAAATATTTGTAATGTATTTATTCTCTTTGTGGTCATAGTGGAGACCACATTTGACCACTTTGTAACTCGCATCAAAACATCTCGCCATCTTTTTCTGTTTTTGAAAACGGAATAACAAAATCAGAAATCAAATACGAATGAACAACCAAAATTTATTGTCTTTTTTTTATGTTTACTCAAAGTTCCGTGAATTTAGGGTTTTACCTTTTAACGAGAATGTGTTATATGCTGTAATATATCCTGAATGTCCCTGGTTCGCTCCTGAGGTCGTGGGTTCGATTCCCAATCAGGACAAAACTTTATGTGCATGAACATAAATATGAGTTCAGATCTATGTGTATTTATAAAAAAAAAGTTTATGCATTTTTATCCGTTATTTAGTATCGATAACACAAGTTCTTAATGATACTTATCTTGAAACTAAATAATTGGTGTAATTGTGAGGAAAATTATTATTCATTTAGTTATACTGGAGAAACAAAATCGGTGTAATGGATTTACAATGTAAATTATGTTCGGTATTAACCTGGCTTAACGGTAGCTGAGAATGGATTAACTTTATCTGTAGGGATTTCGAGGTTATGATAAGGTAATAAGCAAGTTACTATTTAAAATGCAATCGTTAAGAAGGCAGCAGAATCGTTAGTTCGTAAAAATATGCAGGCTGTTATTGATTTTGATTTTTTATTTATTTAAGTGACAAACTGTGACATCAAATCTACGTGTTTAACTATATCTTATACCTAAGTAAATAAATAAAGAAATAAATAAATATTTCTGACACTTACACCAATTATTTAGTTCCAAGATAAGTATCATTAAGAACTTGTGGTATGGATACTAAATAACAGATAAACATACATAAATACTATTTTTTTATTTTTTGTAAATACATACTTAATATACATAGAAAAACACTCAGACCAGAACAAATATTCTTATTTATACACACTAATATTTGTCCTGTGTGGGAATCGAACCCACGACCTCAGGAGTGAAATGCGGGTATGCTTGCCACCACGCCATATCGGTCGTCAAGTAGTCTTCTTTAGCTTGAAGTTTTTTTAGTAAACGACGCCTCTTGGTAAATATATTCAGCTATACACACATACATATATTCACGCCTGTTTCCCCGAAGAGGTAGGCAGAGGCATAGTATATGCCCACACTTCGCCAACAATATAGTTGGTTCCACGTAATCGGTGGCGAGCCTATTGCGGCTTACCGGGCACTGTTATGTTCGCTAGAGCCTCGTCCGTTGATCGGCAGGCGCACCACTTGCAGGTGAGGTTAGTTTCCCCCCCGGCAGTCAGTACTAAGGGCACCCAGAGTCGCCAACCATTGGGTGTTACCTTTTCCCTAGCGCCCTCCGGGAGGTACTCAGCCCTTGCTCCGTGCCTCGGAAAGCAAGTAAACTGTCATGAATATCTATGGCATTCGTTTTTAGGAAGTCAGTGCCTCCTAATATCTCGATAACTGGTTTAACCATAGAATGGAGTTGCGGAGGTGAGACGGCAGTTGCTCCATGTAATAACTGAAAATTAGCCGTTAATGGATTGTCTTATCGAAATAATGTTCCATAAGCAAACCGCCACAGCGAGAGTCGATTCTATTCACAACATGCACGCACACGCACACACCATAACACACACAAACCCACACCCACACATAGTTATACTCATATTTTAATGTTATATGGTTAAGATAAAATTATTCGAAATAATCCTTAAGTCTGAAACCGCTGTCTTGGAGGCGGGCGCTGATGACTGCGACACTGTCTCTGACTGATGCTGTCATTAACGCTGAAATTGTTTGTAAAATAATGTTATGGTTTCAATAAAGATTATTATTATTTATTTTATTTATTTATTCAGGTGGCTCAAAATCGCTCAATGTGGAAATCTATTAGGAAGGTCTTAGGAGGTCTGAGGCTGGAAAAGGTTTAGCAAATCGTCATAAGTGGGAAGCGCTTGTTGCCTTGCTTATTCCACGGTATGCATCGTAATTTGTTACACTGCTTGCCATCAGCCAGGTAGTGGTCTTGCGGGACTGGGAAAGGGTTACCGCGGCCTTGGTACGTAGCAGGTTCAAAGGAACATGGATATGGTTTTTAGTCAGTAGAAGTCTCACACAACAGCGAGGAAGGCCATTTGATGATTATCCATATAAAAAAATTGCCAGACACTAAAACGAGTAACAATAAAAAAGGTCCAATATTGTAACAATCAACACATACTCGACATTGCTACATTCACAAGTGTACCTTCATAATATGATTAATTGTACAGATAAAGTAATGTTGAATCGGCGCCAAATCTGACATCACCGATAAATGTTATCTGTAATAAATGCAATGTCGATAGTTTGAGTGGAGTGTGACTTTCATGGAAAATCCTGCGGGGGCGGCCTTGAGTGTTGGAACAATGGTGATGTTTATTATATTAATAACAAAAAAGTATTTGTTCAGGTAAATTATACCTATGCAAAGAAAAAAAAGAACAATAAATAAACATTATAAATACAATATAGTTAAGTTAAATACATTATTATGTTCAATAAAGCGCTCGTAGCTCTGCGGTGCTCGGTGGTCGGAAACGATCACCGAAGTACAGCAGAGTTTACAGAGGTCAGTTCTTGAATGGGTGAACGTTTGTGTGGCATTTGATATCGAGCGCTTCCGTGCTTCGGAAGGCACGTTAAGCCGTTGGCCCCGGCTATCACCAAATGTGGTAGTCGTTAAGCCATGTTAGAGGCCTAATGGGCGGCTTGAAAAAATCCTAACAGCAGGACGCCACACACCTGCCTCCGCCAATCCGCACTGGGTCAGCGTGGTGGAGTATGACCCAATACCCTCACACCTTGATATGTGAGAGGAGGCTCGTGCTCAGTAGTGGGACGTTAATGGGCTGTGATGATGATTATGTTCAATATGAAAAATAATAATTAATAAAATGTAACAACAAAAAAATGTGTCTCAAATTTTAATAAAACTACTTTACTTTAATTTTTTTTATTACTTTATGAACAAAGCTATCTAGTAGCTAGCTAGCTTCTGCCCTTGTTTCACCATGACCTTATAGTTTTTATTACCCATAGGAACCACTAATATTTTATTATATGACGACCGATATGGCGTGGAGGTCAGTATTCCTGCACTTCACTCCAAAAGTCGTGGGTTCGATTCCCACACAGGACAAATCTTTGTGTGCATGAACATGAATATTTGTTCTGGTCTGGGTGTTTTCCTATTGTATATTAAGTATGTATTTACAAAAAAAGGTTTTTAAGTTTGTTTATCCGTTCTTTAGTATCCATAACACAAGTTCTTAGTGATACTTATCTTGGAACTAAAGAATTGGTGTGATTGTAAGAGAATATTTATTTTTAAATTATCTTGTTGTGTTGTGTATGTTGCAGCTCGGTCGTTTCATTCGCCAGATCATTATACGATTTTCATAGATCAATTCTCGACAGATTCTCCGGCAAACACAAAAGTTCCCGGTAAGCGGCAGTAGGTTTGCCACCTATAACGGGGACCAAAATATTATTGTCGGCGGGCGACATATGCATAAACCGACGGGCGTGCATGAGAAGGTTAATGAGTGTGAATGAAGCTAAGATCGTGGCAAGTAGAAGGATGTGGTCTCTGCCTACCCCTACGAGAAAGAGGCATTATGTATGTATTTATTTATGTTATAAGTACATACATAATGTCACTTATATTTTGAGTATTTTCCTTTAGATACTGATATATATTTTACTATTTTCTCAAACATACTTTCACTGGGTAGAAAAGTTCTGGAATGGATACTCTTTGACAACAGTAATATTAACTATAACAAATTATTTACACATGACGTGTGTCTTCATGCTCCCACAGACTACAGTGGAACAACAGAGAAATTCCATCTCTATAAGTCGTATAGAAGTCGGAAGGTGACTTTTGAAATTACAGTTGCTCCGCAAGAAAGTACATATTAAGATAATATGTTGATCTCGGTTATCACCATTTTTGGTAGTCATTAAGGGTGCAGTTCCACTGAGGCGGAGCGAGGATGCGGAGCGGAGAAACGGACAAATATTAACCAAAGAGATTTCATAAAATCTTCGCTTCTCTCCTCACCGCGATCCCTATTGGATAATATTTCTCCGTTTCTCCGCTTCGCATCTTCGCTCCGCTTTAGTGGAACGGCAGCCTAAGTCATGTTAGAGGCTCTTTAGCAAGTGGAAGGATGTGATCTCTGCCTACCCCTAACAGAAAGAGGCGTGACATTATGTATGTATGTTATAAGTACATATATAATGCCACATATATTATGACTATTTTATATATAAATAAAATTTCATCTCCATAAGTTGTTTAACAGTCGGAAGGTGACTTCTTAAATAACAGTTGCCCCCCAAGATAGTGGATATTAAGATTAGCATGAACAAACATCAAATGAGATAAATAATATATATTTTAAATTATTATTTATTTACGATAACATAAACTTGACCCGGATCTGTTTGGCTACTTTTTAAACTTTAAAGTATATAGAGAACATGTAGCACGTAGAACTGACGGTCTTTGGGGTAGTTCTGTATTTTTTTAGATCCTTTAGAACCTTTGATAGATAAGGTAGCGTAAGACGTCCAACGGCAAGATGGACAGACGACCTGATAAAGTAAATAATGTAATAATCATTTCATATCCTAGCATTATCCCGGTTGCCCTTCACTTAAGCTTGAGGCCCAGGGTCTGCTCACTGGTCTAACCAGAATTGACTGAATATCAGTTATTACATAGAGCGACTACCGTCTGATCTGCGCAACCTAGAGGGAGCCTCTATAGTTAAACCAGCTGCCAGGATGTTAAAAGGTTCTGACTTCCTAATAACAAATGCCATAGATGGCAACGGCTTAATGTGCTACATATCAATAAATATTTTAATATATGTAATTATATTATATGCCCGGTAAGCGGCAATAGGCTCGCCACCTATTACGTGGGACCAACTATATAATTGGCGAATTGTGGGCGTTTGATATGACCCTGCCAACTCCTTCAGGGAAACAGGCGTGAATGTATGTATGTATGTATGTATAATTATATTAAATCTATATGTGTATACTTACATATTATTATGGTATGCCTGCTCCCCAATCCTGAGGTCGTGGGTTCGATTCTCACACAGGACAAATATTTGTGTTAAAGAACATGAAAATTGGTTTTGGTCTGGGTGTTTCTTATATCTCAAGCCATCAATAAAAAATAAATAAATAATTACGTAAGTATGTAAATCTGTTGTTTAGTATCCATAACACAAATTAATGATAAAAATGGTAAATATTTATTTAATTATTATGACTTTTACCGGCTTTTGGGTTGTAAGTCGACAAATCGAATGTAAAAGATCAATCTTCAGATCAATAAATAAAAGTTTCGGGATCACACTGAATGCAAGTCGCCTGTAATCGGTCGCTTTGAAAGAAAGAAAGAAAGAAAATAATTTATTCCGTGACACATGATACATTAGTTTACAAAAATAAAAATTAATAGACACATGTAGCACCGAAAAGGCTTATACTCAGCAAATGCCGAGGGGTCACTATAGCACCGCGGCGCTGGTCTTCCGTACAAGCCTACCAACCTGCCAACCTTTGGAAGGCTATGAGGCAGGCTTATATTCAGCAGTGAACGTACTTGATGCAGACTTTAGAAAATGCGAAATAATTAGCTTAACATCAGTTACATTGGCAGGCTTCAGGGAAGGCCTATATATTTAACTGTAGACAGCCTTGGGCTGATATATTTTTTAAAATCAATATAAAATTTAGTTCCAATCGACACAAGCCTAAACGATAATTATAAACATGCAGGATCACCAATAAAAGTTGACAAATTCATTTGTAGGTACCATGACTTGGTAGAAATCATCAAAGATTAAAACGTACATCGATTGACGATAAATGGAAGGTAATGGGATCAATACGGTGCAACAAGAAGCGCACTGAGTCATCATTGAGGACTGAACGGCATACAATTGTCGAATGACCTTTCGTAATTCATTAAAACACTTTAGAAAATTAATTTTACGACTCATGTACGATCTTACGACAACGACTTAATTCGTCGCTTATATAACAACTATAGTTCACAATCTCGTGCGCGACCGTCCCGCGGGGTGACGGACGGTGCGGGGACGAGGTAGCGTGTCATTCTAGCACACGAAGAGAAGTTCCTCCTTCCCCGCTACCCCACCCGCTACCCGCTGACATCTTGTTTACCTCGTCCCCGCCACCGTCTGTCACCCCGCGGGACGGTCGCGCACGAGATTGCCGGACTATAGTGGCCGCTCGCTACTTCGTCCGCGTAACCTACATATTATAAACGTTCCTCTTAAATCACTCTATCTGTTAAAAAAATCGCATCAAAATCAGTTGCATAGTTTTAAGGATCTAAGCATACATAGACCTACAGCGGAAAGCGACTTTGTTTTATACTATTTTTTTATTTATTTTTGAATCTCCAACAAGAAATACACATTTCTAAAATACATAAAATCAATCAAAATGTTAACTGGCCCCGTATTTTCTCAGTTACAGGAAATCACATCATGCATTATTAATATTAATTTTACATTTTCCTTTAATTATAACCTTTTATAACCTAGATTTACAATTCACATAAATAAAGACATGAAAAAAAATATTTTAAAAAAATCTTAAAGTCAAATAAATTAAGTAAATTTAGTTATAATTATGAAAATCACACTTAACAATTAAATTAAATTACACAATTAAATTCAAATTCAAGAAGACAATATAAATGTAAATTTAAGAAGGAACCCGAAACAAACAAGTAACAATCAAATTGAAATTGTTACTAAATGCTTGTACGTCGACACTCACACTTTTAAGTGCTTTAATATGCAGTGCTACCATCATCATATACCTAAGCCCATAAAGTCCACTGCTGAACATTGGCTTCCTCAATAGGTTTAGATACTCTTTTGGAGTATTTGCTCATAATCACCACGCTAGACAGGCGAGTTGGTGATTACAGTTGCAGCCAGTACGCTGGATGACGCAAATTTAGTGTGAACAGCTCTAAACCTTTAAATTGACTACAAGCGGCTTTTAAAGCATATTTAGCACAGAAGCGTTAATAAACACAAATTAGACGATATTACTGTACTAAGTAGTATCTAATGTTAGATATCAGATATCTTCTTACTTGTACCAAAACATACAAGGGTTTATACAAAACAACATCTAAAGTTGAACCAGGTTTAAAACTCGTGCTGTCCCTGCCTTTATTTTATTAAAATTTTATGAAAAAAAAAAAAAATTATAAAATAAAGAAAGTGACAGCAGATACATTCACGCCTGTCTGTCACGCCTGGCTTGTAGGCCCCCCACACTTTGCGAATTATATCTATAGTTGGTCCCACGTAATAGAGAGCAAGCCTATTGTCGCTTTCGGGGCACTGTTATGTTTGCCAGAGCCTTGTCCGTTGATCGGCAGGTGACTTGCAAGTGAGGTTGGCTTGGTCTCCTTAGGTATTGGGAGGATCCCTATACACCATTTATATCTTGTTTTGTAATAAGCCCCACAGTGTTAAAATAACATGTCTGTTCTTCATACTGACGAAGCTATTTAGCGCCTCATTAGCGAAGCAACGTGGGCCACGCGTTAACGTTTCAAGGTTTGCTACGAAATAAATAGCTGACTTGTATTTGCAGTGAATTTTATGTGGACAATTCACGAGAAAAGTTCCAAAAGTGTACACTAGTGTTCTACGCTGTTGCGTTCTAGAGGTTACACGGCTGGAATTGTAATGTGCAAAAAAGAAGTCAATTAAAGTTTAACAAACCAAATGTACAGTCTGCGTGTAGGTAGCACCTAGTATATTATATCCAAACATGCCCTAACGTTCTTGACAATAGACAGGTCGTCTTTACGCCGCCGTGTGTACATCCAAATTTCTTACTTAAGCTGAAGTGAGAGAGGGACTTTTCTATAAACACGGTTAACTAATTGAATAAATAAATAAATATTTTCTGACAATTACACCAATGATTTAGTCCCAAGATAAGTATCATTAAGAGCTTGTGTTATGGATACTAAATAACGGATAAACATACATAAATACCTTTTTTTTTGTAAATACATACTTAATATACATAGGAAAACAACCAGACCAGAACAAATATTCATGTTCATGCACACAAAGATTTGTCCTGAGTGGGAATCGAACCCACGACCTTAGGAGCGGAGAGCGGGTATTCTCGCCACTACGCCATATTGGTCGTCAATTAATTCTTTCTTTTCTTTTACAGAATGTAGCGGGTACCAAGACAACAAAAACTTGCAGCTATGGACGGACAGACTATGCATATGCTCTCCGTTCAGGAGAAGAGCGGAGAAACACGTCGAGCCAACCAGTATATCGCTGCTGTTGCAGGTTAGTATGGACATGATTGTAGGGTACTTGGACATCAGAAAGACTGCAGATATGGACAAGCAGACTATGTAAATGCTCTCCGTTCAGGAGAAGAGCGGAGAAACACGGGGAGCCAACTAGTATACCGCTGCTTTTGCAGGCTAGTATGGAAATGATTTTAGGGTACTTGGACATCAGAAAGACAACAGATATAGACGAGCAGACTATGTAAATGCTCTCCGTTCAGGAGAAGAGAAGAGAAGAACTAGTATATCGCTGTTGTTGCAGGTTAGTACGGAAATAATTGTAGGGTAGTTGGACATCAGAAAGACAGCAGACGTGGACAAGCAGACTATGTAAATGCTCTCTGTTCAGGAGAAGAGCGGAGAAACACGGGGAACCAACTAGTATACCGCTGCTTTTGCAGGCTAGTATGGAAATGATTTTAGGGTACTTGGACATCAGAAAGACAGCAGACGTGGACGAGCAGACTATGTAAATGCTCTCCGTTCAGGAGAAAAGCGGAGAAACACGGGGAGCCAACTAGTATACCGCTGCTTTTGCAGGCTAGTATGGAAATTATTTTAGGGTATTTGGACATCAGAAAGACAGCAGATATGGACGAGCAGACTATGTAAATGCTCTCCGTTCAGGAGAAGAGCGGAGAAACTCGGGGAGCCAACTAGTATACCGCTGCTTTTGCAGGCTAGTATGGAAATGATTTTAGGGTACTTGGACATCAGAAAGACAACAGATATAGACGAGCAGACTATGTAAATGCTCTCCGTTCAGGAGAAGAGAAGAGAAGAACTAGTATATCGCTGTTGTTGCAGTTTAGTATGAAAATGATTGTAGAGAGTACTTGGACATCAGAAAGACAGCAGACGTGGATGAACAGACTATTTAAATGCTCTCTGATTAGTAGAAGAGCTGAGAAACACGTGGAGCCAACCAGTATATAGCTGCTGTTGCAGAATAATATGGGAATTAATGTAAAAAGTACTTGGACATCAAAAAAACAGCAGATATGGACAAGCAGGCATTTACATAAATGTTATTCGTTCAGAAGAAGAGCAGGGCAACACGGTGAGCGAGCTTCGGTTGCAGGGTAGTATGAGTGTAGCTCGTATTAAGATCTCAGAAACTTACAGATCTATAGGACAAGCAGATTATGTTCTTACTCTTAATTCCAAAGAAGATCGAAGAAAGCCGGCGAACCAAGCAGTATATCCCTGCTGTTACAGGTTAATGCGGAAATGAACAAGTAGAGTATTAAAACGTGATAAAACATGCAGACTAGAGCTACCAATCAGTATATTAGCTGCCGTTGCAGGTTACTATGAGTATAGCAACAACTAGGACATCAGAAAATTGCATACCGACATACATAAATACACCCCTGTTTCCCCAAATGGTAGGCAGAGGCCTACTATACGCCCACTCTTCGCCAATTATATAGTAGGTAATAATAGGTGGCGAGCCTATTGCCGCTTACCGAGAACTTAGGATCATTAGATCTTGGTAGTATCCGTACACCCAAGAAAATTGCAGATCTATGTATAGGACGAGTAGGCTATGCACAGTCACGCTCGCCGTGCAGAAGAAGAGAGGAGACTCTCGACGGGCCAACCAGAACATGGCTGCTGTTACAGCAAAATTTTAAAATCCTTATTGGTACAAATAAATACACGTGATTTAGGGTTGGTAAGTGGAGTTAGTCTCAATCTCACAACATATCACTGCTAAAATATCAAGAAATGAACAACTCCTTCGTAAAGTACCGGTAAATACATTTAACTAACTATACGCAATCGAGCGTCGTCAAACTCAGTACAACTACTTTAGTAACTCAAACTGTATCATAGTCGCCTTCATATGTCTGTTGTGCATTAACCATTGACTCTTTCATATAAATATCCGTGCATAGTTATTAAATAAAGCGCGCAATGGTTACAGAATTGCAAGCCATCGTGAATATCGTGATAAATTATAAGTTGCGTTATAGGAGGCGCTGGTCACATCGCCCTTTGGCTGATAACAGATGATTGACCGCATCCTGTAGTTGTGCACGTGCTCTGAGTATTCTATTTTATTTTTGGGCTCCTTAATTTTTAAGATACAGCTTCTAACTGCACTATTTGCTACTGGGCCGTTCAATTGTTACCAAAACACAATTTTGAGAACTCTATTATTTAATTGCCGTCTACTGCTGATCGTAGGCATATTTTTTTTGTTGGTTTATGTAGTTAACACATATCTTTACGCACTGCCTCCTGGCCAAAGGGGGTCCGAGAAGGGAGTGTGGGGCTCACTGTGGCACACGTGACCGCCAGCAGTCCTAAACACTAAAAATCTGCCGACGACGCCAACCGCTGTTGAAAAGGGGCGGGGGGCCAGTGCCTGTGTTTATGGCTTCTGACACCCCGCCCGCGGCCAACGTCCCCTCAGATCAGAACCGGGAGGAACTCTTCAGAGAGGCGCAGTGCAATGCGCCCCCCCCCCCCCGCCTCCTTATGCGACCATTGCGTATGTGGCCGACTTCGCGGAGGATCTATGGTTAGACGATAGGGGCCCCCTGCCCCCGCTGTCTAAGACCCTCCTTGTGCTGGTTGATGGGCCCTCCTGGGCAGCCCGCTGCTCCATAGGCCCCTCTTAGTTTCTCCCTCGGTAGTCAGTACCAAGAGCACCCAAAGATTCCCCAAAGAGCGCCAACCATCCCTATCCACTTCAGAAACATTAATCTATTTATTTATTGGATTACCAACATAAGATACGATAAGCATTAATTACAATAAAAATTACAAAAATATACATTAAACAACTAACTGTTCTTATAATTATAGGTAAACACATCTTGCATACGTAACATTACAATCAAAAAGAAAATAGCAAAAAATAATAATAAACCTAATACTCTAAACTTACAACACTAAGATTACATTTAAACATTAAGGGGATTATAAAGAAAAGAAAATTACTAAATCGGTGATAATTTCTAGTGAACTAACTAACTAAGGTACGTGAGCAAGTTGTTTCAGTAGTTTCAGAAACCTGGGCAGGCTCTGACAATTTAAATCTAGTTCGGGCAATTTCTTCGAAACATCATTATATAAGCGAGACAAACGGAAAACCGGTGAGTTACGTAATTATCTATGTATACATAGAAACACGTCTGCATTCCCACAGAAACTACTTTGGACAGAGATTAGACAGAGGCATATTAAACGCCCTCATGTCGCCAATGATATTGTTGGTCTTACGTTATAGGTGGCGAGCCTATTGGTGCATACCGAGAAAATTTACGTTTGCCCGAGCCTCGTCCGTTTATCGGCAGGTGCATCATTCGCAGGTGAGGTTGGCTTGGGCTCCGTAGGTCTTTATAGGATGCCTATACACCCATATCTTAATATATACCAACGAAATTGCATTTCAACTTGTAAACAAACAACGTCGTTTGATGGAATGATAAATAATAACAAGTTTATTTATAAAACGCGTTGGAAGTGAACTTGGCTACCCACGTATTCATTTGATTGTATTAGATATTAAGACATAATCTGAAAAAAGCCGAGATGAGTTTCTTGAGGCATTCTTCTCAATTTCATTGCCTTTTGAAAGCCTCGTTAGAGTCACCGCAAGACTGACTGATTGACGGAGTGTCCCCTCCCCCTTTAGAATCACGACAGACTGTCTGACTGATCCCCCCGATAAGAGTCACCGACAGACTGACAAATCTTGAGAAAATCCACAACAGACAGTTAAACCTCCTAATATTCGCATTTGCAAAAATGTGGGCCTGTTTAAGAGAGCTGTAAGATGTCATTTCTTACAAGACTTACAAGTGGTAGGTTAATTTAAGTGGTAACATACATATTGTTTATTTTTGTTCCTTTTATTTCAATTGTTTTTTTACACATGTCGTCTACTGTTGAATGTTTTTCTTATTTCGGACTGCTGGAAGAGATTCCTTTTAGAATAAGCAGCTCCATTGTACATTTTTGTTTCCTTTATATGTTTTGTGTGTACATAAATTGTTAAATAAATTAAACTGACAAACCTTGACAAATTCTGACAAAGAATCCATTTGCTGTTATTTCTTGATTATGGTACCGCTCATATCTCTTTCATTGTTGTTAAGATAAAAATTATCGAATGACGAATCTAAATGATCCTGTTGATCGTAAAGACATTAAAGTATATTTTATTTTTAAGGTATTTTTATTTCTTGCATAACTTCTATCGCGGGCCTTGAGCGTGGAAACCGAATCCAGAAATTCCGTAACGAAAAAACTCAACAACCCTCACTCCGAATGTGGTGACACTTTTTAGTTTTTCCATCTATCGATAAATAGCAGAACTTTAAATGACTTTTTGGAATATCACGCTTGTCTCTATAATTCAGCAACCCGCCTTTAGGTGGCATTGCTTGTATCAGAGTTACTGCGCATGCGTAATCTTCGCCCCGAAATCTGGTGACTCATGCCTGCTTAGAGTTTGTTTCAAGTGTTGCTTAGAAAAATACTGCATAAATAAAATAATTATAATTGCATAAGTTGATAAAAAATGCTATGCAATAGCTTTGCCGCGGCAGTCTCCGAGTGCCACACGTCTTTTTTTATTTTTATTTTCTTACTAATATGTAGAAGATATCAGAATATCAGAAATGCGATCAATATTTGACGACTGACATTAACTGTCGAGTTTGATTCATCTGCATTCTGCACTTAAGATCGTGGGCCGTTTATCACACATGACCAATATTTGTTTTCAAAAATACACAACCACACCTGTTTCCACGAAGGTGTGATTGTGTGCTTCGGGTAGGGTAAGCAGACGCATATTGTACAAGTCTACATCTTGTACATTGGACTTGGCGTCTGCGTGGTCAGCGGCGAGTCGGCCCAGTTGCAACATCCTCGTGCAGCGTCGGCACTTTACATCGATGTTTCACTTCTTTATATTATTATGTGTACACAACATGTAATTAATATATAAACCTATCAATTATCAGCAATAAATTAGATTTCAACCGTCCGTGTTGGGTCTCATTCCTCTCTCTGCATATCCTACTATCGGCCGGGGCTACACCCCGGTACAGTTCCTTACTTTCCTGCTAGTGGCCGGGGTACCTCCTGGTAAAGCATTCCCTTTCCTTCCTGCTGGTGGTCAGGGCTACCCCCTGGTACAGCAGTCCTTTCCCCTCCGCTGGTGGCCGGGGCGACCCCTGGTACAGCATCTTATCCCTCCTTCCTTTTACTGTACGAGTGGCGAGCGGCGGCTTACAACCGCAAGCGGACCACCGTACACATATTATGTCCACATTTTCGCCAATTATATTACTGGTCCAACGTAATAGGTAGCGAGCATTTTGTCGCTTGCCGGGAACTTGTATGCTGCCTAGAGCCTCGTCCGTTTATCGGCAGGTGCACCACTTGCAGGTGAGGTTGGCAAGGAGACCAAAGTTCTTGGTAGGATCCCTATACACTCAATAAGGTGTTCAAGAATACGTATACCAACAAACACTTTGGGACTTAATACAAATAAGATCTAAAGTTAAAACAGGTTTAAATATAGTGCTGTCACAGCACAGTATAATGATAATTCCTATTACCTGCAAGTGAAGTCATAATCATCGTTATTTCAGCCATTTGAAGTCCACTGATGATCTTAGGCCTTTCTAATAATAATTATCGATGTTATGCCGCTAGCTTCCATCGTCTTCCCGCCGTTGATCAGCAAGTATAGTATAGTGCAATCACCAAGTGTGTAGATCACTAAACAATCTTCCATTGTTACAGCGGCCATAGGGGCAGTGATAGCAGGGACTATCCTGGCATGGACATCACCAGCGCTGCCTCAGCTGCAACCCATGAAGTTCCCAGAGGTTCCGGCTAATGGCACCGTCAACAGGACTGTCCTATTCGTCGAAGAGGCGGTCAACAACAGCACACTCTTCAACTCCCTTGGACAACCTGCTGACTTCCTACTCGATACTACTGAAAGTAAGCTTTTTTTAACTCACACGTCTTATATCATGAGTCCTTTGCCCTTCAGGCTATCCGTCTCTGGAATTCCTTACCTGTTTCCATTAGACAGGCTCAGACATTTAACTCTTTTAAGGAAAGGGTGAAGTCTTACTTTTTTAATATGTGTGATTAGTTTGTATAATTATGTTTTCTATATTATATATATAGAATATATATTATGTATTGTATTGTAATATGTGAATATACATATATATTTTTTTTAAATTTGTATATTTGTGGCCACTAAAGTAGCGCTAGCGCAGTCTCTGCTCCTTCCCGTTCTTGATTACGCCGACGCGACGCCTGCTATCTTGACCTCACGGAGGACCAGCTAAATAAACTTGAGCGTCTTCAAAATTTTTGTGTAAGATTCATATTTGGCTTGCGCAAATATGATCATGTGTCTCATTACCGTTCTGTACTCAAGTGGCTTCCTATTCGTCTTCGCCGGAATACTCACATTATATCTCTTCTTTATAACATATTGCACAATCCCGCATACCCTCACTATCTTAAAGAAAACTTTAAGTTCCTTCACTGCTCACATTCGCGTTCTTTGCGGTCATCAGGGAGCCTGAGCCTTGAGATTCCGTCGCATGTCACTTCTTTTTACGATTCGTCGTTCACTGTACAAGCTGCTCGTCTCTGGAATTCTCTTCCAGTCACTATTAGACAAGCGCAATCTTTAAATATTTTCAAAATTGAAGTAACGAAGCTTTTCCTTTCACAGACGTAATGTCCTGCTGCTCAATGTTCCTATGCCATGTACATATTTATATATGTAGGTCTATTTTTATGTTATTTAAGTAATAGTATTTATTTGTATATATATTAAAATATATATATACACATTTCATATTTGTTTACATATATAAATTATATATTTGTTATTCTTTTTTACACCCCCGGTTTTCTTTTAATTTTAATCACTCTCCATCCTAAGGTTGCCTGGAAGAAATCGCTGTAAGCGATAAGGCCGCCAATTGTATCCCTTTTCTTATGCAATTGTTTTCTTGTTTTATTTTAATTTGGTGTACAATAAAGAATTTTCTATCTATCTATTTTATTCATATTTAACAAATATCTAGTTTTAGTGTTTATTCTTTCTAAAGTTTAAGTGCTCTGCCTACTGCTTTCCTGTTCTCTCCTTTGCGTCGGGTTGTCTGGAAGAAATCGCTTTTAGCGATAAGACCGCCTAGATTGGCCTTTTTATTGTTGTCAATATTCATTGTAGTCTAGTAGTTTTTAAGTAATTTTTCATGTAAACGACATCCTGCCTAATGGAAAGCATTCGATGCAGTCCTACAACTACTACATTTCGCCTTTTGTACATTTTTTTTAATTTGTGCGATAAAGTTGAAATAAATAAATATACATTGTTTTCGTCGACAATACCAAACGTATAGAAAAAGTATGAGAAGTTATGCCTCCGCTACACCCACACAGCATACGTGCTGTAAATACCATAATAATATGCGATCTGCTTCTGAATACCGATGGCATAAGATCTAATTTAGAACTACTAATCTGCTGTCAGATCTGGCAGACGTCCAACCATCAGCTGATAGGTGTTATTGTGAACACGATGTTATAAATAATTCTAATACTACGAGATCGTATTAGATCGCATGTGACATTTTTATAAATAATATTTTGTGAATGAACGTATGACTTTATTATGCTTGGGATGAGGTCGTTTCTTAGTTACAGAAATAGTTTAGTTTATTATCTGTGTTTTTAATTGATTATGACATTTTTATCGGACTTTTGTTTTGTTCTTCTTCTTCTTTATTTTGTAATTCTTTAATTTGTAATAATGGCTTCGTGCGTCTACCACATCTAGCCAGTGCCAAGTAAGTGATATATTAATAATATATAATTCATAGTAATCGAGAATGACTGATGATAAATATGATAAATGGTAAATGAGATACCCTCCCCTAAGCCCCTTGAGTCCTCAGTAAAGATGTGGGACTATACTGAGATCTCACATGGACTCCTTGAGAGAATTTGAAAAGTGATGTTGCACTGCTTTGTTTGATTTACCAACACTTATGTATATTCACAAACACTTAACGGTTAATAATCCACCGTTATTACACATTAATGTTAGAAATATCACAAATTTTAGAAAATAAAACAAAACTGCAGACATGACGCTTTACTTTCCCGCCAAGAAGTCTAATTCAGTTTTCTTATATTTTTTTGACGAGCCTTTTTTTTCTTTTTGCCCGAAGAAATGAAGTCTGAGTTGATATCTAATTGATTCATGTACAGCCAAATGAATAACTTTTAAAAATATTGTAAATAAATTATAACTAATAGTGTTGTACATTTTGTTTTCAAAGTATAATAAATAAATTAAGTTTCAAAACGTTAAAGTAATCAGGTGGATGAAAATTTATTTTATGGCGTAAGTAAATCTAGATAAATAAATGGCTATATTAAACAATTTAAACATATTTCTCTAAATATTCTAACAGGAAATATAAATAAGAAATATAAAAAAAATAGGAAATATAAAATTAAAATATAAGTCTAAAATATGCTCTTCCTTTGTCTCCAGGTTCGCTTGCCTCTTCAATTCTAGCGATAGGCGCTTTGATCGTAGCTTTGCCCGTGGGTTACCTGGCCCAGAAGATCGGCAGAAGGCCCACGATTCTCCTGCTGTCTATACCCTTCATGCTGAACTGGTTGCTGATCATCTTCGCTAACGGCGCCGGTATGCTGATTGCAGCCAGGTTCATCGCTGGATTGGGGACAGGTAAATTTTCATTCAATTTCCGACATAAGTTCCAAAAGTATGTCCATTTTTAAGAAGGCAATAAAGGAACACTTCCTTGCTGCCTGCTAGCTGTACCTTTTTGTCTAATTGTTTAATTTTAGTATGTTATTGTTGGATTTTAGTTTTTTATTGTTGTTTTATTTTAGTTTGTTTTGTTACGTATTTTGTGCAAGTGTCTACTTTGTATATGTTTTTCCCTTTTTTCGGTCTGCTGGAAGAAATTCCTTTTAGGGATAAGCAGTGCCGATGTACATGTCTTTCATAATTTATATCTTTGTGTATGTTCCTTATGGGCACAAATTGTTAAATAAATAAATAGGTCTCAAAAGTTATTTAAGCTCCACGTAGTAGTAATGGTGGGATTGCGTTTTTGAACTGAAGCGAGTAAAAGTGCTCTTTTGGGTTTTACAGGAATTTTACAGTTTTCCACTGGCTGGTAACAACACTCAAACCAACTTAAACATTTCGCAATACTGTCTGGGTGTGTCCATCTACAGTTAGGCATACAAAGTGTGAGAGCAGTATTAGTTTTTATGGGATGAAAAAGTGTAATGCATTTAACATATATATGCATTTGAGGACATTATCTTAATGTAACTGATGGAGGAAAACTATCTATAAGTTTTTTTAAAAATCTTGATACATATATGCTAACAGACCTATGAAACGTAAATCTTAACTAAAAATCTTTTCTCACACACGTTCACAATTTTGGTAAACATGTTCAATAACCAATACTGCTGCTGGAGTGGTTTCACAAACACATAACTAGCCAAAAGTCCAGAAGGCTTTGGAGGGAGGGCAAAAGTACTCTACACTGAAAAAAAATGTATTTAGATGGTTAAATGAAGCTCAGGATAGTAGTATATGGAACGATCTGATCTCTGCCTTCCCCTACTGAAATATGGTGTGACATTATATGTAAACTTGTGTTTCCAGGTGGAATTTGCGTAGCAGCTCCAATGTACATCGGCGAGATAGCCGAGACAGCAATCCGAGGCTCGCTGGGCGCGTTCTTCCAGCTGTTCCTGACGGTGGGCATCCTTATGACCTTCGTCATCGGCGGCTGGACCCACTGGAGGACCCTGTCTATCGTGTCTGCTGTACTTCCTCCGTTGTTGGTGGTGGTTTTCTGGTAAGACTATTAGACTAATATATATTCACTTAATTTACATGTTATTGACAATGTGAATGTGAATTTTTTTACTTATGGGTCGTATTTAAAGCAGCGATAGCCCAGTAATGAGACCATAAAATTGCATTTAGAGGGTCTGGCGTTCACACTGATGATTTTTCGAAGTTATGTCCGCAACTATCGCTTACTCTGTCTCTCGGAAAGCACGTTTTCTTTTGGTTCTTTGCCTGTTTCATGGTCATCTGTGTGTTCTTCGTCTTCTTCCTTATACCTGAGACTAAGGGAAAGACCGTCTTACAAATTTAAGCCATTCTCGCTGGTAAAACGTAATAGTTGGTTAGTTGAAGTTATACAATACTCAAATTTCTAAAATTGCATTTAGAGGGTCTGGGGTTCACACTGATGATTTTTCGAAGGTATGTCGGCAACTATCGCTTGGTCTGGCTCTTGGAAAGCACGTTGAGCCATTTGGTACCGGCTGTCATAAACAACTATAGTACTCGTTATTGGGAAGAAAGTGGCTTCTAATATCTTGACAGCTGGTTCCCTCTGGGTTATGTTTCCCTCTGGGTTGCAAAGAGGTGGACGGCAGTCGCTCCATGTACCTAATAACTTTAATTCAGCTAAATCTGTTTAGAACAATGACCTTGCTTAGGGCACCACCAGGACAAATGCTCGGTTGCTGATTATGATAATTTTAGAACGTCCATTTACCCCCTTCCCTCCCTCTTTAGAATCACGTCAGACTGACTGGCAGATCCCCCTATAAGAGTAACCGACAGACTGACAAATCTTGAGAAAAAAACCACAACAGACAGATAAACTGACAAACCTTGACAAATTCTGACAAATAATCCATTTGCTTTTATCTCCTGATTATAGTACCGCTCATATCTCTTTCATCGTTGTTACGAAGATAATTATGGAATTTTCATTTTGTGTTTTAAAATTTGACGAATCTAAATGATCCTGTTGATCTTAAAAACAATAAAGTATACGTTTTTAATTTTTTTAAATTTTATATATGTATATATGTAGACGTTCTAATATTGCCATGTTCTAAGATAGCTATCTTGCCATGGCCTTCCAAACCAGGTTTAAATAATATTTTCTGACAGGTGGATGCCAGAAACCCCCCAATACCTGCTGGGCAAGAACCGTCGCCGTGATGCGGAGCGGGCGCTGCGCTGGCTGCGAGGACCTGACGCCGACTTGACTGCCGAGCTCGAGGATATGCAGAAAGACGTGAGAATCTTACATCATTATTTATGTACACAAACATTTTACGATAGACGTGGCGTGGTGGCGAGTATACTCGCACGATTCCTAAATACATACTTAATAAAATCTTTGAATTTTAAGAAGTATGTATTTTCAAAAAAAGGATTTATTTATACATACATCCTGTTTCCCCCAAGAGGTAGGCAGAGGCATATTATACGCCCACACTTCGCCAATAATATAGTTGGTCCCACGTAATAGGTGGCGAGCCTATTGCCGCTTACCGGGCACTGTTATGTTCGCCAGAGCCTCGTCCGTTGATCGGCAGGTGCACCACTTGCAGGTGAGGTTGGCTTGGGCTCCTTAGGTCTTGGTAAGGGCCCTATATACCCCCTTTTAGTTTTCTTTTTCAACGAACATCCATAAGAGAAATTATCAATGATACTTATTCGGAAACTAAATACTTGATGTGATAGTCAATGAATTATTTACGGTAAGGATGATGCTGATGATAAGAATTAATATTAGTTTGATATCCTCGCTCCAGGTGGACAACGCATCCCGCCAACAAGGAGGTTGCGGTCAGCTGGTAGCCGGTCGTGCAGCTCGCTCGGCCCTCATCTGCTCACTGGGGCTGATGTTCTTCCAGCAGTTCAGCGGCATCAACGCAGTCATCTTCTACACCAACAACATCTTCCAATCCGCTGGCTCCAACATTCCAGCCGCCATCGCCACCATAATTGTCGGCGTCGTGCAGACCATTGCCACCTATATTTCCTCTCTACTCATTGAGCGAGCTGGTAGAAGAATACTTCTTCTTCAAAGCTGTATCATCATGGGCATTTGCCTCGTCGTATTAGGTATTTACTTCAAGTTGCAAGAAGGGGGAACCAATTTAGCGGCAGTAGGATGGCTACCTTTAGTATGTTTAGTGCTGTTTATAATATCTTTCTCGATGGGCTTCGGTCCGATTCCATGGATGATGATGGCTGAGCTGTTCCCAGTAGAATTGAGAGGCACCGCATCAGGAATTAGTGTTATTATCAATTGGTTTTTGGTATTCGTTGTCACATTATGCTTCCCACTGATGAAAGATGCTATCGGCATTTACAGCTGCTTTTGGTTCTTTGCCTGTTTCATGGTCATCTGTGTGTTCTTCGTCTTCTTCCTTATACCTGAGACTAAGGGGAAGACCGTCTCGCAAATTCAAGCCATTCTCGCTGGTAAAACGTAATAGATGGTTTTGTTAAAGTAATACAATACTCAAACTTCTTTTGGTAATTTGTTGAATGATCATGAACAATGGCTTTTGAGGATTATTTATAGTTGTTATATGTACGTTTGTTTACATTACATACATAATGTCATGCAAGGGATAAAGATTTTGGATAAGAACATAACATTAGACCATCACCTAGTTTTAGAAGAATTCCTAATTAAAAAGATCAGGATTCTTGTTAAGGAAAAATCTAAAATTTTGGCCAACATATTTTTTATATGCAATTTAATCAGACGAATAATTTTTGTGTTAATAAACAAAAGTTTTCTTTCCGTCTGTTCATATGGTACTGGTACCAATGATACTGTTTATTAAGATATCTGACGGTAAATATAAAGGTAAAGATTAAACTCAAAACTAGTGAAAAGATCCAGAAATTTTGTTAAATATATTTGGTATCTTATGGAACTAACATTAAGCGTAACTTTTGAACGATGTCCAATATAAAGTAATCTGCTTTTCAACACAAACATTATTGAAGTCAGGTTCAGATTAAGATTGTTAAGTTTTAATGGCGTCTGCTCAACAATGGATTTCTATAATGAATGTGAAGCTTAATACCAAAGCGAAAAAAGATGTATTAGAATGTAAATATTTATAATAGTCTCCCTATTGTTTGTCCGGTTCGGAATTCGGTCTGATATTATTAGATACAATATAACGAAAATTTATTTATTCAGGTTTCACTTTTTTCTTAGGTGAGCACTTGTGAATATCATTTAAGTATAATATCCTCACTTTACTCTGGCGAAAGATGTTTTTTTGCTAAAGAAAAAAAAATTGTTGGCAATTCATATTTTAATATGGAAACTTGTGAGTGAATAAATATGCTCAAAACTTATATAATTACGTACGTTACAGTCAAAATTCATGGTGATAAATAGTTCATACCAATTGTAAAAAACCACTTTTGACTGCAAAAATCGGGCAAAAGTAATTTCGACCGATGTCCTCAGTCAAAATTATTAATTTACCTAACTAACCCCAAATTTTACTACTGTGATGTAGGGAGACTATAATTAATTGTAGGTAGATTAATATATGTGAACAAATACAAATTTTATTATATGACAAGAGCAAAGGATAGATTTAAGGATTAACAAGCTGAATGGCAGTGGGCTGGTCTTATCTGCTTTAGAAGGTTTTTTATGTTTACTCATAAAATGTTATGTCATAACTTAACATGGCATACTGCTATTTGCCCCAGCATTAGTTACATGTAATACTAATGTGCCATAACTTTTTAACAATATTTTTTAAAATTATAACTACTATAAGCACAATAATTAATAAACATACTATGCCAAAGCATAAATTTACTTACGCATAATGACTAATAAGCATAACTATTTATCAAAAGACATATCTAATACCAAAGCGTTCATTAAACAAAAACAATTTTTAAAAAAATACCTTGAAACTAATCTATTTTTGATCATTATGTCAAATAACTATTAAACGAATAAACAATATGCCTTACAAATATATGAATAATAGCAATATGATAAACTATATTTATGCTTAATGAAACAGTATCTATGTCAAAAAAATATTTCGGCACATTATTATGCCAAATAAAAATATGCCGAACTTATTATGAGAAATTAAATAATGAGAAAACATTTAGGAGAATTAAAGGGATTCCACCTTAGGACTAAGAACCGCTGGGGTCGACGTGTTCTACAGTGGAGACCACGGATCAGAATACGCAGTGTAGGACATTCAGCTAGATGGAGCAACGACATACGCCAAACAGCTGGCAGCCGTTGGAGACGAAGAGCTAAATATCGAGCTCAGTAACGTGCCATTGGAGAGGCCTATGTCCAGCTGTGGATAAAGAGAGTCTGATGATTATGACAAAATTAACGAACAAAATATACAAATAGTTTAACATATTTTATGTGTATAAGAATGATCAAGTGCGTGCCTTATTTTTTTAATGTTATATTGAGCAATAAAATAGTTTAAATTTTAATATGAGTGTTATCATCCAAATAATAGAAAATAATACCAGCATTTTAAGTTAATAGAATAAAATAGTTTATTTACGTATAAAACCAGTAGGAAGTAAGAAATAAGTAGTTTCGTACTTAGTAAGATTTTATAATGAAAAAATAATAAATATTTTTGTAAGAGAATTTTTGGTCTTTTATTTATCATACCAGAGATTTGATAATCGAAACTAAAGTGCCGGTACCGGTATGGTGCCCCCCCCCTCCCCTCTCATCTCAAGAGGAGTCGAAAGAAATCGTTTTGGACGATGAGCAGCAGCGTTATCCTGCGGACTGGCTGAAACTGCGATCAACAACCGTCTGCTCAGCGTGGTGCTTATGGGTATATAATATACCCTCAGTATAACGTACACTATGAGGCCAATGTTTAACAGTGGACTTTATAAGGCTGGTGATCGCAGCTGATCAGAGTTCACAGATATCAGTCCCTGGATGGGCCACTGTTAGTGAGGCAGTTGCTATCGAATTTTTTTCTGTGTCGAATGGTAAACTACCTAAGCCGTTTTTTTTGGCATAAGCGAGCTCTTTAGTGCTTGGAAAGAAACGTTAAGCCGTCGCTTATTAGTATAGGAGGTAATTGTTCAGCCGAATGAAATACCCTGTTAATCTATCTATACATAATATAGATATATAAAATCTATCTATCGCCTCCGTCATGGTCGGCGTCGTGCAGACCATTGCCACTTATATTTCTTCTCTACTCATTGAGCGAGCTGGTAGAATACTTCTCCTTCAAAGCTGTAACATTATGGGCATCTGCCTCGTCGTATTAGGAATTTACTTCTGAGTTGCAAGAAAGGGGATCCAATTTAGCGGCAGTTGGATGGCTACCTTTAGTATGTTTAGTGCTGTTTATAATATCTTTCTTGATGGGCTTCGGTCCGATCCCATGGATGATGATTATTTCCTCTCACCTTAGTTCGTGAGAGTAGGTATATTTTCAGTTGATGTTGATCTAACTGCATAGACATCACACCTCGGCCAACGCGAGGGGGCAACCACGTGGAGGAGTATGTCCTGAAATCCTTTTACCTTGGTTCTTAAGGGAGGCCTTGTGCACAGTAGTGGGACGAAAGAATGTGTATATCACATTCTCAAATTCTATAGATAGTCGATCAGTGAATAAGAAGCTATGGAACATTGGTCTTGATTTAAAACAATTTTATCTCAAAATGACTTCTTAGTCGAGAGTCTCTATAGCAACTTATACTGCAAATACTAAAATTATATTAACCACAGAATATGATGAAATTCAAAAATTGTTAGTCAGAGAATATGAAAAGGAACTATATAGCACAATTAGGTCACCACATCATGATTATGAGGTAAGACATAAAAAATTGGCAGTTAGGTTCGTTGAGCGCGTTCACATTAAGGAACCGCATTTAAATTTTGAGGTGGGAATTAATGAATAGTTAGGATTGTACCCAAACAATTTTATTCACCACGCATCACTATGGAAGATGTAATAGGGGGAAAATCCCTGCGATGGTCTGCTTTTCAATGTCGTCCACCCTAGACGTCAGCTCTGCGATATGCTGCTCGCTCGACTTGACGTCGCTGCGGAACTTGGTGACAGTCGCCTTCAGTTCAGTCAGGTATAGACTTTATCATACTTCTGCGATATACGATCCCGAAGCATTCTGCGAGTCGGTAAGCTCTTTCTATATTTTTTTAAATATCCCAATTTTTTTACCTAGACCATAGTTTTCTTTCGACTCATTGAGTCGTAATGTGGCCCACACAATATTGCTTAGATTTTAATTGGACAACAGTAAGATTTGCCAGTGTTATGCTAAGATCAAGTAAAAAAAGGTGTTATGTTAGAATGAGAATTAAATTAAGACGGAAATAATAGACCAGTTAGGTAAGAACACAAACAATTTATTCACCACGCATCACTATAGAAGATGTAAGAGATGGACACTCCCTGCAAATGGTCCGCTTCTCCATGTCATCCACCCTGGATGTCAGCTCTGCGATATGCTGTTCGATCGACTTGACGTCGCTGCGGAACCCGGTGACAGTCGCCTCCAGTTCAGTCAGGTACTGTATTTTGTGGCAGACTTCATCGTACTTCTGAGATATGTAATCCCGAGCATTCTGCGAGTCGGTAAGTTCTTTCTCAATTTTATTAACGATCTCAAATCGCAACTCGTCGAATTTTGACTCCAAACTTGGTCCAAGCAAATGTGCTGCTTTGATCGTCATGTCTTCTTCATGAGCTAGCTTGCACGGAAGCTTGGTGTGGCATGCCATGCTCAGTAGATCTGTCGGCTCACACGGAATAATTTCAAATTTTCATATTGCACATGCATTTTCGAAAATAGGTTTTGAAGGCAGTGGAAAATTGATAAACACTATGACAATAAAGTTTTTCTATGACGTTTCTCGACCATGTCACGGATATTATTTTGTATAATGTCATTTCAGTCTTTGTTTAATTCGAAGGAGTTTTTATTTTAGATAATATACTGTCACTGAAATGCGGATGAACAGTGCTTGAAACCAGCAAGCGGTTACGCACAGGTAAATTATGACCCTCTGGGTCTTACCCTGCTAAATGCTGCACCTTTTACCCTGCCTGAAACCTCTCCGCCTTTTCTTGCTACTTCAGTTCATGCATAAATACTTTTGGTGCCATTTTTGGTAGAAAATTGTTTGGCCGAAATTTAGTGGTCGACAAGAATAACGGGAGTTGAGAAGCAAAGTGCATAGCGGACAGTTCATAAAAGTATACAGTAATCTTTATGTGGTATTTGACATAAGCGCTTCCGAGTTCTGAAGACACGTTAAGCCGTTGGTCCGGTAAGTCAAGTTAAATGCTTTATTGAGAGGCTTGATAATTCTCAGTAAGACGCCAACCCGCTCTGGATCCGAGTAAGACCCGAATCCGTCAACCTTGGCCTTTAAAAGAAGGTTGATGAATGAACCTTCAACGAGATACCTACTTCTACCTATATTTTATTTGTAATGTGCTGTGTGTTCAAATAGAAAATTTTGCATTTGTAATTATTTTATATATTCTCGTGCCATTGATTTCATGAGCCCTTATTGTTAATTGTAGAATTTATACGCCCATAACTCTCTAAGCACGCATAAGTTACTCTATACAATACCTAATAATCGGATAAGCACGCAATTATGAATAATTTCAAGACAATGACTTTGTTTTTCATCGAGTGGCTCAGAACAGTTCTGGCAATGAAACGAGTAGTTAACTACCGTTTGGAGTGGATACGGATTGATATTGCTGAAGTTGTTATGATTATTCATTACAACTGTAATAGATAGGTAACTTCCGCCTGTGGCTTTGACTAATAGTTTATTGTGAAGCGTATGATTTATGCATTGTAGGGATATGAAAGAAATAAAACGGTAGTCGCTGTTTTTTCTAGATTTCTAAAATTCATCAAATATTACTTTCTTAGTTAATAATTCTTTATAAATATTTGCATTTAGATTGGCTCAGTTGTTTTGATGTGAAAGCGCAATTTCCTCTCTCTGGCTCCGCCATTTGCCCATAACCACCAAGCTCGGCAGGCGGGTTGGTGATTGCATTTCGCCCAAAATGACGCTGCTGCCCATCATCCCGTAGGATTTTTTTTCGTCGACTCTTACGACTGTAAGATGAGAGCGGTTGGCACTATTCAAGGCCGGCACCAAGCGGCGCCTAAATTTTTTTTATTTACTTTCATATCGTCTCACCGACTGAATAAACCAGTCATAGCATATTACAAGAAATATACTTAAATGTTATTTATATCAGACCGCCTGCAAATAGGAAGTCTTTGGTGGGAGCTTTTGTTCCGTGCCGTGCGGAAGAGTCAATTTGAAAGGATTCAACCACCCCACGGGATGCCGGACAAAGCCACTAAGGAAATGCAATCTCGTCTACAGTCAAAATCAAAATTCATTTATTCAAGTTTGGCTCAATAGAGCTCTTATGAATATCATACTAATAAACCAACGCGCCTATTCACTGCGCGCGAAGTGTGCGTAGGGCCACATCTAACCATTTTTCACGTTTCACCTGGAGAACTCTTATGCCGGCTCCACATTTGTGCCGCGAAGCTTCGCGAACAGGCGTGAACGTAAATCACGACGTGAATTCACGACATAATTTCACGGCACTAATGTAGAGCCGCCATTAGCTAAAAGTAAACTTTGTAACGACTATTAAATCCCTTTAACATAGTTGTAGGTTTCTGGCTAACTAAAATGGGATATTTGGCATGAGATTACATAACTTTAGTCTTAATTTTGACATATATATATATATGTCGGATGTATAGGGTTCCTACCAAGATCTGAGGAGCATAAGCCAACCTCACCTGCAACTGGTGCACCTGCCGATTAACGGACGAGGCTCTGGTGAACAGAACATTTCCCGGTAAGCGACATTAGGCTCGCCACCTATTACGTGAGACCAATAATATAACTGGCTAAATGTGGGCGTGTAACATGCCTCTGCCTACCCCTTCGGGGAAACAGGCGTGATATTATGTATGTATGTAGTAGAAGGTATAATTTTTCTAGTGTATGAATAATTAAATAATGAATAAATCCAAGAAATCTTCTATTCGAGTTCTTTTCCATTTAGTCATATCGTTTATAGGAAAATTGGCGATATGTCTTGAGGGCTCTTGACTTGCTGTTTGCAAAAAGATAATGTATGTAAGTTTGAGTTCCTTATTCGTGATTATTAAACCCTGAGTATGACGTGTTTGTATGTGAGTTAGTAACATCGAAGACTAACAGACAATTCCTAGTAAGTTAAAAAGTTTCCAAGTCTTTTAACAGGACGTACAGGAATAAAGCGCTCGTGGCTCCGCGGTGCTCGATGGTTGGAAACGATCACCGAAGTAAATCAGAGTTTACAGAGGACAGACCTTGGATGGGTGACCGATTGTGTGGCATTTAATTTCGAGCGCTTCCGTGCTTCGCAAGGCACGTTAAGCTGTTGGTCCCGGTTATCACTAAATGTGGTAGTCGTTAAGCCATATTAATGGCTTAATGGGCGGCTTTAAAAAATCTAACAGCAGGATGCCATACACCTGCCTCCGCCAATCCGCACTGGGTCAGCGTGGTGGAGTATGACCCTATACCCTCGCACCTTGGTTCGTGAGAGGAAGGCCGTGTTCAGTAGTGGGACGTTATTGGGCTGAGATGATGATGATGACAGGAATCGATGGTGAAATTGCACGTGCTGGCCTTAGGAACAATCCTTAGTCTGTAGTGTCTAGATCTGGAAACCGTTCTTCTGTAAGCTCTTTGGTCTTTTAAGCCTGCTTCATAAGTCTGCTTGATTTCGTGCTTACTCAACGGTATGAAGCGCTCTCATTCTTTTAGATTACATCGACTGCTGACCATCAGGCAGGTCGTGTTGAGGATGACGAGTCTTCCGCCGGTAGTGAGTGCCACCCTCGGTCCCGCATTGGTCGCCAGGCAGTGTGTAAATGCAATTTGTTACCGACGTAAAAAAAGTGAGTGCGTTAGGTCTTTCAAGCCGCCCGAAACGTCTAACTTGGCTTAACCAAAGGCCTAAACAAAAATCGACCCTTCATCATCATCATGATTTCAGCCATTTTAAGTCCACTACTGTACATAGGCCTCCCCAATTGCTTTTCACGTAGATCGATCCTTTGCCGCCTGCATCCACCGGCTCCCCGCCGCACTGACCAGATCATCGGTCGATCGCTTTGGGGGCCGCCCTCTTCTACGTTTGCTGATTCGTGGCCGCCATTCAAGAACCTTAAAGCCTCTAAAAAATATAATTTTATAAAAATCGCCCCTTAAAATCGACACTTACTATTTAAACCATTATACGGAACCTCTATTTATAAGCTTAAAATTAAATGATAATTGTATAAGTACTTGCAATAATATCGCGAATTAAATAACTAATATTGATGTGTGTGGTTGATTAGTTTACCGCGACACCTGCCACAGTACGCATTGGTTTACAATCGCTCAATACGGATATTCTTGATTTGGTAAGTTTTAATTATTAAAGTAAAGTAAAATATTATTTATTTCATAAACTATTATACATAGTACTTGAAAACGTCATGATTACAAATGAAAAAAAAAACAATCGAAATAATATTACACTTAATCACGAAGCTTAGATTCACATGCAACAAAACAATTTAAAATCAAAAAATAATTAAGTGTAAGTGAATCTAAGTGCCAGTTCCAAGCCACCGCTCTGTAAGAAGAACTGGCAAGAAACTCACAGGCTATGCTCTTTTAAATATGTCCATTAGTTTGGTACTAGAATTACAATCTTCATTTGTCTGTGAAGCTATACAATGCAATATAACATAACCTTAACAATATTTATGTTTTCAAGTCATTCATATTAGAATAGCCTGTATGAAACGGCAGTTTAATCCCAAGCATTTTTACCTGCCCCTTATTAACAATCTTCTTCTATAAATATAAAAACTGACTACACTTTTGAGACCTCATTAAAAAAACTATTGAAGTTAGGAGATATAAAATTGAAAAACGTTTAGCACATTTAGCCAGTGTCAAGTAAGAGATATATTAATAAAATATAAATCATAGTAAATGAGAATGAGTGGTGATAAAGATGATAAATGGTAAATGAGATGCCCTCCCCTAAGCCCCTTGAGTCCTCAGTAAAGATGTGGGACTATACTGAGATCTCACATGGACTTCTTGAGAGAATTTGAAAAGTGATGTTGCACTGTTTTGTTACATTTACCAACACTCATGTACGTTCACAAACACTTAACGGTTAATAATCCACTGTTATTACACATTAATGTTCGAAATATCACAAATTTTTAAAAATAAAACATAACTGCAGGCATGACGCTTCATTTTCCCGCCAAGAAGTCGTAGCGTGAGCCTTTCTTTCTTTATTTTAAATAATGGCTTCGTGCGTCTAGCACATTTAGCCAGTGTCAAGTAAGTGATATATTAATTATATATAATTCATAGTAAATGAGAATGAGTGGTGATAAAGATGATAAATGGTAAATGAGATCCCCTCCCCAAAAGCCCCTTGAGTCCTCAGTAAAGATGTGGGACTATACTGAGATCTCACATGGACTCCTTGAGGAGAATTTGAAAAGTGATGTTGCACTGCTTTGTTTGATTTACCAACACTAATGTATATTCACAAACACTTAACGGTTCATAATCCACCGTTATTACACATTAATGTAAGAAATATCATAAATTTTATAAAATAAAACAAAACTGCAGACATGACACTTCACTTTCCCGCCAAGAAGTCCCTAGCGTGAGCCTAGTAATACATTAGATAGGTTTTTTTTTTTTTTTAATTTCCAATATATTTATTGCAGCTATGTTGTACAAATAGGTTTTATAATTAAAAAGATCTCAATCTCCTTCAACTTTATTGGGTGAAAGCTGAAAATCAGTGTTTGGTCTCATCGAGGGCAAAATATTACTGAGCTTTGGTCCTTTTGCGTCACCGCTGCACGCACGCCATAGGAAGCACACTATGTGTTTTTTTTTACCAAGCAAAGGTTAATATAATATGGCCACCATCAATTGAACCTTATGCAGTTAACTTAAGGTAGAAAACCGATGAAAATTTCAACGGGCTCTGCCTGTTTAAGGGTTAATATTTCTGTTATTGTTTGTGTAGATTTTAATTTTGATTTTAATTTGATTGCTATGTCTTTATTGTCTGTTTTTGCATGTGTGTGTTTGTGTTTAAATCAATTATAATCTTATCTTATCAAACATAGTCCCTGTTAGGGACGGCAACGTTGTAGTGGTTACTTATTCATACTTAATTTTAGGCACAGAACAACTCATTTACTTATTAACACTTATAATCTGAGACTCTATAATGTTGTATAATTAGTTAAGCTAGTTACAATATGTTATAAGTTATTACAGATTATAAATACATACATAATATCACGCCTGTTTCCCCGAGAGGGTAGGCAGAGACTTATTCAATGCCCACATTTCGCCAATTATATTGTTGGTCCCACGTAATAGGTGGCGAGCCCATTGCCGCGTACGGGGAACTTTTATGTTCGCCAAAGCGTCATTCTTTTTTCAGCAGGTTCACCACTTGTAGGTGAGGTTGGCTTGGCTCTTTAGATCTTAGTAGGACCATTTTTATACTCATTTTACTTGAAAGAAAAATTTTACAGTTTAAATCACACAAGTTATTTCAATTTTAAAAGTTGATCAGTAATTACTTCTGCAGGCCCGTGTAGTATCTTAGTAAGGTGTAGAGAGTAAGTGTTTTGCCTGTAAGTTAGTCTTCAAACTTTCAACCGTTAGTAGCATAATAGTTGTCACCATAATCTTGCCTTTTTACCTCCAATAAGGATGAAAACAAATCAAATACAGTTAAATGCCATGTCAGTTAAAGAGTTAAAAACATACCAAATGATTTTACAGAAAAGTTTCCCTATTAATTTTGACTTTGTTTACCTCAAATAAGATTTAAGTGTAATAATAAAAATTAAAACTCCATACCAGTTGAAGGGTTAAACCAATTTCGGACATCTCCTTCTTTTTTTTATTTTCTTTTTGCACATTTAGCCAGTGTCAAGTGAGAGATATATTAATAATATAAATGAGAATGACTGGTGATAAAGATGATAAATGGTAAATAAGATGCTCTCCCCCTAAACCCCTTGAGTCCTCAGTAAAGATGTGGGACTATACTGAGATCTCACATGGACTTCTTGAGAGAATTTGAAACGTGATGTTGCACTGTTTTGTTTCATTTACCAGCACTCATGTACGTTCGCAAACACTTAACGGTTACTAATCCATCTTATAACACATTAATGTTCAAAATAACACAAATTTAAAAAATAAAACAAAACTGCAGACATGATTCTTCACTTTCCCGTCAAGAAGTATCCATCACCTTTTTTCTTATTTAAATCAACATAATGTCGGAACGTTGATTATGTCTATGTCATAACGTCTTAGCGGGACGATAGATTTAAAAAAAAACAGTTGAAGTATCTTTATGTCAAAATCTAAATACGTGATAATTCAATTTGTGAATGTGGATTAGATGATGGTACTCTGGATTACATATTTTTTAATGTCTCCTATTTTTAAATTACAATTTTTATAATTCTTTATCAAAGTTAAAAGTGTCATTGCCTATAAACTTTTCATATTTACTAACAATTTCTACTCGTAAAGTTTTTTTGGAAGTTTTAAAATTCATTCAGTCATAATGACATCAAATCTCTATTCTTAACTTTAATTCTCTTTTAACCTTTAGCAAAGCTTCTCGTTTGTTTCTTTCCTTTTGTGAAGTCACCATAAGAGTCTGGCTGAATTGGCTGCTTCTTTAGTATTTCGAACACAAGTTTTTAATGATTTTATCTTGGAACTAAATAATATTTGTGATTGTGGGAGAAAACTCACTCAGCGTTGGTCGTGAAGACATCGTTGTTCTGAGGCTCATATCTCACCTGAAGACGCCCTGGTGTTAGGGTAAACCACGTGTCATGTTATAGTGTTTTTCGATTTTTCTGGAAGATTTACTTGCGCGGGAATTGTTACAAATATATTTAAAAGATTATTTATGGATTTCCCCAAAGTAACGCCTGAATTAATAAATTTATTTAAAATGAATAATCTTATAAAGCTGCTTATATGCTTATATGTCTTATTAAAATCTTGAATCTAATCTACCATTTTACTTAAAAGCTAAAAAAAAAATTAAAAAATGAATTTGAATTTTGTGAATTATGTTTGATATTTTTTAGTGACTTGCTGGATTTTTAAGCATTTAAGTAGTTAGGTTAAAATAGTAGATTAGATTCAAGATTTTTTTTATTAACCCTTTTAAGACTGTTACTAAGCTTAGGTAGTATGTCTTTTGAATATTTTGCTATTTGTTATTTAACGCGCAGATTTCGAACTATGTAAACCTCTTTAGAGCATCTTCATTTTGGATATCACACATACATACAATCACGCTTGTTTTCCTGAAGGGGTAGGCAAAGGCATTATACGACCACATTTCGCCAATTATATTGTTGGTCCCACGTAATAGGTGGCGAGCCCATTGCCGCTTACCGGGAACTTTTATGTTCGCCAGAGCCTCATTCGTTGTTCAGTAGGTGCACCACTTGCAGGTGAGGTTGGCTTGAGCTCCTATATATTGTTGGTCCCACGTAATAGGTGGCGAGCCCATTGCCGCTTACCGGGAACTTCTATGTTCGCCAAAGCCTCATTCGTTGTTCAGTAGGTGCACCACTTGCAGGTGAGGTTGGCTTGAGCTCCTATGATGTTGGAAAAATCCAACAATATACAGTATTTAGGATACTTTATGGAATATTTTAGTATTCTTAACTTCATTGCCTACATTTTGAGAGTTCTCTGTTGGTAATAACTAAGGTGCGACAAAGATTGCAAAAATGTGCATTTCAAACGATAGCCCAGGGGGAGACCCATAGCCTTGAAATTCAGAGGGTCTCGGGTTCAAACCTATGACTTTTCAAAGTTATATGCGTAATTATAGCTTACTCCTTGCCTCGGAAAGCACGTTAAGCCATTCGTCTTGGCTGTCATGATTATATATGGCAGTCGTTATTAGGAAGTCAGTGCCTTCTAACATTCTGACAGCTGATTTAACCATTGAATGTTTACCTCTGGGTGTCGGAAGATAGATGACAGTCGCTTCATAAAATAACTGAATTTCAGCCAAATCTTAGGCCGGTGAGCAGACCCTAAGCTTAAGTCTAAGTATATGCTAGGATATGAAGATGTCTTTGTGGAAACATGAATTACAAAATCAAGACGGTATAAATGTGCATTCCATAAGAAATTAATTTTGTTTATTATTATGAAAAATAACTTGTACTTGTATATTCAAATTCATAATCATTAATTCAAGTTTGGCTCAAAAGAGCTTTTATGAACGTCAAAACTTAAAAACTAGCGCGCCCATTCACTGCGGGCGGGAGCTTGATCGTAAAAGAACGGGCAAGAAAATCGTCAAGGTTAGTTTTTTCCCGCCAGTTACAAGAAAATGTAACAGTAAAACAATTTGACAAGTCTACAAAAACTTGTGTTCTTCAGTCACAAGATTTAAAATAAAAGAAGAAAATAACGTGGTATCGTGGAAATCGACTATAGTAGATGATTATTCATTAATGCTTCTTTAAACTATCATAGTAATGGTCACTCATTGCAAGTGTTTCAATATTTACTATCACTTAACTGCATAGAGTATTGTTTACCAGCAACTCAATATTTGTTAAACCAAATGAGTAATTCTGCTTAACTGGGTGAAGGAAATAATTAGTAGGTCATTTGTAAACAGTAACGTCAATTAAGTTAATCAGTTTATTAATAACTTAATAACATAAACATCATCATATTATCAACTAATTAGTAAGTTTGTAACAATTATTTCAATAAAAAATAAGATACAAAATTTTTAGTCGTTTTCTTAAAATATGAATCGCATTGGCTTGTGCATTTAGCCAAAAAATTAAGTGTCTATTAATCTCCAATATTACATTTTTTGATTTCAGAAAATATGAAAACATCAAAATTGTATATAAAAATCACGAGGCTTAGATTCACTTATTCACTTATTACATGCAAAAAGAAACGTTAAGTGGAAATAATCGAATCTAAGTACTTGTTCCGAGCCACCGCTCTGTAAAAATATGTTACACATTTTACGGATTTAAGTATATCCTAATTAAAGTTTAATATAATATATGTATGCAAACGTTTCGATGCTTTATCTGTCGCTTTTCAGATACGATAGAAACTTACAAAAGTTATTCAATGACAAATTTTAACTTTTAAAAAATCCTAATAATATTTCATTAAATATTTTGACAAAAAGAAAAGAATATATTCTGTGACACATGATAAAATGGTTGACAAACGAACAAAAATAAATATACATATGTGGCACCGAATTGAATCAGTTTGGGACTTATACTCAGCAAATGCCGAGGTGTCACTATGATACCACGGCGCTGGTCTTCCGTACAAGTCAATGAATACTACGTAGGTAGGAAGTACTTGTAATGTGCATAGTGATGCATAGCAAATTTACACATTATAACCTATAAAATTTAAAGTGAAGAAAAAAAACAAAATACCATTTCAAAAATACATAATGTTTTTTCTATAATAATAATTACATAAAACATAAAAGCAAAAGTAAATGCAAAAGACACAGCTACATAAACTAAACGAATTACTAATTTCATATCTAAATTGTACCGCCGCGATGTGATCCGGCAATGTGGCTGTCTGCCAGTCAGTCACTGCTGGCGTTTTATGAATGAATGAACACTTTATTGTACACTGAATATAAAAAAAGTAATAAAATCGCACAATTTGATTATTTGACTATTAATAAATATATTAGGTCGGGGAAAAAGTCTTTTCGCATAACGTAGGTATAAACTTATTATAAAATTTTTTTGACTGTACTATTTGTGTCTGGCTGGTTTTGGTAACATTAAAAAGATTCCATTATAAAGAAAAGAAAAAAATAAAAAAAAGTTGTTTCCCGCTATTTTTCATTTGTTTTTCTCTCCGTAAAAATGAGTGAATCTAATGAAGAAATTCGATACATTTTAAAATTTTATTATAAAAAAGGCAAAAATGCAACTCAAGCAGTGAAAAAAATTTGTGATGTTTATGGACCTGATGCAGTGTCAGTAAGAGTAGCACAAATTTGGTTCAAACGTTTTCAGTCCGGAAATTTTGATGTTAAAGCACCTCGCTCTGGTCGCCCTGTTACGAATAAAATGGACGCCATTTTTGAAAGAGTGGAGCAAGATCGGCATATTAGTAGTTACGATGTAGCTGAAGAACTGGGAATTGACCACAAAACAGTTTTGACCCATTTGAAGAAAGCTGGTTATAAAAAAAAGCTCGATATTTGGGTGCCACACGAGCTCACTCAAAGAAACTTAATGAACCGTGTACTCATTTGCGATTCATTATTGAGACGTAATGAAACCGAGCCGTTTTTGAAGAGATTGATAACTGGCGATGAAAAGTGGATCGCGTACGACAAGAACGTGCGAAAAAGGTCGTGGTCGAAAGTTGGCCAGGCTTCACAGACTGTGGCCAAACCTGGCCTAACACGAAATAAGGTGATGCTGTGTGTATGGTGGGATTGGAAGGGCATTGTTTATTATGAGCTTTTACCGCCCGGCAAAACCATCGATTCTGATCTTTACTGCCAGCAACTGATGAGATTAAAGGAAGCAGTCGAGAGAAAACGGCCGGAATTGATCAACAGGAAGGGTGTGATCTTTCATCACGATAACGCTAGACCACACACATCTTTAGCCACTCAGCAAAAATTAAGAGAGTTCGACTGGGAGGTCCTAGTGCATCTGTCACCGTAAAATTGTAAATAACGTTAAATTATAATCTATCCCGCGATATTGTAATCTGTCGAAAAATTGTGATCCGTAACAAACTGCTCACAATTTAACGCATTATTTTTCGATAGATTATAATCTATCGAAGACAAACCGTCAGATTGTAAAATGGCATGCGACGGAACGCACCTCGCGCTCTGATTGGTTGAACTTCATGTTCCCCGCTCAGCCGCCCGTCGTCGCCATCTTCGGTTGTTATAAGTCAAATTCATTTGTTGTGAAATGTAAACAAACAGAGTTTTAAAACAGATTTCGTGTTAATAACAATAACGCATTGTATTATAATAAGTTGTAGGGAGTGTTAACGGACCTGTGATAAACTAAAGAAGTGCAGTTAAATAATAAATAAGAGTTACTCACTTATTTGAGTTAGTCACCGAACATAGCCTAATTTGTATTTTCAGTGTTTTAATATGTTTTATGCGTGTGAACCTGTGTGAACTCATTTGATATCTTATTTGATAATATGTATTTACAATATCGGATATCTGTCAACAAAACTCTGAATACGCAGAATTCAGAGTTTTGTTGAGTCAGCTGAGCGGGGAACATGAAGTTCAACCAATCAGAGCGCGAGGTGCGTTCTGTCGCATGCCATTTTACAATCTGACGGTTGGTCTTTGATAGATTATAATCTATCGAAAAATAATGCGTTAAATTGTGAGCAGTTTTTTCGGATCACAATTTTTCGACAGATTACAATATCGCGGGATAGATTATAATTTAACGTTATTTACAATTTTACGGTGACACATCCACCATATAGCCCTGACCTTGCGCCTTCAGATTTTCACCTGTTTCGGTCTCTGCAGAATTCTTTAGGTTCTGTAAGGTTGACCTCAAGAGAGGACTGCCAAAACTATTTGTCCCGTTTTTTTGATCAGAAGTCCCAAAGTTGCTACAGTAACGGGATAATGTCTCTGCCCACAAAATGGTAGAAAGTTATTCAACAAAACGGTACAAATATATTGTAATTAAACTTTGAAAAAAATGTCTTGACTTTTCATACAAAAATACGAAAAGACTTTTTCCCCAACCTATTATAACACACAATATGTGTCATAAACTAAGCTATATTAGTGAATGGCCCTTGATAACGTTATCACTTCGTTATAACCAGTGATTGTGTGTTATGAAGTAAAACAACACTGCCAAAATCTATCACGTAAGTTTTTTGTAGTTAATATATTGTATGTATACATAAATTCACGCCTGTTTCCCCGAAGGGGTAGGCAGAGGCATATTATACGCCCACACTTCGCCAATTATAAAGTTGGTCCCACGTAATAGGTGGCGAGCCTATTACCGCTGACCGGGCACTGTTATGTTCGCCAGAGCCCCGTCCGTTGATCGACAGGTGCACCACCTGCAGGTGAGATTAGCTTGCACTCCTTTGGTCTAGGGTACACCCCCCCCCCCGACTGGTCTCCACCTTGTCGTGGTGGGGGGGCTGAGTACCTCCCGGTAGGGCGCAGGAGGCGCTAGGGAAAAGGTAACACCCAGACTGTGACTACCGGGGGGGAAACTAAGAGGGACCTATGGAGGGCGCTGCGGGTAGGCCAGGAGGGCCCGCTCAGCAGCGCCAGGAGGGTCTAGGCAGTGAGGGCAGGGGGCCCCTGCTGTCTAACCATGGACCCTCTGGGAAGTCGGCCACACACGCTATGGTCGCACGGGGAGGTAGGAAGGGCGCGTCCACTGCGCCTCTCTGAGGAGGTCCTCCCGGTTTTGGCCCGGGGGACGCAGGTGGGGTGTCAGAAGCTGCAACCCAGGTACTGGCCCCCGCCTCTTTCCCAACAAGCGGCGGGCGTCGTCGGAAGATTTTTAGTGGGTATTACCGCTGGCAGTCGTGTCTGCCGGTGGTGAGTCCCACACCCCCTTTCGGTCCCCCTTTGGCCGGAAGGCAGTGCGTAAATGCATTTTGTTACCGACGTGAAACAAAAAAAAAATGGATACACCTTATTGGATAACTAGTTAATATTATTTGCTTTTATGTAATTTTTATCATGGTGTACAATAGAGATATCATGGTGAAAAGAGTAAATTATTGTTTTATAGAGAGAGATATATATATATTTGTGTATATGTTTTGTATATATTTGTGCTCAATCAATTAAAAAAACAACAATCAGTGTTGTTTTTTTAATAAGGCGCGGGCTTAAGCCAAGTATTCTTTATTCGATCGTGTATTTAGTTTTGTGATTAGTTTTTTGTTGTTGTTGTTGGGTTGGGTTGATGTTGGGTTCACTATGGAACACGTGTCAATAAATATTGCCCTTTGCAAGAGTATGTGTGTTCATGGAGTTCTAGGGTTTTAAGAAATGTGCAAAGAGATTTTCAGAATGGCAAGTTCCACGTCCGATCTCAACTTTGAAAAAAAATCCTAGATAAGTTGAATATTGATTTATCTTTTATCTGCTAATATTATCGGACTCCGGGCCGTGGCACGCTTAGCCAATGTTTTTGATTTCAATCTTATTGATATGTATGTTGTTTTTCTTTTAAATAATGGCTTCGTACGTTTAGCACATTTAGCCAGTGTGAAGTAAGAGATATATTAATAACATATAAATGAGAAAGAGTAGTGATAAATATGGTAAATGGTAAATGAGATGCCCTTCCCCTTAGCCCCTTGAGTCCTTAGTAAAGATGTAGGACTGTACTGAGATGTCACATGGACTTCTTGAGAGAATTTGAAAAGAGATGTTGCACTTTTCGTCTCATTTACTAACACGTCATGTACGTTCACAAACACTTAACGGTTAATAATCCGACGTTATTACAAATTAATGTTCAAAATATCACAAATTTTAGAAAATTTAAAAAAAATGCAGACATGACGGTTGACTTTCCCGCGAAGAAGTCCATATGTATGCTTATTCTCGACCAACATAACTATTTTGACAGAAAGACGTATGCTAACGAATATGCATCCCAAAAATATTTATTAGTTTAAGTATTTATTGCAATATAAAAAAATTACAAAGTGTGAAGATCAAATTTTTTAATTAATTACACAAATGCATCAAAAAAATATTGCATCCGGGGCTGTGATCTGTGTCAGACGGCAGAGGCTTCGTAATATAACTGAAACTCAGGGGTTTTGGCGCCTTCGGGACGCACGAGATGACTCCTAGCCACCGTAGGCGCTGGCTTATGGGCGGTGAGTAATGGGTAACTCGCCCGTACGCCCGTCCGTATATTGCTTGGGATTTTATTATACAATCATAACACTATGATGATAACCCTATGTAAATCTAAACAAAAATTTTATTAGTATAATACCTACCTGTGATTTTAATGGGCCTCTTATATATTCGCGATAATATTTTAATCTATAAAATTATTATTGTTGATAAAGAAGCCATTATAACTATATCTGATCAATTTATCAGTATTTCGTAGTTGCACAGTATCAGATGCACATAATATCATCATAAATATATTTTTAAGGTTGGGAGATAACATAAGTGAATTCGCTAAAATTGGGTTTTTTAATTAGATTGTTTTTGTCATCTTTTACGGAAAAAAAAATAAACATAAATCAAAATAACCCGTTTAGTTTTTCAATAACATAATTATGTAAAGTTCAATCAATCAATCAAAATCGTTTATTGCAAATACAGGTTACAGGATAGGTTACAGTACAGGTTTAGATCTAGCTGTGGTCTTTCTTTTTTTTTTGATTTACGTCGGTAACAAAATGCATTTACGCACTGTCTCCCGGCCAAAGGGGGAGATCGGCAGACGCGACCACCGCTAAAGTCCTACCCACTAAAAATCTTCCGACGACGCTCGCCGCTGTTGAAAAAGGGGCGAGGCGCCAGTGCCTAGGTTGTAGTTTCTGGCACCCCGCCCGCGGCCAACGTCCCCTGATATCTAGCTGTGGTCTGCCTCATGGGCGTACAATTAGTTGCGATTTCATATAACAACAACAAAGTTTCGTCTTGTCCTTTGTTTTCGGCCATTTTACTTCTAAGCTATTAATCGCAAGTAGTTTTTAATGAATCCAGGTTTTTAGAAGATTAAATACCGAAAATACCGTTTGTTTGTTTATGCCAATTTCTTTATTTATTATTTTTGATAATTTTTTATGCAATTGATGCACGAAAACCATCTGGAATCCTCCCTGCCGCCCTGTTCGAAAGTGGGCGTGGGGACGTCTTGCTAGGCTTCTGGAAATCAGAGACATATAAGTTTTATATTTTTAACATAACTCTACACCAAATCCAGACAGGCTGTCTCATCCAGCTATCTTTAAGGTCATAATTGTTTGTTTTTTGTGTTACTTTAAATAAGTAGTTACTTCATAGATTATTTATTTACTTACCTTACTCTATATAGTATACCCATGTTACTAAAATTAAATAACTAGGTATAATATGTTCAAGTACTTTTCTATTCTCTTAGTCTTAAGTGATCTTTATAATAAGTCTTGTATTTGATGTAACAAGTCTTTTATCCTGTTTTGCTTATTACACCCAAATTTGAATTGCAATCTAGATTCTGTACCTTAGTTCTTAAGATTTTTATTTGCAAAATTGTAATTTGTCGTGTGTACTAATAAATAAATAAACAGCTTATTCAATAATTAAACCTAGTATTAAGTAATCAGCTTAATCAAGCTTAGGTACCTTTGGTCTGTGTTTTTTGCTATATATATATATATAAGGATTTATTTTAGTTTAGGTATCTATAGAAGACAAGCGTCGAAGCATCACTTAGATGCTCCGGCACTGACTAGATACCTTTTTATAATCATGCATAGATGTAGATATGTTCAGTTCTTTTTTTTAACATGTTTAAGGCAACCGGGATAATGCTGGGATATGATGATGTTGCAACTAATTAATGTAAGACAAGATCGCGGTCTAAACCTCATCATCAGCCTTAGAAAGTCCACTGCTGAACATTGGCCTCCCCAAAAGATTACATTCCACGAGTTTTAGGGGTATTTGCCCATAATCACCACACAAGGCAGGCGGGTTTGTGAACGCAGTTCAAGCCAGTACGCAGGGTGACGCTGCTGCCCGTAATCCGGTAGGATTTATCTTCGTCGACTGTTACGATTCCCCGTGAGATGAGAGGGGGTGGCACTATTCTAGCCCTTTACCAGGCAGTGGTCAATATGACCACCATAAATTGAACCTTATGCGGTTAACTTAAGGTAGAAAACCAATGAATATTTTCAACGTACTCTGCCTGTTCAAGGGCTAGGCCGGCACAACGGGGCGCCGTCCAAACCTAGAACTAAACATCAAGAAATATGATCGTTGTTAATCATAATCATAATTCTTCATTGTTTCATTTGGTTGTACAATTAGGTCTTAAAAATTACATTTTAATTATGTATGTTATGTATGATTTGCATCATAAAGTACATATAAATGTATGCGTTAATAGCTTCCTCACATGGATGATATAATAGGTTGGGGAAAAGTCTTTTCGTATTTTTGTATGAAAAGTCAAGACATTTTTTTCAAAGTTTATTTACATTTATTTACAATATATATGTACCGTTTTGTTGAATAACTTTCTGCCATTTTGTGGGCAGAGACATTATCCCGTTACTGTAGAAACTTTGGGACTTCTGATCAAAAAAACGGGACAAATAGTTTTGGCAGTCCTCTCTTGAGGTCAACCTTACAGAACCTAAAGAATTCTGCAGAGACCGAAACAGGTGAAAATCTGAAGGCGCAAGGTCAGGGCTATATGGTGGATGCACTAGGACCTCCCAGTCGAACTCTCTTAATTTTTGCTGAGTGGCTAAAGATGTGTGTTAGCTAGCGTTATCGTGATGAAAGACCACACCCTTCCTGTTGATCAATTCCGGCCGTTTTCTCTCGACTGCTTCCTTTAATCTCATCAGTTGCTGGCAGTAAAGATCAGAATCGATGGTTTTGCCGGGCGGTAAAAGCTCATAATAAACAATGCCCTTCCAATCCCCCCATACACATAGCATCACCTTATTTCGTGTTAGGCCAGGTTTGGCCACAGTCTGTGAAGCCTGGCCAACTTTCGACCACGACCTTTTTCGCACGTTCTTGTCGTACGTGATCCACTTTTCATCGCCAGTTATCAATCTCTTCAAAAACGGCTCGGTTTCATTACGTCTCAATAATGAATCGCAAATGAGTACACGGTTCATTAAGTTTCTTTGAGTGAGCTCGTGTGGCACCCAAATATCGAGCTTTTTTGTATAACCAGCTTTCTTCAAATGGGTCAAAACTGTTTTGTGGTCAATTCCCAGTTCTTCAGCTACATCGTAACTACTAATATGCCGATCTTGCTCCACTCTTTCAAAAATGGCGTCCATTTTATTCGTAACAGGGCGACCAGAGCGAGGTGCATCTTTAACATCAAAATTTCCGGACTGAAAACGTTTGAACCAAATTTGTGCTACTCTTACTGAAACTGCATCAGGTCCATAAACATCACAAATTTTTTTCACTGCTTGAGTTGCATTTTTGCCTTTTTTATAATAAAATTTTAAAATGTATCGAATTTCTTCATTAGATTCACTCATTTTTACGGAGAGAAAAACAAATGAAAAATAGCGGGAAACAACTTTTTTTTATTTTTTTCTTTTCTTTATAATGGAACCTTTTTAATGTTACCAAAACCAGCCAGACACAAATAGTACAGTCAAAAAAATTTTATAATAAGTTTATACCTACGTTATGCGAAAAGACTTTTTCCCCGACCTAATATGTCTTGTTTACGACAATTACTTCAATATAAAGTAGCAATTTTATTTGTTTGCAGTTGTTAACAGCTGATTAGTTTTTTTAATTGCTGTGTTTACTAAATCAAAGCGCTCGTATAGTGAGAATAGGTAAAATAACTATATCTGAAGTTAAGCAGTGTTCATCATGGATGGGTGATCATTATTTTGTAAAAATAAAGCTATTGCATAACATTTTTTATCAACTTATGCAATTATATTTATTTATTAATTTTATTTATGCAGTATTTTTTTTGCTATTTATCGATAGATGGGAAAACTAAAAAGTATCACCGCTATGCCAGTCGGAGTGAGGGGTGTTAGGTTTTTTTCGTTACGGCATTTCCGGATTCGGTCTCCACGATCAAGGCCCGCGATAGAAGCTATGCAATAGCTTAAAAAATAATTAGAAACTAATGCAGGTTTAGTGAAGACAGCTGGCATCTGTGGATGTGGCTCAAGTGTCCCAATATGGTAGGGTCGGTCTTATTTGAAATGCCATGAGGATTTTAGAAAGACGATACGTTGGTAGCTTCCTTGTGCTCGGTGGTCCGAAACGACGGTGATCGTCAAGCAGAGTTTGAATGGATGGGTGACCGTTTGATATAGAGCGCTTCCGTGTTTCGGAAGGCACTTTAAGTCATGTTAGGGACCTGATTGGGCGGATTGAAAATTTGTAATTGCAGAACGCCATACAACTGCCTCCGCCAATCCGCACTGGTGCCGCGGAGTAGAGTATGAGAATAATGGGCTGAGATGATATACAAATAATTTATAATTTTTTTTTGACAACTACACCAATTATTTAGTTCCAAGATAAGTATCATTAAGAACTTGAATTAGGGATACTAAACAACGGATAAACATACTTACATACTTTTTTTTTGTAAATACATAGTTAATATAAATAACACCCAGACCAGAACAAATAAACATGTTCATGCACACGAAGATTTTACTTGTGTGGGAATCGAACCCACGACCACTTGAGTGAAGATGATGTCAAATGTCAAAATGATGGTGATGATGATGACGTTTTTAGGACTAAGATCAACTAGCTCGGTAGGTAAGGTACTCTTTTTAATTCTAATTTCTATTGGACATGAAAAGTAGCTCGTAACTTCAGCTATTTGTTGATGAAAGACCGTTTGATATGTTATTATGATTTTATACTTGCACTTGCGTTGGCTCGCGACTTTGTCTATGTGCCAACGTACGTACTTATGTACCTATAGGTACTTTCTATGTTTTTGAGTTGAAAAGCAGCCTAAGTAGAGCAATATAACATTAGCTATCTGGCAATCGAATTCCCGTCAAAATCAGTTTAGCCATTTCTCCCCAAAACGTCCTCTCCGGGTGTGCAATCCCGTTCCCGGATCTCCTACTCGCACCGCCTTTAATGTCTCTGCTAACCCCAAGGTTGACTGGTAGAGAATGCCTGCATTAAGTTTGCCTTTTGTATATTATATTTTTATGTGTGTGCAATAAAGATTAAATAAGATATTTTTATTGGCGTCATCAATTATTGTTTAGGGTACTGATTTTAATTGATAATATTATGCAGCTGTTCTTTGGGTATTATGCAGTAGTCGTTATCAGCTAAATGGTTTACCTACTTACCTTAATCTCGTGTTCTTATTGGTACACTTTTAGATATAAATAAGAACACGATTGTCGTAAATATATGAAGGCTACAAATGTCATAAATATCTATCTATTTCTTTTCATATTCCTTCTCAGTTCATGCAGTCAGGTCATGGAATGATTTGCCCTTGCACGTTCAGAATGGCCCCAGCGTTGCTTCTTTTAAAAAACATGTCAAGCTTTACTTTTTGTCCTGTTGTTAGGTTTTGTTTAAATGTTTACAGTTTATGTTGCTATACCTAGTTGTTGTTATGTTGTTTCTATCTGTTTCCTTCGTTAGTATATACATTTTGTATAATATTTATTGTATTACAATGCACATTTTAGCCAGTTTATTCTTAAGTGTTTTTTTCCTTTCGCGGGCTAGCTGGAAGATATTTATTTTTGTAATAAGCTGTGCCCTGTACCCAATGTTTCTTAGTTTTTCTGTTTGTATATTTCTGTGTACCAAATAAATAAATAATTAAGTATATAAAATGGCTTCAACATTTTATCTATCAAATATATGTGTGTATGTAGTCGTGTTATCAATATACATATATTACATACGTTACTCGACATTCACGGGACTAGAGCTATGCATTGCACTCTCCATGAGTACAATAGCCACGACGCTAAGAAAGCATACAGTAGAGAAACAACTATCGGAATGGCAGCTGCTATCAGCGCTTAAGCATTGAAAGGCCTTCATCGGGGAGACAGGAAGCAGCTGGTGTATGGCGAAGGTAGTAGGCAACAATCGAGACTGATAATTGGGGCTCTAACAGGGCATTATGCCACAAACAAAATGCTCCACAGGATGCGACTAGTGCAATCACCGCTATGTCGTACATGTGGAGACGAAGAGGAGTCGATGGAACACCTGCGGTGTATGTACCTGTGACTTGATGGCTGCCTGCCGAATGGGTCTCCTGGGGGTGGCCTACTCACAGCCAAGAGACTATGGGCTTCAATCTGCAAAGACTGTCATTAAGATGATGACAACAATATTTAGAGATATGGAGTGAAAGGCAAGGGGATGCACAAAAGATCCGACCTAAGGGTCAAAGTGCGCCACTGTCTGTGGCCCATAAAATAATATACATACATTACACGCCTGTTTCCCCGAAGGGAAAGGCAGAGGAATATTATACACCAAAACTTCGCCTATTATATAGTTGATCCCACGTAATAGGTGGCGAACCTTGCCGCTTACCGGGAACTGTTCAAACTGAAAAAGAGACCTGGATTAATAATACATGTCATACGTTTTAACCCAGTATTCCCACGGGAACGGGGATTACGCTGGTGACACTGCGGGCACAGCGTAGTTGAACATAATATATTTTTATAAGAACTTAGTCTAATTTTAAACCAAAAACATAAGATAACATGTATTTATTTATTTATTATGTATATCAAACAAAAAGTATATGTAATTTTATGCAGTAAGCTGCCAATATAAACTCCTTAAAGTTTTTCCGGGCATCAGTGTTGTCGACTTAATTACAATACCAAAACTAGCCAATAGGTATTTATTTATTTAATTAGAACGGAATACACCAATTACACTAATTATCAAAAACAGTAAAAGTTAAATATAATCTCACACTTAAAAACTTCTTTTATCCCATTCTCTCACGTAATAGGTGGCGAACCTTGGGCCGCTTACCGGGAACTGTTAATACTAATTTCAGTATACAACTGTTGCAATTTTGTAGTTGCTTGTTGCGTAAAAAACTAACAATAAAAAGTAACAGTATGTAGATCAACCGAAAGGCCGCTAGTTAATAAATAAAACATTAGAAAAATAAATGTATCTATCTTTTTACAATTTTCAAGTGTTATTTGTTACACAAACAGATCTTCAAACTATCATGAGTGGCGAACGGTCTAAGTTACTTTTACTGTAATATCGTTATCTTTCAAAAGCATACTCATATTTGAAGTGTGTTTGTTACAGTATAAGAGATTATTATAATGTGACTGTACCTAATAATTTATAGCTTTAGGTCATGATCTTAGTAGGGTGTATAGGAATCCTACCAAGACATAAGGAGTCCAAGCCAACCTTACCTGCAAGTGGTGCACCTGCCGATCAACGGACGAGGCTCTGGTGATGATCTCACAACTTTTTACCGTAGAACAACTGAGTTGCTAGGCTTGTTTTTTTTTGATAATTATTGTTTTTGATGGGATCTCATTTCTTTTTGTATTTTGTAGACAGTTTTACTTTTTTCCTTTTCTCTTTATTGCATATTTAGATCGTTATCTTAGTAGGGTGTATAGGAATCCTACCAAGACCTAAGGAGTCCAAGCCACCCTTACCTGCAACTGGTGCACCTGCCGATTAACGGACGAAGCTCTGGCGAACATAACAGTGCTTGGTAAGCGGCAATAGGCTCGCCACTTATTACGTGGGACCAACTATGTAGTCGGGAAGTGTGAGCGTATAATATGCCTCTGCCTACACTTTCGGGGAAACAGGCGTGAATGTATGTATGTATGATCTTAGCCCCTTAACGTCTACTACCTACTGAGCCGAGTGGTACCGGCCTTGAATAGTCCCACCCCCTCTCATCACACGGGGAATCGTAAGAGTCGATGAAGAGAAATCATAGCGTTACAACACAAACAATACTTTAATAAAATAAAAACCCATTCTAGTCTCTGCTAGTATAATAACACAATAAAGCTTTTTACGCCTGAACTAGATTCTGAGCAACTGTTTGCATGGTAATGATATTTCTCGTTAAATCAGGCCAGTAAACAACTTCACAGGAATGACTAAGCTAGGCGATCCGACATAGCATTTATTGGTTTTTTGTGTGAATAGTTGTTCACAAGTTTACATACAAATTGTTCTACTATACATTATTTATTAAAGGTTTTGAATATAAAGTAGACACGTGATAATTATTTGCCATAATGTGGTGGGTATTTTTTTTAAATTGTGTTTACTTAATACAATGTCGTATGCACACTTACAAAGCAGTGCATCCCACACCAATATGCTATTAAAATATAATAACAATTATATAAGCTAATATCACGCCTGTTTCCCCGAAGGGGTAGGCAGAGGCATATTAGATGTCCACATTTCGCCAGTTATATTGTTGGTAATAGGTGGCGAGCCTATTGCCGCTTACCGGATTTGGATGATTTATGTTCCGTAGAGCCTCGTCCGTTGTTCGCCAGGTCCACTTGGTAGGATCCCTTTACCCTATACATCTAAACGAATAGAATAGACCTCATTAAAAAAACTATAGAAGTTAGGAGATATAAAATTAAAAACGTTTTATAGCAAACATTATTAGCGTGAATCTTTTTGTTTTTATTTTAAATAATAGCTTCGTGCTGTTTGCACATTTAGCCAGTGTCAAGTTTATGGTTATGTCACTTGTAATGATAAGTAGAAAGTGTAGTCTTTGGTTTTATTTAATCAGGGACTTATTACGTCCTGTAAATAATCATTCACTTAAAAATTCTAACAGCAACAAAAAAAAAATGTTAGAGGCCTCATCGGACGGCTTGAAAATTATAACAGCAGGACGCTATACATTTGCCTTTTTTTGTTTTTTTTTCTGTTTTACGTCGGTAACAAAATGCATTTACGCACTGTCTTCCGGCCAAAGGGGGACCGAAAGGGGTGTGGGACTCACTACCGGCAGACACGACTGCCAGCAGTAATACCCACAAAAATCTTCCGACGACGCCAGTACCTGGGTTGCAGCGTCTGACACCCCGCCTGCGGCCAATGTCCCCCGGACCAAAACCGGGAGAACCTCTTCAGAGAGTCGCAGTGGACGCGCCCCTCTTACCTCCCCGTGCGACCATTACTTGCGTGGCCGACTTCCCGGAGGGTCCATGGCTAGACAACAGAGGCCCCCTGCACCCGCTGCCTAAGACCCTCCTCTATTTTATATTAGTATTACGTCCCAATGTACTAAAAATAGGTGCTAATAGTGGCGGCCCAGAACTTTGATGTAGTAAAAAAGTGTTTATAAGTGTGGGTATTTCTTCTTAATCTTGATCAAAATAAGAGATGCATTCAAATAATAATTTGTTGGCAGATTTAAATTGGAGGGATTATTTGAACCAAAAAATACATTTAAATATCATGTCATAATTTTAGGTCGCTGTGCCGTAATTTAATGATTTAAAAAGTATCTTGGGACTTGGGTCGGAGTGTCAAGATTTTTTGTCATTAACCCTTTAACAGGCACAGCATGTTGAAAACTTGCATTGGTTTTCTACCTTAAGTTAAACGCATAAGGTTCTATTTATGGTGGTAATATATTTCCCACTGTTTTGTGAAAGTTTAAATTAGGTCTTTGGGCCTACAAGGTTATCAATATTTATATATAACTCTGCGTATTTTATCCCTATACATACATACTCTCGCAATGATATCAATTTAAACAAGCAGGATAACGATAGATAGATTTTTTTTGAGGAAAAGTAACAGCTGGTACGTGAGCATGCGCTAAATGAGTGCGGAAACGAATAGGGAAGTCTGTCTGTGCATCATTACTTCATTATTGGACGACTAATTATGCCATCCATCGTCTGGCCTTGATCGGGACAAGATATGACAAGCATTTCATTAGCGTGCAAAATATTTCCACTGCAGTCGTTACCTATCTTGCTTATGTTGGGTTTATAGACATTAGGGAACGAGTTCAAACCTTACTAAATACTATCGACACGCCCTCGCTTTGCTTTCGGTAGCTATTTATTAAATGCTAGCGGCAACTTAAATTTAGGTACTTTGGTAAAATACAGTTCCCGGGGGAAAATTAAAAGTAACTTGTAACATCAGCTTGTAGCATCACCTGTTGTTGAAAGTCCCGTTTTCGTTTTCTTATTACATATCGTTTTGTTAAAACACCTCGTGGCTCGCCACCTATTACGTGGGCCCAACTATATAATTGGTGCAATGTTGGCGTATGATATGCATATTGCATCTGCCTGCTTCTTCAGGGAAACAGGCGTGACATTATTATGTATGTTTTTGTGATATGTAATATAATTATGTATATAATGAGAAGTAATTACATGTTTAGCAATTATAAAAACAAATCAGGCAGCAATCCTTGTCCCGCAAATAATTTTATAATCGTCAAAATTTTAACTATAAATAAGCAGCTTACGATAACATGACTTTGCCTAATAAACATTCATTTCAGAAAATAAGTACTTGATTTGACTTCTTGGCGGGAAAGTGAAGCGTCATGTATGCAATTTTGTTAAATTTTCTAAAATTTGTGATAATTCGAACATTAATGTGTAATAACTGTGGACATTAATGTTAATAACCGTTAAGTGTTTATGAACGTACATGAGTATTGGTAAATAAAATAAAACAGTGCAACATCACTTTTTAAATTCTCTCAAGAAGTCCACGTAAGATCTCAGTATAGTCCCACATCTTTACTGAGGACTCAAGGGGTTTAGGAAAGAGCATCTTATTTACCATTTTTATCATCACTCATTCTCATTTACTATATATTAAATTTAATTAATATATCTATAACTTGACACTGACTAAAAGTGCCGAACGCACAAAGCCATTATTTAAAAGAAAAAAACTACTTGATCAGCATGATTTCATATCAGTATTTGTTTTGGTCTGGGTCTCTATCTATATTAAGTATGTATTTACAAAAATAAATGTATTTATGTATGTTTATCCGTTATTTAGTATCGATAACACAAGTTCTTGATGATACTTATCGTGGAACTAAATAATTGGTGTGGTTGTTAGAAAATATTTGTTTTATTAATATATATATTCTGCTTACAGATTATAATTTTCTGCTCACAATACGGATACTACGCGAATCATTTTAATAACACCCTTTCATAATTTCATTGAGTTGAAACTGTGTAGTTTATTGTACAGAAGGTAGACCGTATCTTTATTAATCAAATATCATATGATATGATAAGCTGTGTTTGACGTTTTGAGTAAATATCGACGTGGCATTTCCACGTTGCCATTTTATAGGATGATTCAAAAAAGTAGCAAAACACTTTTTTTGACACAATATCGTAAATTAAGGTTTTAACGTTTGTCTTGATTGTGTCGTGTGGTGCCGCCTAGAATAGTCCTCCCCCCTCTTATCTCTCACGGGGAGTCGTCAGAGTCGACGAAGAGAATTCCTACCGGATGATGGGCAGCAGCGTCATCTTGCTAACTGGCTGGAACTGCGATCACCAATCGCCTTCGCAGCGTGGTGATTATATGCCTAATATAATGTAATCTATTTGGGAGGCCAATGTATAGCAGTGGACTCATGTGGCTGATATGATGATATTTTTCTTGTATACGTCGATAATCTCCTTATCCCTTTGTGTAGTAAATCAACTCCAGTCGGCCTGCGTAAATATCGTTTCACACCCGCATAAAAGACGCGATACTCCTTGGACCTTTTTCCTCTCAAGTGGGGTTGCGTTGGATAAACATTTCCTCGGCACACGTAAGCGTCAAAGATAAGATTGTATGAAACCATTGAACCAGTGTGACAAGCTTGCGGGTTATGGCTGCCTTAAACGTTCAAGTAATTTGATCAAACAGGCTGGTTCAAACAGTTTTATCAAGTTGTCATGACTGTATGCGGTCAAATTTAATGAAAATGGCTTCAAGTAATATGACATTGCGTATTTTTTTTAATCAATCCGTTGAACCAGCCTGTTTGATCATAATAGTTGAACGTCTATGGAGGCAGTTACCTACATCCGTGTTTGGACGCAAACCAACATCATAAAAAAAGGGCTATAACTAGGAACACCTGCTGCTAACAAATCCAACGCTGAATAGTCGTACAAAAAAAAGGACTTAAAGTATGTAAAGATCTACGTATAATCATAAAACAAACAAGTATTGAACTATTGTATTTTGATAAAGATGATTTTACAGTGTTTGCTGATCTTATCAATAAGTGCGCGCGTCTAAATAATCTTCAGTTTTGTAAAACTCCTGACAAAATGATATAGACCATTAATATAGGAGATGATAGCTATTACCATTAATATAAGAGATAATAAAAAAATACATACATGCATAATATCTCGTCTGTTTTCCCGAAGGAATAGGCAGAGCCATTATACGCCCACATTTCGCCAGATATATTGTTGGTCCCACATAATAGGTGGCGAGCCTATTGCCGCTTACCGGGAGCTTCTACGTTCGCCAGAAACTTGTTCGTTGATTGGTAGGTGCACCACTTGCCGGTGAGATTGGCTTGGGCTCCTTAGGTCTTGATAGGATCTCTATACACCCTTTAGTAAAGTTTTCACTATTTTACTAAGACTTGACTGTGACTTTTCTCGACTATGACTGTACTCAATGACAAAAACGCTGCACATGACGGACTTCTTGGCGGGAAAAGCGGGTCTTGTCTGCAGTTTTGTTTCATTTTCTAAAATTTGTGATAGTTTGAACATTTAATTTATGACTTATTAATTAAATGTTCAAACTATTTATATAATAGTAATATATGAATATTTCTTTTATGACGGATAGATAGCTGATAACTATCTATTTGACGCAAAATGAAATGATTCATTATGATATATTTTCGAATATTTATGAATTATTTTGTACAATTTATATTATAATTACCTAAAAACGAATTTTATTCTACCTGACCTGTAAAGAGAGCGCGCGTTACTTGATGAATTTTCCATCATAGCTCGTTTTTCTTTTCTAACAATTTCTTCTCTGAACCAGACCCTCAAACGACAAGTTACAAGTCATTTAACAGTAGTAATAATTATAAATATCTTAGCAATTCAATAGTTAGGACCTAATCGTATACTTTAATTATCGATTTAGAGCATCCTGTATCTACAAGCGTATAGACGCGTAAACAGACTAAATTTATTTTGAGACTATACAGACATAATATGAATGAGTGGTGATAAAGATGATAAATGGTAAATAAGATGCCTTCCCCTAATCCCGTAGAGTCCTCAGTAAAGATGTGGAACTATACTGAGATCTCACATGGACTTCTTGAGAAAATTTGAAAAGTATTTTTGTGTGTAATGAATAAACTTAAAAAGTACTGGACCGATTTTAATAATTCTTTTTTCATTAGAAAGCTACATTATCACTGAGTAACATAGGTTATATTTAGTACTAGATTACTATAGAAATCTTTAGAAATTCCTATTAAAACCAACCGAAGGTGTAAAAAATTTTGCCATAAAATGTCTTTTATCGCATACGCTGCGAAGAGTATTAATGATAGGCCAAAAAAAGTTTTGACAATATTACAGAATATATAAATATTTACAAAAAACTTTACGAGACCATATGTCGAAATATACAGAAAAAATAAACAGAAATTTGAATATAGCTATGTAAAAGCTACATATCTTTAATAATCTATTTCCGACCACTTAGTAAAGTGGCGTCAGGAGCGCAATTAAAATATAAAAAGAATTGAATTTAACGGAAAAAATTCTTCATTAATATTGCAATATTTATTTATTGTGTAGTAACCATGTAATGTAGTATTAACTTAGAGCTATGGAGGGCAGAGGTAAGCAGAACAGTAACTGTCATAAATAGGAAATCTGTTTCTAAAGCTGTATTTTACAGTTTTCAACGATTTACTTGAGAATCGACTACTAATATGGCTTACTAATAATCTAATAATCGACTACTAATAATACTAATACAATGGTGGCGAGTATACCCGCACTCACCTATCCACGCAGGACAAATCTTTGTGATCATTGATATAAATATTTGTTCTGGTCTGGGAGTTTTTCTATGTATGTTAAGTATGTTTGTACAAAAAAAAGCATTAAAGTATATTTATCCATTATTTTGTTTCCATAACACAAGTTCTTAATGATTCTTATTGGTAAGGCTATAGGTTTGTGGCTAATTGGTGTAATTGTCAGAAAATATTTATTACTATTTATTTATTTAATGTCAAGTCCAATTTTTTTTTATCAGTTTACTAGTAGATACCCAAGCTCCACTTATTTTATTTAGTTAGGCCAAGAATCGCTTTATGAAAATATATTCAAAAATAGGTATTAAAATAACGCGATTGGCATAGCGTGGGCGTACAATATGCTTCTACCTATGCCTACCTCTTCGGGAAAACAGGCGTGATTATATGTATGTATAGGTATTAAAGTACTTATTTTAAGAGAATTATTATTTATTTATCTCGGATACTTTAGCACACACTTAGGATATCCTTACATCTATCTTCCGTACCAAGATCAATTAAATAATCATTTCATAACCAAACAATCGGATTCCATACAAGGCACAAGGAAATAAGTGGAAACTTTTCCATAATTCCTTATTGCGCGCGGTTTCGCGCTCTTTCAATGCAATTTCAAAATGGCGCCTGCTATAAACAGCATTTGTGGAATCTTCATTGTTTAAATCAAGTTATATAGAACATCAAAGATGTATTATCGGTTATATTATTTATTTAAACTTTAAAGAAAATCTATTGAGTCGTTCTCATTTGTTTTTGTTAACTCTTTGTTTTTAAATAGCAAAAAATATAACTAAATTTTTCTAAGACTAATTACATTTCTAGGCTCAATGTTTTATTGTTTATTAATGAAATGTTATAGATATCTAAAATACGTTAGAGTTACAGTAGAATAATCATAAAATATTTTTTTTAGTTTTTAACAGGAAATTTATTATTCTTTAACATATAACTGTTTATGCTGTCTTGGTATATAAAAGTAGTAGCAATAAACAGCTTCTGTAAGTAAATTATGCAATTTCTTTAGGTTCATACCAAATATCATCAAAATTGGCCCAGTGGTTAAGTGTAATTGAATGACCTACAGAGATAATTCGCATTTATAAAATTAGTAGTTGTCTGTCTGTATGAATAAACATGTTGACCATAGACTTAACGGAAATCGTTACTAATTTTAAGTCATATAGCATATAATATTTAAAATAATCTTAGTTTGAAAAAAAGCCACTAGATAATTTTAGCAATATTTTTATTTTGTTTATATTTTATTATAATTTTATATATAAAAATCTTTCAAGGTTGCTATAAATTATTATTGACGTGACAACGTCTTAAATTAGGTTGCGGCTGGGAGTCACTTATGAAAAAGTGTAACGCTCGGTAACGTTACGATGAGTCACCGAACGAGAGAGAGGCCCGGCGAATGCCTTGCGTCTCTCTCCCACTCAACTATGATCGGTCTGCCGCGCGCGCAGCACTAGAGAATTAGGCGCATTGAATCGGCCAATTTAATTATATTCATATCAATAAATATTCTACCGAGAAAAAGACGTTGTCACGTAAAATCTTCGCCCGTAAAAACGACTTTACAGGCAACCATTTTTTTTTATTAACTGGGTTACCCACGAAAGTACAGGAAAATTGAACAAATAAATACAATTTACTTGGAAATATTTTTGGCAAATTTTTGGGTTCTACCAAGACCTAAGGAGCCCAAGCCAACCTCATCTGCAAGTGGTGATCAACGGACGAGGCTCTGGCGAACATAACAGTGCCCGGTAAGCGGCAATAGGCTCGCCAACTATTACATGGGGCCAACTATATATTTGGCGAAAAGTGGGCGGATAATATGCCTCTGCCTACTCCTTCGGGGATACGGTGTGAATGTATGCATGATGAAGTTTCTAAAAGACAAATCCGTTATCCCTTTCTTTATACTTCTATTCTTTTGTATAAGATGACTGTGAAAAATTGGATTTAAAAGAGGCCAATTATAGCAAACTCAAATCACAAGATTTTTGTTTTGTCTGGAAAAATTAATTCGTCCGCGGTTACCCGGAGAGGAATCGAACCACCGACCTTATTCGTATCATAACTATATATAGAATTGAAAATATACATTTTGAAAATGACTGAAATCACTTAATGATTACAGTTTTTGTAATTAAAGTTTTATGTCATTTAAATCAACAAGCAATTAAGTAGCCCTTCTCCTATGTAGAGTTTATAGCGCCAACAGTTCTAATGTGGTATTTACACAGAACTATTGTTTACCCATATAAAATTTGTTTTTTTTATTTCCCCGCGGGATAAATCCACAAGAAAATCTGTACCAGGTAATACTATTACTAGGTACATAGCATAACACGTACTTGAGTAGTGTTAGTAAATCCCTAAATAATCAATTACTAATATATGAAATGATAGAAATACATTATATTGTTACAGTTTTGGACGTTACTCTGCGGATCATTGCCAAAAACCGTCCCCTGCGCCGCATAACATTACGTGTGTACACGCGGTTTACGTCGAGTGACGTATGGCAGATAGGAGCTACGATTACGACCCGGTGGGTGCCGGCGCGCCAGTCAACCAGCAGGCCTACAGGATGGAGGCGGGACAGCTCTGGCGGCAGTACCTCATTGGAGCCGTCGGTATGTCCCAACATTTTATTTAATTACGAATATTCAGTGCCATGTGTAATACTTTCTTACTTTTGATGTCTGTTTCCTACCAATGTTCAGTGCCGTTAAAAAATTAAAAAAAAATACTATAGAAAAGAATTGCTACAAAAAAGTTTTGTTGACAATTTAAAAATAGAATGTGTTTGGGTGAAAGTGACATGTCTTATTTGATATTCTTATGTTTTTAGTGCCGTTAATAAATAAAAAATAATAAATTAGGCAACGAAAAAGAAGTGTATAATGATATGTTTTGTTGTTGAAGATTTTTTAATTTTTGCAATAATATTCAGTGCCGCAAATGAATGTAATAAAATACAGCGAAATAATTTTGTTTACAATTTAATTATCGAATATAGGTGATTGTATTGCGATCTTAATTGTGAGTGACCAGCCAAAATTTTGTTTACTAATATTTAGTGTCATTAGTAAAGTAATTAATTATATTGATGTTTATTATAAAAGCAAAAGAGAATTGTTATGAAAAAGTTTTGTTGAAAATTGAAATAAAAAATATAGCCTTAAAAGTGTAAAAATAACCTAATGAAAAAGTTTTAAAAAGAGAACAAATTTATTACGTGTGCGGCAATAAAATAAAAAAGTTAAAAGAATACGCGCGAAATTTTGTTTTATTCACTATAGGGGAAAATATTGATGTCACTTGACTTAATCTTTTTTTGATATAATTTTGTAACTATATAATTTTGTCGAGCTACGCCACTATCAGCCAATGAAAACAACAAATTTTAATGTAGATACAAATATATCTAATAAATAAAATCGACAGTCACGGGCATGGCTATTTCGCCGATAAAAATAATAAACTGAAAAACATATGCTACAGCGTAAGCGACACAATATAAATAGGTAAATTAATAACAATAAGCTATATTGTACAAAATGATAAAGTACATTGTTACGTCGTACAAACGATTGTTCAAGTGTTCGTGCATAAATTGAAATGCCATTAAACTATTTCATTGTGAGGTTAAATTTGTGAACTTGAATTAACTAGGAATTAACTTCGTATCGATAGATCTCTAATAATAATGTGAAGAATAATAAATCAAGTCTTCATATACTAGCATTATCCCGGTTGCCTTAGATTTAAGCTTAGGCCCAGGGTCTACTCTCTGGTCTAACCAGTTTAGCAGAATTTCAGTTATTACATGGAGCGACTGCCGTCTGACCTCCGCAACCCAGAGTGAAACCTCATTCTATGATTAAAACAGCTGTCAGGATATTAGACGGCACTGACCTTTTCATAACGACTGCCATTGATGTTTATGACAGCCGGGACCAACGGCTTAACGTGCTTTCTGAGGCAGGAAAAATCTTTGTGAGCATGAACATGAATATTTGTTCTGGTCTGGGTGTTTTCCTAAGTATACTAAGTATGTTATTTAGATTCCATAACAGAAGTTCTTAATGATACTTATCTTGGAATTAAATAATGTGTGTAATTGTTCTGAAAATATTTACTAAGTGGCGAAAACGCTGCATTTATGCAAATATAGCGTTTTCATCACTAAGTAAATTAATTAGATCACTCAACACTGGCAAATCCTCTAAAAAAGTTCATGTTTTAAAAAAAACATCAATGCATATTGCATCTCATATCTCACACTTTAACTGTAAATGCACTCAGCAAATCCCTTTAAGCCATTTTAATTAACGCGCTGTTGCTCTAGCATCCTGAACGAGTTCTATAAATTTTAAAACCGCTTCACGAAAACTTGGAGATCGATCACCGAAGTAAAGCGGAGAGCCAAGTGGTCAGAGCTGTATGCTGGATTGTATGGTATGAGACATCAAGTTGAGGCATTTAGGGGCTTATTACAAAACGAGAGAGAAAGAGAGACTTGTGCTGTCACTGTCTTAATCTTATCAAATGAAAGTGACAGCAATAGTTTTAAGTCTAACTTTAGATTATGTAAACTCGTTTTGTAATAAGACCTTTAAAGTTTGTCAAGCGAATTTGATTTTGAAAAAGAACACGCGTACGATTTTGCGGGCGGCCGCTTTGTATAAATTATTCTATATAATTATAAATAATTCTTAATAATTTTATAACAGGTTATAATTAATTGTATATACGTAAAAGGCAAATGACAATGAGGCCAATCCCGGAAACGGGGGGACTCTTACGTCCCAAACTGAAGGGGACTCGCCCAGGAAATAAAGGAAAGCAGCCAAAATCTGGTTAGATCAGTGAGCAGAACCTAGGCTTTAAGTGCTGTGTGGTACCGGCCTTAAATACCACCCTAAGAGAGATTGAGAGAGGGCCTCATCTCACGCGGAGTCGTAAGAGTCGACGAAGAGAAATCCTACCGGATGATGGGCAGCAGCGTCATCCTGCGTACTGGCTTGAACTGCGATTACCAACCCGCCTGCCCAGCGTGGTGAATAAGGGCAAATATCCCCAATAGATGTAATCTATTAGGAAGGCCAATATTCGGCAGTGGACATTATAAAGCTGATTGATAATGAGTCTGTGGCTAGATGTCTGCTTATTTTTGTCTTAGAGACATCTTTGTCGCTGTAAGAGACAGCTAAGTGTATCGATGATGTTCAACGTTTTTAATGTCTTAAAGAAATATACATACATATTTGCACGATCTCTTGCTACATTTCTGGAAAACACTAAACTAAAGGAAAAACTTTAAAAAAATAAAATAATTAAAAATTGTAACCGGAAAACAACGATATAAATATACACTGTTTATGCCGTTTATGTAACGCATGAAGCGCTCGTAGCTCCGCGGTGTTAGATGATCGGAAACGATTACCGAAGTGCAGCAGAGCTCACAGAAGTCAATCCTTGGATGGGTGACCGTTTGTGTGGCATTTAATATCGAGCGCTTCAGTGCTTCGGAAGGCACATTAATGTTGATCCTGGTTGGGCCATGTTAGTGGCCAAATCACTAAAAATACTAGTCATACATAGCCGCCCGAGACGTCGGGAGGCACGAGATAACTCCCAGCCACCGTAGGCGCTGGCTTGTGGGCGGTGAGTAATAGGTGACTCGCCGCCCGTCCGCCTCCTATAGGCGACAGGCCGCGTCGACGGCGCGTTCGTGTTCCACGCGCGCCTCAAAGAGATGTCAGCACAGCGAGGGCCCCCAGGGAGGGGTCAAGCCTGCCGGGTCTGCGGGACTGTCCGAAAGGGCTACCGCGGCCTCGAAGGAAGAAGGAACATGGATGGTTTTTAGTCAGTAAAAGTCTGACACACCCTCGCTCTACCCACAGCGGGAGAAGGTCATTAGATGATTTTCCATCCGAAAAAAAAGGACGCCATACTTCTACCTTCGCCAATCTGCCCTGGGTCAGCGTGGTGGAGTATGACCCAATACCCTAGCACCTTGGTTCCTGAGAGGAGGCCCGTCCTCAGCAGTGGGACGTTAATGAACAGATATGATGATGGTAACACGTGAAGTAATAAAACTATTAAATACTTCAGGGGGCGTTTCATAGCACATTTATCAATATTTACAGCTGCGTTGTTAAGAGATAAATAATTGCATTGAGTTGATAAATTATCCAAGTTTACAAATTACTTAGTCACATAATAGCTAGGTATGTCGTTTATAATATTATAAAGACCAATATGGCTTGTGGCAGTAGCGCGGCAGTATTTTACACACGACAAATTATAATTTTACAAATAAAAAATCTTAAGAACTAAGGTACATAATCTAGATTGCAATTCAAATTTGTGTGTAATAAGCAAAACAGGATAAAAGACGTGTTACATCAAATACAAGACTTATTATGAAGATCACTTAAGACTAAGAGAATAGAAAAGTACTTGTACATAATAGGTTGGGGAAAAAGTCTTTTCGTATTTTTGTATGAAAAGTCAAGACATTTTTTTCAAAGTTTATTTACATTTATTTACAATATATATGTACCGTTTTGTTGAATAACTTTCTGCCATTTTGTGGGCAGAGACATTATCCCGTTACTGTAGAAACTTTGGGACTTCTGATCAAAAAAACGGGACAAATAGTTTTGGCAGTCCTCTCTTGAGGTCAACCTTACAGAACCTAAAGAATTCTGCAGAGACCGAAACAGGTGAAAATCTGAAGGCGCAAGGTCAGGGCTATATGGTGGATGCACTAGGACCTCCCAGTCGAACTCTCTTAATTTTTGCTGAGTGGCTAAAGATGTGTGTGGTCTAGCGTTATCGTGATGAAAGACCACACCCTTCCTGTTGATCAATTCCGGCCGTTTTCTCTCGACTGCTTCCTTTAACTTTAACTGTTTTGCCGGGCGGTAAAAGCTCATAATAAACAATGCCCTTCCAATCCCACCATACACACACAGCATCACCTTATTTCGTGTTAGGCCAGGTTTGGCCACAGTCTGTGAAGCCTGGCCAACTTTCGACCACGACCTTTTTCGCACGTTCTTGTCGTACGTGATCCACTTTTCATCGCCAGTTATCAATCTCTTCAAAAACGGCTCGGTTTCATTACGTCTCAATAATGAATCGCAAATGAGTACACGGTTCATTAAGTTTCTTTGAGTGAGCTCGTGTGGCACCCAAATATCGAGCTTTTTTGTATAACCAGCTTTCTTCAAATGGGTCAAAACTATTTTGTGGTCAATTCCCAGTTCTTCAGCTACATCGTAACTACTAATATGCCGATCTTGCTCCACTCTTTCAAAAATGGCGTCCATTTTATTTGTAACAGGGCGACCAGAGCGAGGTGCATCTTTAACATCAAAATTTCCGGACTGAAAACGTTTGAACCAAATTTGTGCTACTCTTACTGACACTGCATCAGGTCCATAAACATCACAAATTTTTTTCACTGCTTGAGTTGCATTTTTGCCTTTTTTATAATAAAATTTTAAAATGTATCGAATTTCTTCATTAGATTCACTCATTTTTACGGAGAGAAAAACAAATGAAAAATAGCGGGAAACAACTTTTTTTATTTTTTTCTTTTCTTTATAATGGAACCTTTTTAATGTTACCAAAACCAGCCAGACACAAATAGTACAGTCAAAAAAATTTTATAATAAGTTTATACCTACGTTATGCGAAAAGACTTTTTCCCCGACCTAATATTATACCTAGTTATTTAAATTTAGTGACATGGGTACATACTATAGTAAGGTATACACAAGTTTACCAAAACTTGTGTATATTCGAGTATTTATATGTAGAGCGGCAATAGGCTCGCCACCTATTACGTGGGACCAACAATATAATTGGCGAAATATGGGCGTATAATATGCCTCTGCCTACCCCTTTGAGGAAACAGGCGTGATTGTATGTATGTATGTTATATGTATATAAAGTGGAGTTTTAGATAACCTACACATATGAAGGAAAGCGATATATTCCATTGAATTGTAATTTTTCATGTTGATTCCAAAATTCCCTAGAAGTCTCTGACATGACTCGACTGTGACGGACTTTACTTGACTTGACTTTTACTGACCACTTTGACGACCGATATAGCGAGTGTACCCGCATTCCATTCCTGAGATCGTGGGTTCGATTCCCATACAGAACAATTCTTAGTGTGCATGGACATGAATATTTGTACTGAGTGTTCCTATGTATATTAAGTATGTATTTATAAAAAAAAACATTTGAGTATGTTTATCCGTTATTCAGTATCCATAACACAAGTTCTTAATGATACTTATCTTAGAAATAAATGACTAGTGTAATTGTCAGAAAATATTTATTATACAACGTATAATGTAGGTACTCAAAACAGTCGGATATTCAAACTAAGAATTTTACCCGGTAAATACGACTCGGGAGTCGGAACCAGAAGACATAAGAATGCGCCAGCAGAGTTTTTTTGTCAGGGCCTTGCACAGAGCAAAACGTTTCGATACTTGGGTAGGAGGTCGTTCTTTTACCTTCGCCGGACTATGCCAGTTAAATTATAAGAAAACAATATTAAAACAACAATTACAGATAATACTTTCCTTCGGCCCGATTGTAGATGTTGTTATTCACCCGAAAGCCACACTCTCATAAAACCTAGTGATATAGATAATCTTTGCACTGCCAGTGTCACCGCGATAACTTCAAAAGGAAATTGTTTAACTTCTATAATAAATTACATTAGTATTGGACCCGTAGATAGATTGTAGTTTTATGTAACAGTCAGCCACGTGTCTAAGTTTTTTTATTTACATCGATAACAAAATGCCAATACCCACTGCATACCGGGCAAAGGGGGGCCGAAAGGGGAGTGCGGGGCTCGCTGCGGCAGACGCGACCGCCAGCAGTCCTACCCACTAAAACTCCTCCGACGCCTCTGTTGAAAAGGGGCGGAGTGCCAGTGCCTAGGCTTAAAGCTTCTGACAACATCCCCCCAGATCAGATCACTTATTAACTACCGTCCCACGTTAACTAAGACAAATAAGCTCTAAGTCGCTTATAAATAGAGCTATGCTCGGAGATCGATCGACGTGAATACTACTGGGGACGCCTATGTTGAACAGTGGATGGCTCAGATAATGAAGACAAATTTCAAAAGATTTTTGTACAAACAAGCAAAGAATATGGTCGTCAAATAACAACATCATCTTTAAATGGTCAAGGTCATGCCCTCTGAGTATACATACATACCAATAGACAAAGTCAACTTCATAAAATATCTTAAAAAGTTTCTTTCTTACAACAAACCTCTTTGCATAGTCAAAGTCAACTTCAAAAAGATTTCTTCCAAAAAGTTTGTTCTTTTTAAATACAAACCTCTATAGTACAATCTCTATACTCAAATATCAACAAACATCTGGATATCTGTAAGATAACCCCCGCGGTTTATCAATAGATATAAACAATAAACAGGGTTACCATTATCAACAATTTCATGACATACACAAGGCACACTGTGAAAGAATAATATTATTTTCTGATATATTTTATGACAAACTCAGGCCCTGACTGATATAGATGATAAGGTGAATGTAATAATAATTTAATCTGGTTTAACCAACGAATGATATTGCCCTCTGGGTTGCGGATGTCAGACGGAAGTCGCTTCATGTAATAACTGAAATTTAGATAAATGTGGTAAGACCAGTGAGCCGACCCTATGCCCTAAGCTTAAGTCTAGGGCAACCGGGATAATGCTAGGATAATATCCTAGCATATTATGATAATAATAATAATTAAATAGGAATAAGGGAACATCTTGTCTAGTATAAATTTGGGCGAAAGGCTAGTTCATTAAGACACGTTTCTAAAGATATATGTGCTGAAAGTGAACTTTACAATTATATACCTAAATCCCTTTTAAATAGTTAGATTCTGGGAATATTACCGTGAGATTATATATGTACCTGTATATAACAATAATTCAAGGACTATTCACAACAGCTGATAAGATATCTAAAATTTTAAGTGATTAAAAAAATAACTCTTTTTTTTTATTTTGCTTAAGTAATTTTCCACATATGCTTCGAATGTATTATATGATTATTACCAAAACTTAGATAAAAAACATTATTCAGTTAGTAAATCTTATTGTTGTAATACACATATATAAATAGTAAAAACATCGCGCTGTGTCAGCCATCTTACCTTTAGCTTATCTTATCTTAACTCTGTTCTGGCGGGGCCACCAAGATTTTTGCCTAAATTATAGTTTGGACCCCACTGATCTAGGCAGATAAATAAATAAATAAATATTCTCTTACAATCACACCAATTCTTTAGTTCCAAGATAAGTATCACTAAGAACTTGTGTTATGGATACTAAAGAACGGATAAACATACTTAAATATTTTTTTTTTGTAAATACATACTTAATATACATAGGAAAACACCCAGACCAGAACAAATACTCATGTTGATGCACACAAAGATTTGTCCTGTGTGGGAATCGAACCCACGACCTCTGGAGTGAAGTGCAGGTATACTGACCTCCACGCCAAATCGGTCGGCAGATGTACAGTATGTGACCGCCTAATATATTATGCATTATGATGACTTTTTGTTATTTTACTATTCAGATGTATATTATGTACTTGTGTTTACAAAATAAATTGTTTTTTTTTAAAGACTGTCTACAAATATTTTAAATGTTATATAAGTCGTTTTATTACGGTCAACAACTTAATAGCGAAGAGCAACACATATATTTGTCTTGTGAGGACCTTTGAAGCGTAAAAATAGATATACCGCCCGTCGCGCTAACCCGGTCGTTAACAATGACTTAAGCACTTAAAATTAAGAATTTCCATCTATATATCAAATAATTTAGTAAATTATTTTGTCCTAAGTAAAATAAAATATAAATACAGACAAATATAATTGATGTATCTGTTCATAATAACTGTTTTTCATTAAATGCGTATGCATGTTACACATCGGCACAGATGTACCAAAACGGCCATACCGATTTTGACGGGACTTGCACTGACAGATATTAGATGGTTTAATAAGTAACTTAGGCTAATCTATATATATAAAAGAAAGTCGTGTTAGTTACTGCACTTATAACTCAAGAACGGCAGAACAGATTTGGGCGAAAATTGGTAGGGAGGTAGCTTAGAGCCAGGAGACGGACATAGGATACTTTTTATCCCGTTCGACAGCGTTCCCGTGTGATTTGACATGAAACGTCAGTCACTATAAAACGGGATATAACAAAAAAGAATCAGACTTGGAATAACAAAACGCAAATGACAGCTATGTAATGACGTATGGATGACAATTTGATATTTGTAAGAAATCAATATTCAAACTATTTCTGACTTCTTGGCGGGAATGTGAATATGTGTTTTGAAATAATTTTTTAGGTGAATTGAAGTGAAGTGAAGTTTAATTAATAAGGTGTTACCTAGCAACGATGGTGTTCTTATGTTTTAACAACTTTGTAAGTCTGAATAAAAACCTTTACATTATTGTCTTGATTTTTGCTTATCTTTTTCAACTAAGGATGTGAAGTAGGTGCCTATCTACTATATAATGGTCTATGGTAAAGGTGTTACCTAGCAACGATGGTGTTCTTATGTTTTAACAACTTTGTCAGTCTGAATAAAAACCTTTACATTATTGTCTTGATTTTTGCTTATCTTTTTCAACATAAAATTAATTTTTTGGTGAATTGAAGTGAAGTGAAGTTCAATTAATAATGCCGCGAGCAAGACGATCGAATCTTTCCCGACAAAGCCGTAATGCAAGAAGAATCCGAAATGCTGAAAATGAAAGGACTGAAGAAGAACAAGAAATTGCACGTGAACAGCGCCGCGATAATATGGCTCGACTTCGTGCTTCTCAATCAAGAGAACAAAGTGAAGCAGCCCGTGAAACAGCTCGGTTAGTAATGCGGAATCGTCGAGCGAACAACAGAGGTCAACAAATAGATAATTTGCGACGCAGAACTAGATATTTATCAAGTGCTGATTTGAATCGAGCAGCGTTTCGATACGATTGCAGCAATGATTACAGCTTGAATCCTAGCGTTTGCATTGGGCAAATGGACGTTGTTTGCGAGTATTGTGGTGCATTAAAGTTTTCAGGAGAAACGCTGAAAACTGTGCAACGGTACGCGTTTGGTGGTTAGAAAATTGATGAACAATGTAATTTACGCTACGATAATGATAGGAAAATTCAAAGGTGAGGAAGTTCTCATTCCGAGGATCCCAATGATCCCAACCGATATGCCGTTTGAATTTAAAAGACTCCAATTTCTGATACGTCTTGCATTTGCCATGACCATCAACAAATCACAGGGCCAATCCTTAAAAGTTTGTGGTTTAACTCTAGAACATTCATGTTTTTCCCATGGTCAATTATACGTGGCATGTTCACGGGTCGGAAGACCATCTGCGTTGTTTGTTTTTGCGCCTGATAATAAAACAAAAAATGTCGTATATCACAAGTTACTTAGTTGAAGAGCAACCTATGTACTAAAATACAGAAATAATAATGTATGATTAATGCAGGTACTTAATTTTTTTGTATTTTTTCCAATAAAAAAAACACAATCTCCTTATTTATTGCCATTAAGGCGGAACAAAGTTCGCCGGGTCAGCTAGTTTTATATATAAGACAAGACGCGGACAAACTCGCGGGCGGTCGCTAGTCGCTTAGAATAAGAATTCATTCACGTCAAAGAAAAAGAAGAACGTCACTTATAATAAGTATACTTTAATTGGAAAAAATTACATTACACAAACAATTAAATCAAACAATACCATGTGGTACACAATAACAAAACAAAATAATAAAAAAACAAATAGTTTTACAACATAAGTGATGTGTCTTCTTGGCGGGAAAGTGAAGTGTCATGTCTGCAGTTTTGTTTTATTTTTTAAAAATTGTGATATTTCGAACTTAATGTACCAGAACATATATTCTTATTTATACACACAAATATTTGTCCTGTGTGGGAATCGAACCCACGACCTCAGGAGTGGAGTGCGGTTATACTCGCCACCACGCCATATCGGCCGTTTAATGTATGATGGTAAACAGAATATTAAAAGTGCCTATCAAATTTAAACCAATTTTGGCCAGGTATAGAACAGACTACAAATACCTACACGTTCTGGAAGTCATAACCGCAAATAGGTCGGATAGAATGGAATAATACGGAAAATGGTTCAATAACTCGTGTTTTGACTAAGATTTGGCAACAAATCAACGGCATGCTTGTTATCAACGCTTCAACGGCTCCTGATGTTTACATATGGTGTTAGTGTAGGGTTGATTTCAAATTAATATCTTTGGTGTGAATAATTTTGTTTGAAGGGCGATGTAAGAACACCAGCGCTGCTGTATTATTAGATGCAGTACGCTGATATAGACTTTTTGACAGGTAACTTTTTTTTCTTTTAAATCATGGCTTCGTGCGATTAGCACATTTAGCCAGTGTCAAGTAATAGATATATAAATCATAGTAAATGAGAATGAGTGGTGATAAAGATGATATATGGTAAATGAGGTGCCCTCCCCTAAACCCCTTGAGTTCTCAGTAAAGATGTGTATATATGACTATACTATACTGAGTCTACTATACTGAGGTCTCACGTAGACTTCATGAAAAAGTTGTGCTGCACTGTTTTGTTTCATTTACAAACACTCGTGTACGTTCACAAATACTTAAAGGTTAATAATCCACCGTTATTACACATTAATGTTACAAATATCTTAAACTTTAGAAAATAAAACAAAACTGCAGACATGACGCTTCACTCTCGCTCTTATGACAGTCATAGACTAACGCCCGCAGTGAATGGGCTTCACTGCGGGCGGGAGCTTGATCGTAAAATAACGGGCAAGAAAATCGTCAAGGTTGGTTTTTAATCGCGCCAGTTACAATAAAATATATTACGTAGTTTTAAGAATCTAAGCATAATAAGGTATACTTATAGACAGGGGAAATCGACTTTGTTACATACTACCTATATAATGAATATCTTCAAAACACTTGGGTAAGCAAGAAATTACTATTTTGATTAAATTAAAAATTTGGTTTGTCAATGTCATCAATGAATGAATGAATAAATGAATGAATGAATGAATGAATGAATGAACACTTTATTGCACACTAAATATAAAAAAAAGTAATAAAATCACATAAACAAGTATATGGTACAATGGGCGGCCTTATTGCTAACAGCAATTCAATTTCTTCCAGGCAACCTTAGGATGGACAGGAAACAAAGAATAAAAAATAATGATATAGAGTAGGCACAACAGAGTGCTCTTGCTTACTTAAAAGTTAATAATAAATTTACACATACATATTATATTATTATATTACATGAAATATATAATTTAAAGTTACATACATAATATAACATTTAAAATTACACAGACAAATAATGCTCCCAGACTGATTTCTTAAATAAATCTAATGAATTTAATTTTCGTATACCGACGGGCAGCTCATTCCAAAGACGAACTGTTAATGTTATTTGACTAGGTAAATTCTTTGTCGTTAACCGTCGTATGTCCTTATCTAATCCATAGATGCATTAAACACGTAAAGAGACTGGACAGCAGATCGATATTAATGATAAAGTTGGAATTGATCAAAGTTTACATATCTGTATCATTGTGGTGTCAGTAAAAACTAACCAAGAGCGAGCTGGATTTAAGTAACAGTTATGAAACTATTTCAAAAACACATTCAACGGCTTATTAGTTTACTGAAGGCTTACTCTTCGAACGAAACTTTGTTAAGTATATCTATCCATTTCACTCGATAGTGATATATCTAGAGAGTGAAAGATATAGGTATAACAAAGTTTCGTTTTTTTAAAAGTTAAGATAGAATAATTTTTACTAACTCTAGATCTTAAGTCTTTCACTGTTACGAATAAACTTTTATAGATGTTAATCCGAAATAAAGATTTTTATTACTATTATTATATTATTGTTATCAGTTAGAGCCTACTTTACCCCCTTTGGGCTTAGGCGATCTCTCAAGGTCCCAATAGCTGAGGTAGTGTCATAAGTTCTCTCATAACCCCAATAGTTATAGCAATAATATGAGACCTCTCATAGTCCCAATAACTTCCCGATTGTTATTGCTGAATACATATATAAGTAGTTATATTTAGAGGCATTGGATACGAATGCTACCATTGTATGGTGACAGTTATTTGTAATGTATGTGTGTGTAATGTTTGCATGTATTTGTAAGTTGTGTACATAATTTTTACGTTAATTTCTCAAATCTGAAAATAAATGTTTTGAATATCCATAAAACTATTATTTAATATAATGACAACAAAACAGGCAACAACCTTAAAAAATAATATAGTAATTTTGACGATTTTCTTGCCCTTCCTTTTACGATCAAGCTCCCGCCCGCAGTGAATGAGCGCGCTGGTGTTTAATTATTTAATTTTGACTTTCATAAGAGCTCTATTGATCAAAACTTGAATAAATTATTTTGACATTGACGTTTAATGAAACCATGACATTTTTTTGTTGTAAAATCAAGTGAGGTAATAACTATGAAGTTGACTTCTTGGCGGGAAAGTGAAGCGTAATGTCTGCAGTTTTGTTTTATTTTCTAAAATTTGTTATATTTCTAACATTAATGTGTAATTATTATTAACCGTTAAGTGTTTGTGAATATACATGAGTGTTGGTAAATCAAACAAAGCAGTGCAACATAACTTTTCATATTCTCTCAAGAAGTCCATGTGAGATCTCAGTATAGTCCCACATCTTTACTGAGGACTCAAGGGGTTTAGGGGGAGGGCATCTCATTTACCATTTATCATCTTTATCACCACTCATTCTCATTTACTATGAATTATATATTATTAATATATCACTTACTTGACACTGGCTAGATGTGCTAGACGCACGAAGCCATTATTTAAAAAAAACTATGAAGTTAGGCTAAATACAACTCATGTTAATTGATAGGATGTTTTATTGTATTCAAATGTAGCGCGGTCAGTAGGCAAGTACCAATAAAGGTTGAGACAGAATACTAATAATAGAAGTATAGGGTAAGAGGTCATTACTATTGATATAAGTGAGGATTTGTAATTAGCTTAACGATACTTGGACCTGTATTTAGAATAGTTGTATTGCTGTAAATCTTCCTAAAATAAAATTAAATAATAAAAAAAATTTAAAATTCATACAATTTATGTATAAGATAGAATTTCGGCGACCGATATGGCGTGAAGATCAGTATAATTACCTGCACTTCACTTCAGGGATCGTGGGTTCGATTCCCACACAGGACAAATCTTTGTGTGCATGAACATGAATATTTGTTCTGGTCTGGGTGTTTTCCTATGTATATTAAGTATGTCTTTAAGAAAAAAAAGAATTAAATATGTTTATCCTTTCTTTAGTATCCATAACACAAGTTCTCAGTGATACTTATCTTGGAACTAAATATTTGGTGTGATTGTAAGAGAATATTTATTTAATACATTTGACCGATTACGCCCAGACGTCAGTTTAACCTTTGTTTTAATGACACTATGAGACACTTCATAATTAAACCAAATAATGCCTCGGTCGATGCCATCCAAAGAAAATTAGGCGTTCCATCTTCATCGTCAGTCTACACTTGTCCACTGCTGAACATCCAATCTCCAAGCTCTCCAATGGTACACCACTGAGCTCAATCTTCAGCTCTTCGTCTCCAATCGCTTCCAGCCGTTTTGCGTATGTCGTCGCTCCACCTAGCTGGAGAAACTAAGACGAAGACCTTACTCTTGAACGATTTACCAAATTTCTTGATTCGAGTACTAATAGTCTTCCTAATAACGACTGCCATAGATGTTCATGGCAGCCAGGACCAACGGCTTAACGTGCTTTCCGAGGCACGGAGCAAGCGATAATATATAATAGAATGGAAACAAACAAAAACGAGTACAAACCAAATTTAAAAAAACACTATATTGGTGAATGTGCAAAATTGTAATATATTTATTTATTAAATTAGTTGTAATTAAATAATTTATTGATTCAGGCGTTACTTTGCGGAAATCCATTGTAAGCAAGTGATGGATTTCTCTCGTTTCAGCGTTGGTCCTGAAGACATCGTTGTTCTGAGGCTCCTATCTTACCTGAAGATGCCCTGTGTAAGGGCGAAACACGTGTCGTGTTGAATAGGTTCTCGATTTTTCGGGAAATTATAGTAGCGCGAGAATTGTTACAAAGATATTTTTAATCCATCACTTGCTTAGTTGTAATTAGTATAAAAGAGACTGTGACCCAAGGACAAACCAGTCAAACAGTTTTGTGGGATATGTTTTTATGTAACTTGCATTATTTAACGGCTATTTAAAGGAAATAAACGGTTTTATCTATCTATCTAAGAGAAGAGATCACACATAAGGGCGATAAACTGTAAGCAATATACGTTTAAAATAAATCAAAATTGCTCCAACGTTAGTGATCTTAATAGGACTTGAATAGACGTTCGTACCAATAAAATATATACAAATATACACGTAAAGATACGTCTGCTCAGTACAGATGCTTTGACACTTCATTAATCAATCATCATCATCACTCCATTAACTTCCTACTGATCACGGGCCTCCTCTTAGTGAAGGGGGAAGGATTAAGGTGAGAGTATTGGGTCATACTCACAACATAACAAGTGCCCGGTAATCGGCCATAGACTATTACGTGGGTCCAACTTTGCAATTGGCGAAGTGTGGGCGTATAATATGCCTCTGCCTACCCCTTCGGGGAAACTGGCGTGCATGTATCACAAAACTGCCTGTCCAGCGTGGTGAATATAGGCAAATACATTCAGATCAAATCAGAGTACATTCTATGTGGGAATTCTAGTGTTCAGCACATGTACTTTATGAAGCTGAAATGATGAATATTACTGCATAGATATATATTAAAAGCGTTTACTGTCAATTTATCAATATTTCATCATTCATCATTTCATCATTTCAGCCCATCAACGTCCCACTACTGAGCACGAGCCTCCTCTCACAAATCAAGGTGTGAGGGTAATGGGTCATACTCCACCACGCTGACCCAGTGCGGATTGGCGGAGGCAGGTGTATGGCGTCCTGCTGTTAGAATTTATCAAGCCGCCCATTAGGCCTCTAACATGGCTTAACGACTACCACATTTAGTGATAACCGGGACCAACGGCTTAACGTACCTTCCGAAGCACGGAAGCGCTCGATATCAAATGCCACACAAACGGTCACCCATCCAAGGACTGACCTCTGTAAACTCTGCTGTACTTCGGTGATCGTTTCCGACCACCGAGTTCCGCAGAGCTACGAGCGCTTCTTATCAATATTTACTGAACCGAAATATAATTGAAACGCGTCTGTTTTTAAAATAGCCATTGTCCCCATCTAAGACTAGGTACTGTTATTTATACATCCTCCTTGGTTGTCTATTGGTTAATAGCTCCAAGATCTAGATTTAAGTGACGTGGTGAGCTGGGTTTATAAGATCATCAATCACTCCATTTGACATTGCTTATTGCACTTACTAAACGTAATCTAATATGCTACAGCTATCCTTAGATCCCCTTTAAGGTGGGGAGATATTTTTTTTAAATTGCATTTTTTTAAAGCGAAAAATTTTTTTTTTTAAATTGTATTGTTTTTTGTCATCTTGTACAAAAAAAATATAAAAAATTGACGTAAATCTACATCATATGACACATGAGAGCGTTTAGTCAAAAATGAAATAACCCGATTAGTTTCTCAGTATTATAAATTTTAAGTTGCGTCTTGTCTTTTTTTTACTGTCATTATACTTCTAAACTATTAATCGCAAGTATTTTTTAAATGTTTAATCTCTGCCGACCCCAAATATAAATAGATAAAAACAATTGCAAAAAACAGCGATACAATTGGTGGCCTTATTGCTTGATGTAATTTCTTCCAAGCAACCTTAGGAGGGAAAGTGATTTTTTTTTTAAACTAGAATAATAATTTGTCCATATTGTCGTGACACTACATACAAATAAATAAATATTTTGTAACCATTACATTAATTATTTAGTATCATTAAGACTTTTTTTATAGTAAAAATACTTGTTGTGCATAGAAAACACCTAGACCAGAATAAATATTCATGTTCATTAACACAAAGATTTGTGTCCTACACAGGACAAATGGAACCCACGAACGTGGAAAAAACACATCGCTGACAATAACTGAAATTCAGCCAAATCTGATTATTATTATTATTTATTTATTTATTCAGTAATTACAGGTTATAACAACTTATTTATAACATAGTCCCACAAACCCAGACCCGTAAGCAGACCTTGGGTCCTAAGCTTAAGTCTAGGGCACCGGGATAATTTATTTCTTTTGTTTCTGACAATTACACCAATTATTTAGTTCCAAGATAAGTATCATTACGAACTTGTAATATGGACACTAAATAACGGATAAACATACATGCATACCTTTATTAATTGTAAATACATACTTAATATATAGGAAAACACCCAGACCAGAACAAATATCCATGTTTATGCACACAAAGATTTGTCCTGTGTGGGAATCGAACCCACGACCTCAGGAGCGGAGTGCGGGTATACTCGCCACCACGCCATATCGTTCGTTGATTATCATAATGCTATAATATATAGGATATGACCATACTATTTATTTCTGTAACCTAGTATACGGACTTCTTGGCGGGAAAGTGAAGCATCATGTCTGTAGTTTTGTTTTATTTTCAAAATTTTGTTATATTTCTAACATTAATGTGTAATAACGGTGGATTATTAACCGTTAAGTGTTTGTGAACGTACATGAGTGTTGGTAAATGAAACAAAACAGTGTAACATCACTTTTTAAATTCTCTCAAGAAGTCCATGTGAGATCTCAGTACAGTCCCACATCTTTACTGAGGACTCAAGGGTTTTGGGGGGAGGGCATATCATTTACCATTTATCATCTTTACCACCACTCATTATCATTTACTATAATTTATGTGTTATTAATAAATCTCTTCCTTGACACTGGCTAAATGTGCAAACCGCACGAAGCCATTATTTAAAAGAAAAAAAACAAGTATAGGTTACTACTTGTATTGTAATTCGCTGTATGTGTGTATTTCAAACACATGCAAGTACAACGCTTCTGATAAAATAAGATCTTCTAGATGAAAACAATTATTTACTTTAAACACAGCTATAAACTTGTGTTATTAGTTAAAGGTTGTTTTGTAAATGTCGCAGGCAGATTATAGAATCCGGCTTTTTACAAAATGACTAGGCAAATTGTGTTAGAGTGGGACACGATTTTGTTTATATAGTGTACAATGCAACTTATTTTGATTCCTAAGCTTAGGGGGTTGTGAAAGAATAGGAAACTTGTTTGTTTATAATTATAGGGAGTAAAATGACCAAGTAAACATTCTTTGTTACTATACCTGGAAATCAATAGCCTTATAGTTATAATCCTACTTTTTAATATTAACTACATACATATATAATATCACGCCGGTTTCCCTGAAGGTGTAGGCAGAGGCATATTATACGCCAACATTACGCCAGTTATATTGTTGGTCCCACGTAATAGGTGACGAGCCTATTGCCGCTTACTGGGAATCCGTATGTTTGCCAGAGCCTCGTCCGTTGATCAGCAGGTGCACCACTTGCAGGTAAGGTTGGCTTGGGCTCCTCAGATCTTGGCAGGATCCCTATACACCTACCTATATAAATACCAACATTAACTCTGTTCAATGATTTGTTCGTAAGTTGTGTTGTGATGAGTCAGCATAAACTACAACAATTATTCAGCGGAAGCAATTCGCAGACGATTTAAATCAACAGCTGTCATTTGTCGCACTGTGTAATGAACATTATGTTTATATTTTCATGACAATTACTTCACATAATAAGTCAAGTAAAGTAAAGAAACCGTTTATTCGGATAGATTTAAAAATGACTTAACAAGTAATTTAGTATTATTATTGAAACATATTTTGTTGGTACGAAATTTGTCTTAATGGACACAGCAAGACGTATTGCTATTTTGGCAAATGGAGTTCGCAATTAGATGTTAGAGTTACCGACGGACTGACTGACTGACGGACTGACGGACAATCCCTTCCCTCCTTTAGAATCACGACAGGCCGACTGACAGATCCCCCCGATAAGAGTCACCGACATACTGACAAATCTTGAGGAAAAATCACAACAGACAGATTAACTGACAAACCTTGACAAATTCTGAAGAAAAAATCCATCTGCTTTTATTTCTGTATTATGTTATGGCTCATATCTCTTTTATTGTTGTTAATTAAATATTATCGAATTTCCATATTGTGTGTAGGTATAACGTATAATCATACAGAATTACTTTTTTGTTGTAAATACAAACTTAATAAACTTAGGAAAACACCGAGACCAGAATAAATATTCATGTTTATGCACACAAATATTTCCCCTGTGTGGGAAAGGAACCCACGACCTCAGGAGCGGAGTGCAGGTATACTCGCCACCACGCCGTATTGGTCGTCAAATATTCATCATCTCAGCCATCGACGTCCACTGCTAAAATTTCCACATTGAGCGATCCTGAGTCGCCAATATTCATCGGCTTACCGCCGCCTTGACCAGATCATCGGTCCATCGCGTGGGAGGCCGTCCTCTACTACGTTTGCCGGTTCGCGGTCGCCATTACAGAACCTTAACGCCCCATCGGTCGTCGGTTCTTCGAGCTATGTGCCCCGCCCATTGCCACTTCAACCTGCAAACTCGCCTCGCTATGTCGGTCACTCCAGTCCTCCTACGGATATCCTCATTTCTGATTCGATCACGTAGGGATACTCCGAGCATAGCTCTCTCCATTGCACGCTGAGCGACTTTGAGCTTTCTAATGAGGCCCATAGTCAGGCACCAAGTCCCAGTACCGTACGTCGTCAAAGATTAATATGTACATCAGAATAACACATCGGCAATAGTTTTCAAAGGTATTGTTTCAAATACTAATCCTTCGCAGACGAACTCACGGGCACCAATTAGTTAAGCTAATAAAAATAACTTAACCAACGAGAACCGCGAACCTTTAAAAACGCAATGAAAACACATAAATTCCTAAGTTTACTTCTAAAAGGTACACAAGGTCGACACATAATGTGTGTTTATGTGCGTTTGTTGTACACTCTACACTTTAGTTATGACTTTTTCTAGTAAAGTACAGACATCCGTCATTTTTTTAATGTAAAGTATACTTACGTAGTTTACTGTCTAAAATTAGTGGGCAATATTTGCACAAATTTTGAACTTTATCTAATAAACAATTAATTCAAAAGATTTATTGTAAGTTTAGTTTAGTCCCAATCCAAACAAACTTATACTATAGGCATTAGATATTACTGTTGTAATTACATACTAATAGTGAAATGAAAATGAAAATGTTCTTTATTGCTCAATAAACTTTTAAATATGTGGTGAGACAAATCCAGAAAGTAATGAAAATACTTGTGTTGGTGCCTCGTTCTGGCCTTAGTACTATTTACAAAATTTATTGAGTAGTATCTTAACAAATTTTAAATGATAAGCGTTATATATTATATAACTTTAAAAACTAATTAAGTAATAACAATATATATCTGTACTATATATAGTATGACTATATATAGTATAGATAGTAGTGACTATATATAGTAGGTACATGAAAACTCCCAAACCAAAACAAGTATTGATATTCGCCCTGTGTGGGTATCAAACCCACAACGCACAAAAATGCACACCGCGGCAGTGTTATATTTACCAAAACTGGTGTAAATTCGAGTTTTTATGTGTAAATATTGTAAATTCGACGACCGATATAGCGTGAAGGTCAGTATACCTACACTTTACTCCAGAGGTCGTGGGTTCGATTCCCACATAGGACAAATATTAGTGTGCATGAACATGAATATTTGTTCGTGTCTGGGTGTTTTCCTATGTATATTAAGTATGTATTTACAAAAAAAAAGTATTTAAGTATGTTTATCCTTAAGTATGTTGCTTAGTATCCATAACACAAGTTCTTAATAATCTTGGAACTAAATAATTGGTGTAATTGTAAGAGATTGACACCTGCATACCTATTCAATTTTACGGTACATACTAAAAGTTTTTTTTTTTTATCATTTTTCTGTCGTTTGTTCCAGCAAACATCGCGGTGGCCTCGACGGGGTATTCTATGGGATGGACGTCCCCAATCAACGTAAAGCTTGGCAACACCACCACGTCCCCCCTGTCAGACACCATCACCACCGACCAGAGCGCGTGGATTGGTTCACTACTCACTGTTGGTGCTATTTTTGGTAAGAATAATAATGATGAATATGAATAGAATTCATCATTAATATAATGAATATAGATACCTACATATTTTTTATTTTATTTATTTATTTATTTTATCCAAACTTATATCTATCTTTATATGAATAGATGAATAAAAGGATGAGTGATGCAATTAATGATTTAAACTTCAAAATTCACATATTTTTATTTCATAAACTATTACATAGTACCTACTTGAAAACGTAAAAATTTATAACTAATATAAGAAAACAATCAAAATATCATTTTACTGAAATCAGGAAGCTTAGATTCACTTGCAACTAATTAACAAAACAAAAAAGTGAATCTAAATGCCAGTTCCGAGCCACCGCTCTCTAAGAAGAACTAGCAAGAAACTCACAGGCCCCTTTTAAATTATCAATTGGTTAGTTACGATTGGTTATTTAAAACTATTGTTTAATGAAAAAGTAACGATACTTTATAGGAATCATCATCTCGGCTTCTTCTTCTCTTCTTCGTCGTCGTGCAGACTTTTTTTGCAATTAGCCGTCACATGCGTCCATTCGCGTAGGAGGGTGAGAGCTGGATTACTCCAGCCATCCCAGTTCCTCCAGGAATCCTATCAACGCCCTAACGTCGCTGAAGGCTTCCAGAATGCTGCCTGGTGTCTTCAGGAACCCGGCAATCAGCCACCACCCTGCATTTCAGCAAGATCTCGGCTTATTAAAGTCCTAGAACTGACCTCTGGCGCCTTCTTACAAACCAAAATGAGATGGATTACAGTAAGAGCAATAATTTGTGGGTAAAACAAAATTTTCTGAAAAAGTCAGTTAAAATTTTTCAAGTCGCCAAAAAACCCCTTTAACATCACATCAAAAGTACCACAAAGATAACGATAACCATTTAACTAATCAAAAACCATATAAAGATCCCAACGTACCTTCAGTTGCACAGAAACGCGCGATATTAAATGCTCCACAATTGATTACCCTTCAAAATGACCTCTCCGCAAAACCAGAGGAAAACATCATTCTATGGTTAAAACCAGCTGTTGGGATATTAGAAGGCACTGATTAACGACAGCCATAGATGTTCTGAAAATCAGGGACCAACGGCTTAACGTGCTTTCCGAGGCACGGAGCAAGCGCGAATAAACCCCCTATAAACCTGTATCTATTGGAAAAGCTAATGTTTAGGATTGGTTTCTATAAGGCAGTTTTGATGATGATCCAGCATCCTAGAATGTTAGAATAGTGCAGTAGACTGTTTTGTTACTTGACTAAGAAAAAGTCAAGTTACATTTCATTTTGCCGAATATTGCGATAGTATTTCTGCTCTCCGAGACCACGGCTTAAATCCGAGACCCTCTGCATAGCAGAATTTTGGTCTTACCACAAGGCTGTCTTTCGTTGCTATTGCTATACATATATGTTACTATACAGGGCTATTTATTCGTAAATTTCAGGTCCATTCATCGGTGGTGCGGCCGCGTCGACAGTGGGCCGCAAATGGGCGCTCCTCGGCTCCTGTATCCCGCTGTTCCTGGGATGGATTCTGGTCGCGGCTGCCACCAACGTGGGCCTCATCTACGGCGGCAGGGTCTGCTGGGGCGTGGCCGTGGGCATGATCTTCGCAGTGTCCCCTATGTATTGTGCGGAAATTGCTACGGTTAGTACCACTTATCATACGATAAATAACGCAAGTATTACGATTTATATTGAAATCAAACGCGCCGACTTTTTAACACCTATTATGACTTCAATGCCGATATTTAGTGAATACAATAGAAAATACAATAATAAACAAAAAGACAAACAACATAATACTGAAAACTGTAAAAAATAAAATATAATTTAATCATTCGTAATAAAATAGAAAATTTGTAATGAAAGCTCTGCGACTGTGGAGTTGATTAAAGAGTAGAATATTTTAATGCTCAATTTAAAGCGTGAAATACTGCTTGAAATAATTAAGAGGATGTTGTTCCAGAATGAGTCCCGAGGAGCCCTGGGCTCATTCCTGCAGTCATTTATCACTGTGGGCTTCCTGCTGGTGTACGGCATCGGGCCCTTCATCTCGTACTCGGCGGTGGCCTACGTGGGAGTGGCCTTTGTGGCTGTCTTCGCCCTGGGCTTCTTCTTCATGCCTGAGACGCCTACTTACCATCTGACTAAACGTGAGTTTTTGTACTTTGTTTTAGGCTACCTTCCACTGAATACTATAGGGTAATATATAGGAATCGCGGACAGGAGAGGAGCGAAGATTTTATGAAGTCTTATTGGTTAATATTTGTTCGTTTCTCCGCTCCGCATCCTCGCTCCGCTTTAGAAGAAAGCCTTAAAGAGTGGCTGAACGTACAGATAGCGTGTGGCAGTTGGTCCTCACAATGTTGGATATGGCGAATAGTAATTAAACAAGGTTAATTCCTTACGGAGTGGAAGCGAAGCCTCTCTAAAACGTAGATTGCCCACCAAGCTGGTAAAACTGCCCGAGCCGCAGCCCTACTAATTATATTTTTATGCGTTCCAAAGAGAATAGGAAATACCCCATATGGTGAGGGAGGGATATCCATGGGCGTAGCCACAGTGGGGCGCTGGTCTGGCTGGACTTATTATTATTATTAATTGCTACCGTCGAATTAGTCCCAGGTTAGAAACCCAGGACTTAAAGAGACCATAATCGAAAGAGAGTACGATATTCTTTCCACAGATAACCGTGAAGCGGCGGCGCAGTGCCTGGCGACCATCCGCGGGCGCTCCGTGGCGGGCGTGCAGGCAGAGCTTGACCTGATGGAGGCTGATGTCAACGCCGCACAGGCCAAGACTGCCACCGTAAGATTCTAACCATAACAACACCTGCAATACCTACGCTCTAACTACACAAGAGGGAGCATATAACTGGAAGAATCATAGAACGATTATAGAACGTCCATCGGCACACTTTATAGAGGACAGCCTCTATCCCAATGGATGGCAACTCCAGATTTATTCACGTTGAAGGCAATCAATTTGAGAGGCCCTTTTATTCGGATGGAAAATCATCTAATGACCGTCTTCCGATGTGGGTGAAGCGGAAGGGTGTATCAGACTTTTACTGACTAAAAACCATCCATGTTCCTTCTTGAGCCTGTAAACACCAAGACCGCAGTAACCCTTTCGAACAGTCCCGCAAAATTTGAAAGGTCTTATGTTTGTATCGAATACCTGCATACGAATCAGTTCGATCAGCTGAGATGGTGATGATAGTTTATTGATAATGTTCCGAGGAAGCAACTTCAAAGCTTTCTATATAACGTAACGCCATTGTCCAAGTAGACCGATATGGCGTGGTGGCGAGTATACCCGCTCTCAGTTCCAAGGTATAGAATATTTGTTCTGGTCTGGGTGTTTTCCTATGTATATTAATGTATATTATTTATTAAATTCGTTATTTAGTATCTATAACACAAGTTCTTAATGATACTTATTTTGGTACTAAATAATTGGTGTAATTGTCAGAAAATATGTATGTATTTATTATCCAAGTAGGGCTCAAAGATATGCAACAGGCCCTGCTTGAAAACACTACAGGACTGATTTTCCACAGATCGCTGACGTGTTCCGAGGGAGCAACTTCAAGGCGTTCTACATATCGTGCGCGCTGGTGTTCTTCCAGCAGTTCTCCGGCATTAACGCAGTCTTGTTCTACATGACGGACATTTTTACTGCTGCCGGATCCTCTTTGGACTCCTCGATCGCTACCATCATCGTCGGAACTTGCCAGGTACTCACTTCGACTATGTCTGATTGGGAATGGAATAGTAAATTTTAATTAAAGTAGGATATTATGAAGTAACTATATATCTCTCTAGAAATCATATCGACTGGAGGTGGTAAATTAGTGACAGCTCTGTAGCTACCTCAATTTTGTTGTTAAGAAACAGTGAATCAACAGGCCAGAAAAGACCTAGAAGGAACTGTTTTGTAACCGACTCCTTTCTTCAAAGCTTCATACGAGTCCAAATATGAATGAAAGTAGATTAACGAAAGTGATTTATAATGGACAATTGGTTGGAAGTGTTGGGAGGGGAAGACCACGTAAGATCTTCCATGACCAAATACAAACAATTTTAGAGAAAGGGCAGGTCAAAAGTACCCTAAACCGACGGGCGTGTATGAGAAGGTTAATGAGTGTGAATGAAGCTAAAAGTGTGTGCCAAGATCGTAGCAAGTGGAAGGATGTGATCTCTGCCTACCCCTACGGGAAAGAGGCGTGACATTATGTATGTATGTATGTAAGTCCAAATATTTTATACGTATCAAACTTCGTCTTCGTTTAACTGTTACTTTTTTGAAGCAACCTAAAATGAAGCCAATGGGGCCTTAAGGTTCTTGAATGGCGACCACGAATCAGCAAACGTAGTAGAGGGCGGCCTCTCACCCGATCGAGTGACGATCTGGTCAAGGCGGCGGGGATGCAGGTGGATGCAGGCGCCACAGGATCGATCAACGTGGAAAGCAATTGAGCAGGCCTCTGTTTCAGCTGTGGACTTCAAATGGCTGAAATAATAATGAGAATAATGTCAACGTCAAAGTCCAAATCATTTATTCAAGTTTGGCTCAAAAAGGTCAAAAATTAAACTAGCGCGAATGAAAAAATAGCTCAGGTTCATTTTTATTGGTTTAACAAGTTCATTTTTATTGGGTAAACAACCAGACAGGCTTCAAGATTGTCAACTTCATTGAAGAATAAAACCAGAGTCTTGACATGTCTTCTACAGCACCGAGCTGTATACCTACCATTAGCTACACGAATAGCTTACTATTTAGGAGTTTGCATGCTGTTTAACTTCGTAATTTTTTTTGAAATTTTAACGAATCATCATCATATCCTAGCATTATCCCGGTTGCCCTAGACTTAAGCTTAGGGCCCGGGATCTGCTCACTGGTTCAACCAGATTTAACTGATTTTGAGTTATTACGTAGAGCGACTGCCGTCTGATCTCCGCAACCCAGAGGGAAACATCATTCTATAGTTAAACCAGCTGTCAGTCTGTTAGAAGGCACTGACTTCCTAATAACGACTGCCATAGATGTTCATAACAGCCGGGACCAACGGCTTAACGTGCTTTCCGAGGCACGGAGCAAGCGATAATTACGCACATGACTTGAAAAGTCATAGGTGCGCCACCAGGGTTTGAATCGGAGACCCTCTGAATTTAAAGGCAAGGGGTCTCGCCACTGGACTATCGCCTCTGACATTATAACGAATCAAATTAGAAAAAGGAAAAAAATATGACCACCCAGCATCGTTGCTTTAATAGATAATAAAATTTGTTATCAGTTGATCGCGTCTTTCATCACCCCATTCGTGGTGGACCGTCTCGGGAGGAGAATTCTGCTGCTCATCTCCAGTTGTGGCACTGCCATTGGATTGGTGAGTGTAAACTTCATTTATTTATTAATTTCATCAACATTGTAGGTAGGATCTGTTAAGATCAAATCCAACACACCCACAAGTCACAATCATTACTTAAAAAAAACAATAATTAACGAAAAAATTAAATGAATTATTCATGTAAAATTAACGTTTTGGTTCACCATAATGTCAACAAATCTGTAAATGTCAATTCATCTAAACAAATGAACAAATAATAATGTGCTATCCTTTTGGGCAGCCGAGAACGTTAACGTTGACTTCTTGGCGGGAAAGTGAAGCGTCAAGTCTGCAGCTTTGTTTATTTTCTAAAATTAGTGATATTTTGAACATTAATGTGTAATAACGGTGGATTATTAACCGTTAAGTGTTTGTGAACATACATAAGTTTTAATGAAACAAAACAGTGCAACATAACTTTTCAAATTCTCTCAAGAAGTCGATGTGAGATCTCAGTATAGTCCCACATCTTTACTGAGGACTCAAGGGGTTTAGGGGGAGCGCATCTCTTTTTCAATTTATCATCTTTATCACCACTACTACCACTTTCTCACTTACTATGATTTATAAATTATTAATACATCTTTTACTTGACACAGCTAAATGTGCTTTACGCACGAAGCCATTATTTATTAGAAAAATCTAAGTTAATGTTGCAATACGACCAGTTTAAATAATAATATTTATTTGCAAAGACAAATGGTGTTATAAATCACGAATACAATTTATATCACGAATATTTTGACCAGAATACAGTGGCATAAAAACACACGTAGTAAGAAATTTTTATGTTGTGAAAGCAAACAGATATTAATCGATTTGAAAATTTCAAAATCCGTTTAGACATATCCAAATTCGATAGAGTTCTTTTTATTAGCTACCACAATAGGTGCACATGATCGAACATTCTCTAAACAGAGCAGAATCGATAACATCATAGATTAATATAATAATCAGAAATGAGAAAATCCATAAGAGAACTAGAGTGACCGACATAGCGATGCGCGTTTGCAAGCTGAAGTGGCAGTGGGCGGGGCACATAGCTCGAGGAACCGACGACCGATGGGGCATTAAGGTTCTTGAATGGCGACCACGAATCAGCAAACCTAGTAGAGGACGGCCCCCAACGCGATGGACCGATGATCTGGTCAAGGCGGCGGGGAGCCGGTGGATGCAGGCGGCAAAGGATCGATTTACATGAAAAGCAATTGGGGAGGCTTGCAGTGGACTTCTAATGGCTGAAATGATGATGATGATGATAATAATTGAACACACAAATATTTTCTGACAATTACACCAACTATTTCGTTAATTATGTATCTATTATTGAGAACTTGTGTTCGATACTAAATCACCCAGATCAGAACAAATATTCATGTTTGTGCAAACAAAGATTTTTCCTTTGTGGGAAACGAACCCACGACCCCAGAAGCGGAGTTCGGGTATGTTCGCCACGCTATATCGATCGTCGTCGGTGAATAAGATGTCAATTGTGTAAGATGTTAGTCCTTTGGCTATTCACCGCCTGCCATTTACACAATTATTTAAGACTTATTATTTTACTTATTTATTACCACTGTAACAGATGTAATATTGAAAAAAGGTACGTTTGGCAAGAGATGCTTTATGAGAAACGTATTATGCGACTGAAGGGTTGAATCCGCAGGCTCTCCTCGGCATGTACTTCCTACTGGCCGCTCAGAAGAGCCCCATCGCGGAGTCGATCAGCTTCCTGCCGATCCTGTCGCTGATCCTGTTCATCTTCACGTACTGCTGGGGGCTGGGCCCGCTGCCCTGGGCAATCATGAGCGAGCTGCTGCCTATCGAAGTCAAGGTCATCGCCTCGCCCATAGCCACCGCCTTCTGTTGGCTCCTGTCTTTCATCATCACCAGGTACGTTGGTTCAAACCATTTATTGCATGACACATTACAGTCAGCGTGATGTATTTGCTAACATCTAAAGCGCCATAAAAATCGATACGTCTCTATTGTTAAAAGCGTTCGATTTTTTTTTTGCTTTCTATAAAACAACAACCTACAAAGAACTACCTCCCACGGTAGGAGGAGAGAGATAATGCACACCTGGTGTGTGTGGTTATGTCGGGCTTGAACCGATTAACCTTTCCCTGTAAAAGCCTTTAGTATTGCTACTGTAAAAGACATCTGGAGCGAAGGCACCGACGCGGCGCGCACTAAGCGGAGTGCTAGGTGGCGCATGTTGGAAGGCGGGAAGCCTTGACTGATGGGGAGCCATTAGTCGTCTCCTACGACCCCTAGCTTCGGGTTGGTTCTATTCTTTAGCCGGTAACCGCACGGCTGAAGAGCGTCAAAGCATGTTTCGATATGGGGCTTTGAGTGCTACCAAGTATTTATTTATGTAATACATTTTAGATATATAACTAAATTCTACAAGTAAGTGTGTAAGATGTAAATACGTATAATGTTTCTAAAGTGGATGTGTGTTTTATATTAGAACACATTTATTTCAATTAAAAATCATATGAATAGCAATTGTACTTAATAATCATTACAATTGAAATCAAATTACAATACTCATTAGAATTGGAAATACTTTACTTAATACGAAATGTCATCCTTACTATCCTTACTAATCCTTACTATATATAAATATATATATATATAAATATATATAAAATAAATATATATATATATATATATATATATATATATATATATATATATATATATATATATATTATAAATGCGAAAGTAACTCTGTCTGTCTGTCTGTCTGTTACGCTTTCACGCCAAAACTACTAAACGGATTTAATTGAAATTTGGTATACAGATAGTCTAGACCCTGAGAAAGAATATAGGCTACTTTTTATTGCGAAAAGGGGGTTGTAAATGCTACCCAAAGATACTATTCCACGCGGACGAAGTCGCGGGTAACAGCTAGTATACAATAAATTTTTTGTAGAATTATCTCACATGTAACTTATATATTTATAATTTTAACAATTTGTTCATAAGTCAGTAACATGAATCATAGAGTCATGTTTGATATACTGACAGCCAAACATTTGTAAACATTTGCTTGGGTGATCAAATATTTGAAAGAAAGAGTAAGAAAGAAAATAAATTTATTCATACAAATAAACATTGTAAATGTACACAGAAAAAAAGAAAAGAGTCGGGGTTTAAATAAAAGTTGATTGATTGCACTTCATCCGTGATAATATAGATTAAATTGCTTACGAAATATTTAATCTTAATCCAGATACTTCAGTGCCGTGGCTGACGCCGTAGGCATGTACACGGCATTCTGGATCTTTGGAGTATGCTGCGTCATGGCGTTCTTCTTTACGCTGTTCGTGGTGCCAGAGACCAAGGGCAAGAGCTTCAACGAAATACAGGACATGCTAGCCGGCAGGTGAGAATAACATTACCATGGAGTGGTTTATACCATCAGGGCAAGACACATATATCAGGTATAACTTACGGCCGATGACGCTGAAAAGTTCTGGACTGAAGTCGCGGAGTCAGCCAACTTAGCGTGGGACATCAACCTGGCTGCTAAAGGTCGTGGGATCACACCGGTTGCAGGCAATCTTTTATTTTTCGAGATGCCCAATAGCCTAGGGTCTCTAACTGATGACCATACACGAACTTGCTACGACAGAAACTATGAAATATAAACTAGGTATTTAATATATTGAAGCGCTCGTAGATCTGCGGTGTTCGGTGGTCGGAAACGATCACAAAAGTACAGCAGAGTTTACAGAGGTCAGTCCTTGGATGGGTGACCGTTTGTGTGGCATTTGATATCGAGCGCTTCCGTGCTTCGGAAGGCACGTTAAGCCGTTGGTCCCGGTTATCACTACATGTGGTAGTCGTTAAGCCATGTTAGAGGCCTCATGGGCGGCTTGATAAATTCTAACAGCAGGACGCCATACACCTGCCTCCGCCAATCCGCACTGGGTCAGCGTGGTGGAGTATGACCCAATACCCTCACACCTTGATATGTGTGAGGAGGCTCGTGCTCAGTAGTGGGACGTTAATGGGCTGTAATGATGAATGATGATTTAATATATTTGAGGTCATTCTATACTTTAAGGTTTTCTTTTATTTACGTCGGTAACAGACCTTTACGCACTGCCTCCCGGCCAAAGGGGCCCGAGAGGGGAGTGTGGGCCCTCCTAGCCCTCCCCTGCGCTAACGGCGTAGCCGGAGCGATAGCGGATCCCGCTCCCTCTCCCGCTCCGCGGCCTCCTTCTGCGACATCACCTCTTCGCAGAAGGAGGCCATCGCCTCTCAACTCTATACTTTTAGCAGCCCTTACCTTGGTCCACAACCCAAGGTTGGCTAAGGTTTTTCAAAAAATTACTGAATGGGGCTTGTTAAAAAAACGGGAAAATGGCTTTTAAAGGGTCGGCAACGGGCCTGTAGTGATTCTCCTGTTATTGCAAGCGTCTATGGGGACCACTCTCCATTTGATGGGCTGCATGTCAGTGTGTCTGGCAGTATATCAACAAGATTTTTTTTTTCTTTTAAATAATGGCTTCGTGCGTTAAGCACATTCAGCCAGTGTGAAGTAAGAGATATATTAATAACATATAAATCATAGTAAATGAGAATGAGTGGTGATAAAGATGATAAAAGAGATGCCCTCCCCAAAACCCCTTGAGCCCTCAGTGTCCATGTGGGACTATACTGAGATCTCACATGGACTTCTTGGGAGAAATTGAAAAGTGATGTTGCACTGTTTTGTTTGATTTACCAACACTCATGTTTGTTCACAAACACTTAATCCACCGTTATTACACATTAATGTTAAAAATATCGCAAATTTTAGAAAATAAAACAAAACTGCAGATATGACGCTTCACTTTCCCGCCAAGCAAATCTAACGGTGTGTTGGTATTGGTGCGTTGGTATTGGTGTGTTGGTATTGGTGTTTTGGTATTGGTGTGAATATTTTTTTTTATTTTTATTTGCAGAACATCGAAATCAGAAAAGGCCTAATGTGAGAAAACAGGAACAAAACGAATTTATTTATATTATAACAAAACGTAAAAATTAAGTATCTACTTAAGGACCAGTAGTATATGTGATATAATACAAAAGATTTTCAAAAAACTTGTGATAAATTACTTTTATTATAAAATTTTAATACCAAATAATGTTATTTATTTAACTACCTACCTACTTTTAAAATTACACAGCCATAATTATTAAAAAACTATAAATTTTATAAAATACCTATATTCTATGTCTAGCATAAGTTACCTATTAATGTTATTTTTTTATTAAGATGCCTAGAACGCATAAACTTGAGAAAAATTAAATACTTTGCCTTGTTTTGTTAGAGAAAGCCTGAACAACAAATTCAAGTGTATAAGACTTGTGAGCTTGTTAAAATAAATTATGTTTGAAGTTTAAGTTAAGTTATGTTAATAATTTATGTACCTAACTACCTACCTACATTTGGCACCAGTAAGTTTATGGTTTGTGGAGCAACTTTCAAAGTTTTCATTAATTTATAGTTTGTTTTAAAAAGCATAGCCAAACTAGTAATACTTTTTTTACTCTTTCACTTTGTTGTAAAATGTAATTTACTAACTATTTATAATAATAATCTTAATTTTTAATGCGTGATACCAAAGTATATAATACTATATAATAGTGATAAAATCCATTATAGTACAAATACAGAAAATTATTTAAGTATGTCAATTGATTTTTTAACCATTATTATAATATTTTCGATGTAACATTTAATTTGAAGCTATATGGTATAGAATAATAAAGATTCAACCATAATAATCTTAATAATAAAACAATAGAAGTGCTGTGCGCGCGTAAAATCGCTGGCGTAATGTTGTGTCGTATGGCACCAGTACATCCAGAACTATTAAATACATTGCCAATTGCGTTCGTTATAATTAAATCGCACCTCATTACAAAGTTCAGAATAACTTGCAGTCCGTAGTGAACACGGAACAGAAAAAATTTCTGTTCCGTGGTAGTGAATGACAGTAACGTCAATTTTCAAAGTGGCGACATGCGTTCCTTTTCAAAATGGCGACAGTGCTCCAATAGTTTTACGCGACACCTATTATTTAGATTCAACATAAAATATGCTGTTTATATCCGGCGCCATTTTGAAATCTATTGCATTGAGAGAGCGCGAAACTTTGTTTTCGGGTTGCGTTTTGATTTTGCGTTACATAGTTATTTTGTAGGGGATAAATACTTGTACAGTTCAAAGTGTTATTGCTTATCCTGTAGCAAAGATGGTTGTACGATTGATAGTTTCAATATCTCCGTTTATTTTATTGAAATTATTTATAAAATATATATTAAAATAAAATCATTCTACATTAAAATTACAGTGAGAACACTATTATGTTAATTTATTTAAATAGTTATTATTCCTAGTTTTAACGTTATACGTGCTATGATGCAGTGCACAAAACACCATATCTTTTGTGACGCACAGTATATTCAACAATCCATCTAGAGTAACTATACCATTTTTTTTTTTGATTTACGTCGGTAACAAAATGCATTTACGCACTGTCTCCCGGCCAAAGGGGGACCGAGAGAGTTGTGTGGGACTCACCACCGGCAGACACGACCGCCAAGTAATACCCACTAAAAATCTTCCGACGACGCCCGCCGCTTGTTGACAAAGAGGCGGGGGGCCAGTACCTGGGTTGCAGCTCTGGCACCCCGCCCGCGGCCAACGTCCCCCGGACCAAACCGGGAGGACCTCCTCAGAGAGACGCAGTGAACGCGCCCCTCCTACCTCCTTGTGCGACCATAGCGTGTGTGGCCGACTTCTCGGAGGGTCCATGGTTAGACAGCAGGGGCCCCCTGCCCCCGCTGCCTAAGACCCTCCAGGCGCTGCTTTGACGGGCCCTCATGGCCCGCCCGCTGCGCCCTCCACAGGTCCCTCTTAGTTTCCCCCCCGGTAGTCAGTACTAAGGGCACCCAGAGTCGCCAATCTCTGGGTGTTACCTTTTCCCTAACGCCTCCTGCGCCCTACCGGGAGGTACTTAGCCCCCCCACCACGACAAGGTGGAGACCAGTCGGGGGGGGAGTAACTATACCATCTGGGGAGTCTGAACCTTAATTTTCAATCACTGAATGTAAAATATTCGTTTTCGAATACCTAATACCCAATAAAAAAATTTCGTTATTATATTTTATTCCAAACATGGTCTACATACTGTCAGTCTATTAGGGATTAGCACTTTAACTCATCTTAAGTAAATCTAGCGGTGTAACGCTTGATGTGTTGTCGTCTGTACACAAGTTATTGTGGTATAGATATTTCGGTGCTGTGGCGTTATTTATTTATTTATAAATAGTGATGATAATATACATATAGCTTATGATAAGTGTGAATAAATTGTACGATTTTATTTTGTTGTTATAAATAAATGTTTTTATATTGGTATTTCATTTTGTTTTCTTTTGTGTTATTCAACAAAATTCACTTATACATTGTATAATACATACATACAATCACGCCTGTTTCCCAGGGATATGCCTCTGCCTGCCCCTTCGAGAAACAGGCGTGAATGTATGTATGTATATAAATTAGCAGAAAGCTGGCTGTCAGCAAGTTTACTGCCCGGCAGTCGTTGTATTACCGATGTAAATAACAATCTAACAAGCAATACTTAAAGCCTATAATAAATTATATTATATCTCTTACTAACTATAAATAAGAAAAGTTATTTAGGGCACTCGTGCCTTCCGAAAGACAGAAGCGCTTGATATCAAATGCTAAGCAAAGGGTCACCTATCCAAAGACTGACCTATTTAACCTCTGCTTCACCTTGGTGATCGTTCCTGACCCCTATTCTTATAGAACTCCAAGCGCTTTACAACTGGTAATATCATAAGTATATATTTACAAACCAAAAACCAGGTTTTAAGATGCAAAAACATTTAAAAAAACCTTAGTATAAAAAGTAAAGAACATTTATGCTTTAAAATATTTTAATAACACAATACAGAGATGTACAAATTAATAAGTATATATTATAACATCAGTCTTTGTTATTAAGCAACATGGTAACGCAGTCATTAAATATTTTATATTCGCAACAAGCAAATAATTTTTTTTTTCGCACCGACTGAATAACGGTACCTACATAGTTATATAACAAAATAAAGCTAAAATGCTTATTAGCCAACTTTCGCACTGAACAATTAGCATTAGTAATGACATTATCAAATTCAGCGTCAATGCTAGTGATACGCCTTGCAAGATTGACCTATAGGTGTGAGGTTGACCTTTTGATTTGAAAGATTGGTTATATGTGTGAAAGATTGACCTATAGGTGTGAAAGAGCGGCCTATAGGTATGAAAGTTTGGTATATTAGTGTAAGAGATTGACCTATGGCTGTGAAAGTTTGGTGTGAAAGATTGGCGTAAAAGATTGACCTATAGATGTAAAAGATTGGCCTATAGTTGTAAAAGAGCGGCCTATAGGTATGAAAGTTTGGTATATAAGTGTAAGAGATTGACCTATGGAGTGAAAGTTTGGTGTGAAAGATTGGCGTAAAAGATTGACCTATAGATGTAAAAGATTGGCCTATAGATGTAAAAGATTGACCTATAGTTGTAAAAGAGCGGCCTATAAGTATGAAAGTTTGGTTTATTAGTGTAAAAGATTGACCTATGGGTGTGAAAAGTTGACCTATAGTTGTGAAAGATTACCAGTCGGTGTAATAATAAATATTATGAAACATAAAGAGAAATATACAAATTAGTACAAGAAAGACAATTTACGCATCAATCTTACCAAGAGGCATTGACCTATTGCTGGTAAATATTGACTTTTTTGTGTGAAAGATAAATAAAACAGTTTTGACAGATAAATTGAAAAAAAAATCTAGCTAATAGAGGTTAGGTTAGTAAGGATAAAGATAAATGTAAACATCAAGTCACACTAAGAGGGCCACACCAGATTGACCTACGGGTCTAGAAAATGTACCTATCAATGGGAAATATTTACTTAAACTTTTAAAACTTTTCGATATTATTAAATTGACTGTGATTATAAATATTTTATGTATGTCGACAATTTATGCCACATAGTCATGATAATGCAACAGTCATCCATGGTCATTCTTGGCACGTGTAGCGCTACAGCGCTAATAGCACTAGCAGTTAAGCTATAGTAGCTACTAAAAATACAGTGCTGCAGTAAAGCAAATAATAGCGATTATTTAGCAGTAGAATATTTATCACAAGTATGAGGAACTGTATTACGACTCCCCATTAGAGCTATAAGTGTGAAAGAGAAAGACGTAAGAGCTGTCACAGTCCCACATTTTATTGCCCCGTTTAGAGGGCCGTTTACATTTGTATAAAATCTTGTATTTATCTATTTGAAGTTACTTAAATCAACGTAATGAAGCTAACTAAACCCTTCGCATGGTGGTAAACATAATCCCCCATAAATTGAACCTTATGAAGTTGAGTTAAGGTAGAAAACCAATGAATAATTTTAACATGTTCTGCCCGAAAGTTTTTAACTATTGACTCTTACATCATAATAAGAACTTCTTGAGCTTTCAAATCCATGTTAACATTAGGATATACTCATTTTGACAGTACACATTTAAGAATTATCGCTTCATTTCGACTCTTATCATTAAAAAGCTACTGTTTTTAGTTGCCTCTATTAAATAATAGATTACATATTAATATTCAGGCTCGAAATAATAAAAACATGATATTGTCGCATTTCACACTAAATATAATTTAAATTGCTACACAATATTTTAAGGCACCGACAAATTTCTAGAAATTTTAACACTAATACAAAAAATTTGCATATTTTTGTTTAAAAAAAAAATTCAAAGGCATGTTAACTTAATAGATGAATATCTTAAGTAAAGGTTACAAGTTATTGTTAAATGGTGTTATTAAGAGTTATAAGGTTAGTTAATTTTTAACCGAATTAATCTTATAAAAGATCAAAAACCAGTAAAGCATTGCTATCTATCAATATTTTATAAGTTTTAATAGCTCATGCGGAAAAATACATATATACATACAAATGCACATTCATTCTCTTCTTTTCTCTTCGGAGCCATAAGTATTTTTATAAAAGACTACACGTTTTTTACATAATTAAATGATTTTATATTCATAGCAAGAAAATTATACTACGAAAAGTATTTGTATTTATGAGCAAATATCAACTATATTTTGGTCTAAATAACTATTTAACCAATGAAACGAAAGCCGCGACTATGGAGGGTAAAGGTAAGGAGAATGCATGTTTGTGCCGTGTGGTACTGGCCTAGAATAGTTCCACCCCCTTTGAGCTGACGGGGAGTCGTAAGAGTCGACGAAGAGAAATCCTACCGGATGATGGGCAGCAGCGTCATCCTGCTTACTGGCTGGAACTGCGATCACCAACCCGCCTGCCCAGCGTGGTGATTATGGGCAAATGCCCCTCATACAATGTAATCTATTAGGGAGGCTGTTCATCAGTGGACTTTATAAGGCCGCTTTGTTGATGATGATGAAGACAAATGTGTACGACAAAGGCTGTTAACTTTTTAACTGTTATAGCGTTTGAAAAAAACTAAATTTCGAGCGTATTATAGGCGCGGAAAGGCGCCACTATCAAGTTATCATTATTCTAGCAACATTCCAGCTGTGTCCTGATATGGCTGAATTTCAGTTATAAATAACATGTAAAACATACATGTAAACAACATAAAAATTGAGCATTTATGATTATCTTTTTACTATTGCCTCTATACCTTTAATGAGCTTGAATTTATATAGCTTTAATGAGGTTGAGGACCGTTGCGCAAGAACTCTTAGAATACAGAACTAAATACTACATTCATTGTAGTTTTGTTTTGATTCCCGCGTAAATTTTCAGCATCATCTCAGCCGATTAACGTCCCACTTTTGACACTGGCAAATATTAAATTGGCATTTAGGGAAAAAACGTCCTACTACTGACCACAAACCTCTTGTCACGATCTAATGTGAGAGCAAGGAAGCTATGAAACTACTTCCCTTTTCAAATTTACCACCGCATACTGTAAAGCTAATTTAAACTTAACACTAAACCAATTCATTTACTTAAACCTAAAAAAAGCGCGGGTTATTCGCAGTCCTTGCATATTTTCTCTATTGCTGTCAAAACGTCGCAAAGGCTGGAAGCATACAGCCTAACGTCGTCATCTTTTTTAATTCTCAAACTGGCACAATATATTTTCTTGAACATATCCGTCATCTTTTCGTAGTCCTTATTGCTTTTCGTTTTGCAATATTGGATTATACTCTTGAGTATATACTGGAGTCTGCTCTCGAAGAGTGACAATAGGCTGTGTTCGCTCATCGAGCTTTTTCCATCGTCGTCCGACTTCAAATGGTCTTTCTGTTCTTCGGAATCTCGTTCTGAGATCAGTTTTACAACTGAGTGGCATTGACGTAGTATTTGTATGGCTGATTGGTATGATTTTAGCTTGAGATTCGGTGATACTGTAATGAAAAAACATGATTTATGTTATTTTTATGAATTTGTATAGATTTAATAAAAAAACGAACGAAGCGCTCTTAGCTCTGCGGTACTCAGTGGTCGGAAACGATCACCGAAGTACAGCAGAGTTTACAGAGGTCAGTCCTTGGATGGGTGACCGTTTGTGTCGTTTGTTTGTGATATCGAGCGCTTCCGTGCTTCGGAAGGCACGTTAAGCCGTTGGTCCCGGTTATCACTAAATGTGGTAGTCGTTAAGCCATGTTAGAGGCCTAATGGGCGGCTTGATAAATTCTAACAGCAGGACGCCATACACCTGCCTCCGCCAATCCGCACTGGGTCAGCGTGGTGGAGTATGACCCAATACCCTCACACCTTGATATGTGAGAGGAGGCTCGTGCTCAGTAGTGGGACGTTAATGGGCTGAGATGATGATGATGATAGAGTTAATATTTCAATTATCACTAACAATTGTGAACTTATAAGTGGTAGCAATTATACCGATGGTGTCATAGAAGGCGATTTAAGGAACAGAACTATACAGAAGGCCTTCCTGTATATCATGTTTTTTTTAAAACACCCATATAAACAAACATACAGAATGTGTCTGTTTCTGGGACAGTCTGTCTCTATGAGAGTTCTAAAACACTTTGTATATAATATATTTTCAATATTAAGCAGCAGCCTGTTTGAAGATCGTGAGTGTCGCGTGTCGCTGTGCTCTTAAGATGTTGCTACAATAAACAGGCTACAATAGACATGCTACAATAGATAGGCAACAATAAACAGGCTACAATAGTTAGGTAGCAACAGACAGACAACAATGGACAGCTTTAACAGACAGGCTATAATAGACAGGTTAGAATAGACAGGGTATAATAGACAGGTTAGAATAGACAGGCTATAATAGACAGGCTATAATAGACCGGCTACAGCAGACAGGCTACAAATGGCCTACAACAAACAGCCTAAAATAGACCAGCTATAGTAGACAGGCTACAATAGACGGGGTATAATAGACAGCCTACCATAGACAGGGTATAATAGACAGCCTACAATAGACCGGCTACAATAGACAGGGTATAATAGACAGCCTACAATAGACCAGCTACAATAGACAGGGTATAATAGACAGACTACAATAGACCGGCTACAATGGACAGGGTATAATAGACAGACTACAATAGACAGGGTATAATAAATAAATAAATGTTTCGGACACTTAACACCAATTATTTAGTTCCAAGATAAGTACTAGAATACTAAATAACGGATAAACATACTTAAATACTTTTTTTTTTTGTAAATACATACTTAATATACATAGAAAAACACCCAGACCAGGACAAATATTCATATTTATACACACAAATAATAGGTTGGGGAAAAAGTCTTTTCGTATTTTTGTATGAAAAGTCAAGACATTTTTTTCAAAGTTTATTTACATTTATTTACAATATATATGTACCGTTTTGTTGAATAACTTTCTGCCATTTTGTGGGCAGAGACATTATCCCGTTACTGTAGAAACTTTGGGACTTCTGATCAAAAAAACGGGACAAATAGTTTTGGCAGTCCTCTCTTGAGGTCAACCTTACAGAACCTAAAGAATTCTGCAGAGACCGAAACAGGTGAAAATCTGAAGGCGCAAGGTCAGGGCTATATGGTGGATGCACTAGGACCTCCCAGTCGAACTCTCTTAATTTTTGCTGAGTGGCTAAAGATGTGTGTGGTCTAGCGTTATCGTGATGAAAGACCACACCCTTCCTGTTGATCAATGCTGGCAGTAAAGATCAGAATCGATGGTTTTGCCGGGCGGTAAAAGCTCATAATAAACAATGCCCTTCCAATCCCACCATACACACAGCATCACCTTATTTCGTGTTAGGCCAGGTTTGGCCACAGTCTGTGAAGCCTGGCCAACTTTCGACCACGACCTTTTTCGCACGTTCTTGTCGTACGTGATCCACTTTTCATCGCCAGTTATCAATCTCTTCAAAAACGGCTCGGTTTCATTACGTCTCAATAATGAATCGCAAATGAGTACACGGTTCATTAAGTTTCTTTGAGTGAGCTCGTGTGGCACCCAAATATCGAGCTTTTTTGTATAACCAGCTTTCTTCAAATGGGTCAAAACTGTTTTGTGGTCAATTCCCAGTTCTTCAGCTACATCGTAACTACTAATATGCCGATCTTGCTCCACTCTTTCAAAAATGGCGTCCATTTTATTCGTAATAGGGTGACCAGAGCAAGGTGCATCTTTAACATCAAAATTTCCGGACTGAAAACGTTTGAACCAAATTTGTGCTACTCTTACTGACACTGCATCAGGTCCATAAACATCACAAATTTTTTTCACTGCTTGAGTTGCATTTTTGCCTTTTTTATAATAAAATTTTAAAATGTATCGAATTTCTTCATTAGATTCACTCATTTTAACGGAGAGAAAAACAAATGAAAAATAGCGGGAAACAACTTTTTTTTATTTTTTTCTTTTCTTTATAATGGAACCTTTTTAATGTTACCAAAACCAGCCAGACACAAATAGTACAGTCAAAAAAAAATTTATAATAAGTTTATACCTACGTTATGCGAAAAGACTTTTTCCCCGACCTAATATTTGTCCTGTGCGGGAATCGAACCACGACCTCAGGAGTGGAATGCGGGTATACTCGCCACCACGCCATATCGGTCGTCAATAATAGACAGACTACAATAGGCAGGCAACAATAGACTCACCGGCAGCCTGTCCCTCTAGCGCGGCCACGTGTTCCAGCTGCACCGTGAGGAACATCGGCGCGTCCTCTAGCGCGGCGAACACGTTCGCAGCCTGCTCGTAGTTCGTGCGGGTCGCTTTCAGCAACGTCCGTCGCTTGGGACCTTCTTCTGATGTTATTCTGCAAAAAAATACATATTTTATTACATAATATATCTTCTATCTTGCGTATTAAGATATATAATAAAATACCACAACAACTAAAAGAAACCTCCAGCTTCAATATATTCAAAAATAAATTAAAAAAATACTTGACCTAAAAATTTTATTACAATATAAAATAGTTTTTCGAGGACAGAACTAAACTGTAACACAGTGTAAAACAGTATAATTATATATATTATATACATATAAATAGATATATAATATAATATTAATTAAATAGTATGAAAGTAATTTTATATTAAAATTGTGTTGCTGCGCCCTAACAGGGTAACATGTATGTACCTTTAATTTCAATAACATCGTATCATCCTATGTATATCTACTCATGATCGCAATAAATATTTGAAGTATCGATGGACGGATTCAATGAATACCTTCATTAATTTTGTTATAAAACTGTTGTTCAGTTCTCAGCCACACATACGGCATTCTCTGCAGCAATCATGAGCTCGGACCAACGACATAATATTTCATCCCTAATTCCTATTTGAATGGTTAAAGATATTTATTCTCAAAAAGACATATACAGTCACTTGAATGAGAACTTAAATTAACATACAAATAATTATAGATTACATCGTCGTCACTTAAAGATTACGCTCGCCCATCCAATGTATTCAATTTAATAGTTAAGAGTAAATATCAATAATATGTTGTGAGAGTTTTCGTTTGAATACATTAAACGAGCTTACATTTTTAATGTTCGAGGGTATTTTGTTATAACGCTGAGCGCCTTCAAAGGTGATCATTTTTTTTCCATAATTCGTTCTTACTTTGATATAAAATTTGAATATAAAAAATCAGAGCCCTTATAGAATACACGTGTGTTTGTTACATCCAATATTTTTCGAATCTACTAAATAACTCATACACACATAATATCACGCCTGTTTTACCGAAGGGGTAGGCAGAGGCATACTATACGCCCACATAAATGGCGAAGGCCATTTATATTGTCGGTCCCACGTAATAGGTGGCCAGTGGTAGGATTCGGGGACCAATAAATAAATAAATATCCCCTTACAATCACACCAATTATTTAGCTCCAAGATAAGTATCAATAAGAACTTGTGTTATGGATTAGAATCCAGAACGGATAAACATACTTAAAATTTTTTTTTTGTAAATACATACTTAATGTACATAGAAAACATCTAGACCAGAACCAATATACGTGTTCAAGCACACAAAGATTTGTCCTGTGTGGGAATCGAACCCACGACCTCAGGGGTGGAGTGCAGGGGGCCTACCGCCGAGTTCGATGGCAATCGATTATAAGGCAAAATGGATTTCGAATTGATTCTGTCGTACCGCCGAACTCATGGAAATCGAAACAAAATGGCGTTCTCCATTTACCTATTGGTCTGTCACGGACTGAAGGTCATGAATGAGAGGTGGCTGTCGGGAGATTCCCCGGTACGGATTAATGAACGTAAACAGAGTTTGATCTAGATGGATTACCGGTAATCCATCGAATTCGGCGGTAGACCCCCAGGTATACTGACCTCCACGCCATATCAGTCGTCAATGCTTGTTCAAAAGAATTACCAGGGCCTCGGAATACAATGGGCTCAAGAAGGAACTTGGATGGTTTTTCGTCAGTAAAATACTTACACACCCCTTCTGCTCCACGCATATCAGGAGGCTATAATGTTTTCATCATCATCATCATCATCATATCAGCCATTTGAAGTCCACTGCTGAACCTAGGCCTCCCCAATCGCTTTCCACGTATAGGCTTAATAAATTCGTTGCCTCCATTGTTTGTACTAGAATTTTGTTGGAGTGAGGTTATCAAACGTTACCCTGGTGGGGGTTACGGCGAGGGTTCGGGGCAGTGCCCCCTGGCCGCGGTGTCTTCCGGCGCCCGTAAATAAGGACGCGTCGTTGGGTGGGCTGTCCAGCCGAAAGGTAAAGTCCGGATAGAATTGTGTACTGGAGCGTCTACTTACCTGTACTGCGAATGGTAAAGTTCGCTCAATAGACCTAGAACTCTGGAGACACTTAGCATCTAAACAATACTTAATACTTAATTGCGTTCCACAACGGTTTTATAAGGTGGTGAATATTACATTTTAGTACATTTGTGGACCCTGTCGGGCACAGCATAGTGTATTCCTCCTCGGAAGGGCGCTTTTTAATTCTTATTATTATTATTATTAAATTACGTTATTAAATTACGTTATTAAATTACTGTTATTAAATTATCATTTATTTATTTGAGTATGTATCAAATGATGTCAGTAGATATAATCAATATTATAAGAGTTGGTATAGGTAATAACATTAAATAAAAATGTAGCAACAATGTCACATTATATATTATTACAGTTACATTTAAAAGAGTTGATATATTATTAAATAAAATAATGTAAATAGTATATGTCAGTAGGTATTATTATATAATCAGTATTAGTATTGAGAATAAGATATTTAGCCAAATGTCAAAGTATTGTTTTCATATATTATTATTTTCATAGTTAGCTGAGAAGTTGGTAGGTTTAGTCTGATTTTAAACAAGCCCAACCTATAGTAAAGGCACATACCTGTACTGCGAATGGTAAAGCGATCCAAGTCGATGGTACAGCATTCCAGCACGGAACTGGTACAGGTACTGTCGAGGTCCAGGGCTTAGGGGACAATGCTTCAGCGCCAACTTGAATGCCTCAGCCACTTCTGTCACTTCCTGATATCCAAAAAAAAGTTTTTATTATTTCGTCGAAGTGACCCTGACATTGCAGTGATGGACTTCTTGGCGGGAAAGTGAAGCGTCATGTCTGCAGTTTTGTTTTATTTTCTTTAACTTTTGATATTTCTAACATTAATGTTTAATAACGGTGGATTATTAACCGTTAAGTGTTTGTAAACGTACATGAGTGTTGGTAAATTAAATAAAACAATGCAACATAACTTTTCAAATTCTCTCAAGAAGTCCATGTGAGATCTCAGTATAGTCCCACATCTTTACTGAGGACTCAAGGGGCTTAGGGGGAGGGGATCTCATTTACCATTTATCATCTTTATCACCACTCATTCTCATTTACTATATTTTATATGATATTTATATGTCTTTAACTTGACACTGGCTAAATGTGCAAACCGCACGAAGTCATCATTTAAAAGAAGAAGAAGACCCTGGCATTCTGAGAGGTGGTAAGCAGTCGATATAGACTAAAATACAGTACCTCATATCGTTATGCTTACCACGGTATGAAGCACCCACTTATATGATCTTCGTATCAAATATTATGCAAAGTCTCCACAAATAGACACAAAGGATTACAGTCATACTCCACCACGTGGAAGAGTTTGTCCCGAATCCCTATATCCTTTGTTCGCGAAAAGAAACCCGTGCTCAAAAGACACCTTCATGGGTTAAATGATAAAACCGCGTGGTGTATACTTCTCACTTTAGTTTGTGAGAGTAGGCCCGAGCTCAACATTAGGATCTCAAACTTAGCCTATGTCATCATCATCTCAGCCCATTAACGTCCCACTACTGAGCACGAGCCTCCTCTCACATACAAAGGTGCGATGGCATTGGGTCATACTCCACCACGCTGACCCAGTGCGGATTGGCGGAGGCAGGTGTTTGGCGTCCTGCTGTTAGAATTTTTCAAGCCGCCCAATTAGGCCTCTAACATGGCTTAACGACTACCACATTTAGTGATAACTGGGACCAACGGCTTAGCGTTCCTTCCGAAGCACGGAAGCGCTCGATATCAAATGCCACACAAACGGTCACCCATCCAAGGACTGACCTCTGTAAACTCTGCTTTATTTCGGTGATCGTTTTCGACCACCGAGCACCGCGGAGCTACGAGCGCTTCTAGCTTATGTAACATACTATAACTAAAATCAAATGGGTTGAGATAATAATGATGGCTAGAATGAAGGTAGTACTCAAACTCCGATAGATGGCGGGACAGTCCTGCATGAGGACAGCGCGTGTACAGATGACACTGGATCTCAATGGACTGAGGTGATGCTGTATTATACTAATATTATATACCACGATAAGACCCCTATAAGCTTCCAGTGTGACCAATTGCAGGCGGCTTTTATCAAGTGGTGTGACCACTAGCTACGTTTCCTATCAAAAGATCTCCATTCCATAACTATTTTCTGAAATTTGTATGGATATTTGATATTGTAACTTACACTCCGATAGATGGCGGGACAGTCCTGCATGAGGACGGCCCGTGTGTACAGATGACACGACATCTCCCAGGACACCAGTTCCCACACGGCCGCGGCGCCGCATGCCTCGCGGGACACTAGCAGCTTCAGAGCTGAAGAATACAGCTGTTCCGCCTGGCTGTAGAGACTGCGTTTTTCTGCCCTAAAAATTATACAAATATACATTCCCGGCTGTTTCCCCGAAGGGGTAGGCAGAGACATATTATACGCCCACACTTCGCCAAATACATAGTTGGTCCCACGTAACAGGTGGCGAGCCAATTGCCGCTTACCGCTTAGTTTTGTATAGTGCCCAGGCACTAAAAATTATTTAAAATACAAAACTAATTACAATGGAACTATTGTGGCAATGATATTACAATGATGTTTTTATGTTTTAAAAGACGTGGAAACATCTTTAAACACGATCTTATGTATTGTTGAAAATTAAATAATTAGCCCATTTAATTTTTAACAATACACAAGATACTATTATTACTAATTATGAAAGAAGAAGATATGGAGGATGAACAAAAAGAGATTCAAAATTGATTTCGTAACCATAAAATTCAATATCACATTATAGTGTTTTGTTTGTGGTTGGGTAATGTGCCTTATTACACTACAACAAGGACGGGTTTGGCACATCGTGGACTTGGAGGTATGATATGTGAAATGTCTTACCCAAACTACCCAGGAGAGAAGAGTATATTAGCTCTGAACCACAGATATTAGTACTTCTAGTATTTGAGGCCAAGTTACAGCATATTTTAAAACATAATGCTTGCACTCCATTGTAAAATGAGCTTCCGGGCTGAAAATGTTTTTCATAAGGTGGCATCGCGCTGGAATGCTTCTGCTGTTGCTAGCACCCATAAGTTGCTGTTGAAGACTTTGAGATATATTGATATCAGCAATGTCTTACCCAAACTCTCCGGGAGACGTATGAGCCCTGAACCTCAGATACCTTGCCTTGTTACAGTACAACAAGGCAAGGTTAGGCACATCGTTGACTTGCTGGAAGATGTCGGTGGCTTCCTCGAGGCACTCGGCAGAACGTCGAGACATGTTTGTGAACTGCTTCAGCAGCAACTTTGCTTTTGGACTGTTCTCGTCTTCTTCCTCTGAGTATTTTGCGTATATTGCTGTTTTGGGGGCAAGGGAAATCAAATTAGATTTTTGTACACCAAATTATAAAGTTCCAAGATAATTTATTTTATTTATTTGTATTAGTTACACGGGTCTGGCCCAATTACAATAACTAACTCAGTGAGTAATTTTACATGCATATATAGTTAAAAATATAATTAATAAAAAGGACAATTTTGACGACAAATTAAAAATACTTTATTTGTTAATATTCCAGCAATTAATTATTTATTTATTGAATAAAAACAAAAGGCAAAACAAAAATTTACGTAATTACTTACGTTGCGCATCATTCATGTATCTTACAGCCAGTTCATTGTTAACTGAAGCCAAACGCCGTAGAAGTTCGCTCCTCTTGTCGTGGGTAGCCTGCACAGCGCGACGATAGTAAGTGCAAGACAACAACATAGCATCTATCTCACTCGTCGGTAGATTTATACCTAAAAACACGAACATTATTAAAAATCCAATTAAATAGGGCCGAAAATTAAAGGCTCGAAAATACTTCCTTGTGGTAAACCTACAACTTCACTGAAGTTTTCCAGTTTTAAGTAATTTTCGTGTTAGATATATTCCTAAATAAATTTTAAAATGATAAAATAATTAAGAATGTGGTGTATAACTTTTAATTTTAATAAAAGATTTTTTATTCATAACGATATTCTTGCACCTAAATGCAGGCACCATTATCAGTATCAAACTTTACGAAAAGAACAATTCGAATAGAAATAATATAAAAACTTAGTTAATGATTTATGAATCAAAACAATAAAACAGAAAGATTAAAACATTCAAAAACTTACCAAGATCAAAATCTACAGCAGTTTCTCCGTCAACTTCCTCCACCATATCATTATCAATTTCTAACCTCAATTTGCTATCAATATCATGATCAGTTTCAAATTGTTTCTTAAACTGTTCCAATCTTCCCCAATGTTTGCTAATCTGGAAGAAATTATCCCCAACTCTACCTAAAAGGCAGCTTGCATCTACCACACGACTTTTGATAATCATATGGCTTAATAGCTTCTGGCATTTGCTGGCCATGTCAATATATTTCAATGAAAACCCATATTGCTCATTAGAGTAGCTGTACTCCGCTAAAGTAGCATAACCTAAGCATATTTTTTCGTAAAGCAATGTTTTTAAATGTAATTTCCATGCGAAATTGTCATCCCGATTCGGCTCATGCCATGTCGTCAATACTTTCTTTTCTTTCCTGATTAAAATAGCATTCTTGTCTATATTCGTTCTCGTTTCTATTAAGCAGTTGTCTGATTTTTCCGAGGTTTTCCTGTCACGTCTACGTCGACGACTTCGGGACGTCGGTTCCTTGGTCTCATTCTTTTTGGCAATAGGTTCGTAGTTCATTTTTATAGGTTCGAACGGGTTTGCCATATTTGGGTGCTGTTCTTCTATTATTATCTGTTGTTTCAGACGCTCACGTTCTTCTTCCTGTAAAGGATTTAAATTACGAAACCCTTATTTTCTTATTGCTAAATTTAAGTGGTTTGTCTATAGACAAAAATACTATCGTAATAAAGAATATTCCATAATAAGTTTCAGCAGTGCAATTTTTGAAGTAGTTAGCAAATGAATCTAATTCGCATACGCAACGCATACAATTTTCTCTTTTTGGTGATCAATAAAGTCTATATATATATAAATGTTATATTGGTTTGTGTACGCTTCAAAAACTCAAAAAGTCTCTGCATTGAGCAGAAATTTTGGAATGATATATTATTATATTATTATATATCCGCATCAAGGATTGTTTTTATCTAATTTTTGCATCAGTCACATATCCGTAACCGCGAAAAACAATTTTTTTTAACGATGAGATGTGTACTAATGCCCGCGCCATCTGCCGGAAGCTAGGAAAATACTCGCTGACAACCGCAATAGTAATGGCGGAGTCGCATGAGAAACAATTAATGACATGTATTCTTTGTTTTGTTTCTCATTTGGCAACCATTCAAATCACAATGTGCCACAGCGAAGCGTGGCAGGGAACAGCTAGTTTATTATATTTTTAAATTTTGAATGTAAGTCTCGTTAAATATGTTTTTAGAGATGATCTACTGTCAATAAATTATTTGTTTTGAAAGTTTTAATACATGTGAACAACCGCATGTATTTTGTTAAATCCAAATATTGTCATTTCACTACATGGGCCTTACCTTACACTTGTGGATGGTGACATTGTGAAGAGCTTGAAGACCTTTCAGGGCGTGTTTGAGAGCCCTGCCACAACGATCTGGAGGAGACGAAGCGCCCAGACCTTTTCCCAGGCGGGCCTTACCTTTGCTGTCCTGTTGAACAAAGTTTTTAGTAATAATTATGAAAATATATCAAAAAAAGATACAAATTTCAATACCCGGTACTTCACTGAGTGATGTCCAAAGCTGAACCAAAGAGTGCAAGATATAGTAAGCTTATTTTGTGAGATCCAAGCGTATGCAGATATTTTTTTTGCTTATGGTATTTTCACATTTGTAACTATGTTTTCTATCCATAACATGAGTTCTTTATTATACTTATCTTGAAACTAAATAACAGGTGTACTTGTAAGAATTTACTAGAATTGTGGTTACATAATGGTGTTAATAAAATTTACTAGAATTGTGGTTACATAATGGTGTTAATAAAGTTTACTAGAATTGTGGTTACGTAATGGTGTTAATAAAATTAAATGATCTTACACATACACATACCCTTCTACCATAACAATAGTGCGCAAATTGTAGGTATGTCAAATACAACGCAAACAGAAAATATTGTAAGATAGGAACGCGTCCTTAAGTTTCTCAATTCTGCCGTTGCGCGGCGCTCATTTCTCTCTTCCTTTCCGACCGCCATAAGAATTGTACTTTGTTATAAATTAATGTACGTTATTATTGCAAATACTTCGCTTTATTCTACTAATCCTACACAAATGTACATTAAAAAATTAAATAGATAAAATAAGTTGTAGGAGAGTAGAATTTGTTTATAACTTACCCCAGTAGGTCCTCTTGCTCTATCACCAATATCTCTTAGAGCAAGTCCACGTATTTGTACTGCTAACGCATTAGTAGCTTCTTCATCGCTCATCACGTCATCAGTACTACCCACAGTTACAACTTTATCAATTCCCTTTTCTGTAACGTCTTCTTGGTTATTTGTATCTTTCTCATTGTCTTGATCGGGTTTACCATCCTGTTCTGATACATTTTCTTCTGTTTCTTGACTGATATCAAATTCTTGGTCATCACATTCTGAATCTGAACTTTCATCTGGAACAAAAAGCATATTCTTCTACATTTTTCACTTTATTCTTTGATAATACAAGTAATGTGAAAAAAGTTATTAAGTAAGGTAATACTATTGTAACGATACAGATGTACTATGATACGCTGAAATGTCAATCGGGCGAAAATAGTCCTGTTTCGTGGAATAATAATAATATTTTCCGAACAGGCTGTCGCTGCGTTAAGCATAAAAGACTGTAATCTATAATTTAATAAACAAAAAAGCAATAAATGAAAAGTTTTAACACTTAACGTTACTTTGTGATTAATTCAACTAATTCGGATTGTCAAATTCTTAGTTGGAACAGGCTTAATAACACAGGCTTTTATAAGCTTAAAAGGAGACACTTATCATTATTTAAGTTATGTGATTTTGTTTTTATGTAATAATTTTTTTTTCATTTTAATTTTTTTTTCATACGATTATTGATATGAAAACCAAATAAGCAAAATAAAAAGACTCACCTTTAAAATCGGGATACGCCGGATTGGTAGTCGCTGGCACGTACAAATCAGACAACATGTAATGCGAAGAAGCCACAATATGCGGATGTCTCTCCACTTTTAACAGCTCTATAACATGTTCTAACAGCTGCTTTACATGTTTAATCCTATTAGTGAGCCTTACATTCCTAGCAACCCGATACAGGAGCATAGCTACGGGTGTCGTAAACGGATTATCCAAGCTTTCAGGACATAAGGATGTCAAGTCATATAACTTAACCACGTCATCGTGAGGTCCTTTAAAAAGCCAATATGTATGTCCTGCTTTAGTTGCGTTAGATTTGAGAAAAGACAATATATTTTGAGCAACGTTTCTTATAACTTTTGGAGAGAATCTCGAGTTTTCCATGTTTGGTAGGTCTTCTGTCTTCATTGGTTCGTATTTTTGGACAATACCATCAATATGGTAGCACATTAACACTTCTGGGACGTTGCACATGAGATTGTCAAGCCAGTAGTCTATTCCTGTAAGGACGTTGATAGGTTCGCGAGCGTCCCTGAGTCGTAAGCTGACGCAAGGTCTGTCTTTGTCGCCGAAGATGGGGAGGTCGCTTCCTATAAGCATCTGTATGTCCTCGAATGTCCAGAGGACGTTGCGATTGTACAGGTGCTCCGTTGGAGGCTCGTCTGGTCTGGTTTCGGGCTCGGGCAGATACGGTCCTAGGAAATATAATAATTCAAATTCATAAATTCATATTCATTTATTCAAGTTTGGCTCAAAAGAGCTTTTATGAATATCAAAACTTAAAAACTAGCGCGCCCATTCACTGGGGGCGGGAGCTTGATCGTAAAAGAACGGGCACGCAAATCGTCAAGGTTAGTTTTTTCTCCCGCCAGTTACGCCAGTATATGGTTATCTAGTGAAAGTTTAAACTAAATAAATAAATAATTCTGGCACTTACACCAATTATTTAGTTCCAAGATAAGTATCATTAAGAACTTGTGTTATGGATACTAAATAACGACAAACATACTTTTTTTTTTGTAAATACATACTTAATATATATAGGAAAACACCCAGACCAGTACAAATATTCATGTTTATGCACTCAAAGATTTGTCCTGTGTGGGAATTGAACCCACAACCTCATGAGTGGAGTGCGGGTATACTCGCCACCATGACATATCGGTCGTCACGAAAGCTGTAAGTTATTTCAACCTTAATTTGCTAAGAAACGCCTGTATTAACGACGACCGATATGGCGTTGAGGTCAGTATACCTGCACTTCACTCCAGAGGTCGTCGGATCGATTCCCACACAGGTCAAATCTTTGTGTGCATGAACATGAATATTTGTTCTGGTCTGGGTGTTTTCCTATGTATATTAAGTATGTATTTACAAAAAAAAAAAAGTATTTAAGTATGTTTATCCTTTGTTTAGTATCCATAACACAAGTTCTTAATGATACTTATCGTGGAACTAAATAATTGGTGTAATTGTCTGAAAATATTTATTATTTATTTAATAATTTATTAGTATGGTATTTAAGTTCAGCATGAATAAACGAGGTGCGTGGATGGAAAAGCCATTCTGCACTGACCTCAGTTATACTACTAATACTAGGAGCAGCTGACGAGGATTGAGTCGTTGTTTGAGTCCAAAAAACAAAAAAACTGAATGATACTTCCTATTTATTTTACAAATATTATATGAAAGTTGATGACCGTTCTTTAAACACGTTATATTTGTTTCATGCATATGAAATGATATTTTGCTGGAAAAAATCAATTCATTGGTGGTGGGCCAGGTAGGAAAAAATTTAAAGAATCAAGTGATGTCCAGGACAGTCCTTCAATTGCGTCCTTTAAGCCAAAATTAAAGAAACACTTGCTATCGAGCTAATCATTATGATTTTTGTTTAATTTTTTTTCCTTTCATTTATTTATGTATTTAAGTAGGTTTATATATCTAATATGTATATTATATCATATTTTGTGTATGTATATGTGTAATTTTATCATATTCTAGAGTCATATTAATGCCCGCTAACTATCTCTCCCACTTCAGTTAAGGTTGACTGGAATAGATTTCTTTTAGAAATAAGTCCACCTTTGCATTCGTCTTATTCACGTAAGGCTTTTTTTTGTTCATGTTTTTTGTACCATAAAGAATATATATATATCTTACCATGTCTGACGGGTGGGGAAGGCCTAGGTGCGGGGGATGGGGCGGCGGGCGCGCTGTGACGAAGGAACTTGTGCGTCAGCTGCAACGGCGTATGAGGCTTCGGCGAGGCCAATGCTAGCCGCTCCTAGCACAAAACATTAATAAACTTTTATGCCTTCTTATTCTTGTACTGTGTGGCAACGGCATTTCCAATTAATTCAACCACCCTATCGCCCCTTCGGTGCAACAAAGTCACAACTAGCAAAAACTGCTAAATTGAGTTATGTATGCCAAATTGTTTCCGAACCATTTTTTTTTTTTATTATCGTCTGTAAAAAAATTCTACTTACGCACTGTCTCCCGGCCAAAAGGGGGAGACCGGGGTGTGGGGCTCACTGCGGCCGACGCGACCACCGCAGTCCTACCCACTAAAAAACTTCAGACGACGCCCACCGCTGTTGAAAAGGGATGAGGCACCAGTGCCCGGGTTTGTAGCTTCTGGTACCCCGCCCGCGGCCAACGTCTCCCGGATCGGAACCGGGGAGACCTCTTCAGGAAGGCGCAATTTGCAGCGCCCCCCCTACCTCTATGTGCGGCCATCCTGGCGCTGCGCCAGCGGCGTAGCCGGAGAGAGTCCCGAGCGTCCCGCTCCCTCTCCCGCTCCGCGGCCTCCTTCTGCGACATCACCACTTCGCAGAAGGAGAAATTGTTTCCGAACCATGCCTATATTTGGGACAACAAAAACATCCCCGAAAGTATCTCAAAATCCTACTAGATGTCGTAGGTGCCTTTGTGGTTATTGGTGGATTTTTCAAGCGTTTTGGGCCGACAAGTTTCATTGGTCAGTAGTGCCGCTGCGCCCGCTGTTTGACGTACGTTGGAGCTACATCCGCACAAAGGTATTTATGACTTATATATTAATAATTTGGCTTTAGATTAAAAAAAATAGAATAACCGAATCGAATTTCAAAAAAAACATTTCGTATAAAAATGATAATTATATGCACGAACGCAATCCGTGTCGATATGAGCACAAAAGCAATAACCGGTTGACAACTGCAATTGTGAATCCCGCTTCACCGAGCGAATCCAGCGAATGTCTATGTGTTTGGACATAACGCTTATAATTGAATGACACTAATTCATTTTGTATTATTTTTCTATGGGCACTAATGAGAGCTTGAGCCACCTTGAGCGGTGCATGTCGATTGTTTGTATATTTCATTTGTTGATTTTGAAGTGTTTTATTTTATATAATTATAGATTATTGTAGTATTAAATTATTGAGAACTAACCTAGTATCTAGATAAACCTTGTATAGGATTAGAGATACTATTAACCAAATTGTATCATGTTTATAACCAATTAAGAAATTACAAATTACAAAATTATTTAAGTCAGAATCGTGCTGTTAGAATGTGGAACAGTCTTCCCTCTCTGATTCGTGAAAGTCTATCACTTCAATCGTTCAAAAGTAAACTGAAGAATCACTACTTGTCAAATTCGGCACATAATTAGCACTTTTTTTTCTTCCTTTAAATTTTCCATTCGTTATCTTACAATAATGTTAGCATAAGTTGTATGTATGTATCTATGTATATATTTTAATATAATATTAGCATATAAGAAATTTGCTTTATATTTTGTTTTTTTTTATTTTTTTATTAGTAACACTTATCTTGGACAACATTTATCCCGTACAACTATTTAGTTTACAACTGCTAGGGTTGGCTGGTAGAGATCTCTTCTAGAGATTAGTCCACCTTTGTACATGTTATTTTATATACCTCATGTAATATTTAAAATTATTTTTGTGCAATAAAGGATTATTATTAAATAACTCCTGATGCAACAAAGTCACCATTCAGGACACTTTTTTTGTTATGTCTTTTATTTTTATCAGGAATGTTTTGGTAATGAGATACAAGATTTCTACGTAAAACTATAGCCAACTAAATAAACAATTAATCCTATAAAGATTTAAAACTTACTTTATATAGTAATCGAGAAATAACTAAATACATGCGAAAAAACATTAAAACACTTCTCCTGTAAAATAAAAAAAAATAAGCTGTTAAGACTTTGTTGTTTGTTGGACTTTGTTTATTATAATTTATACCACACTGTAACTCGCGGCACACACTCGCACTCGTGACACACACAGGCACACACAGGCACACACACACCCTCACAAACACACTTACACTTACAAACACACACACAATTTTCTAAATCCTTTATTTGATTATCTTTTCTAAATTCCTTTTTTATTTTTATTTTTGTGTAAACGATACGATTTGATTTTTAATGATTTTCTTTTTTAAATGTCTTTATGCCGTTAATTTATAACTGTTATGGTGGTTAGTATATTTTGTAACCATGCTTTGGAAGAGCGGTGCTGCCTATCACAAGCAATTTAGCTTAAAAGGGAGCATCAACCACTTATGCCTAAGTAACTGAAATAAACTTCTTTTTTTTTGTTGCACCGAAGTGTATGCCTTGTTCGAGGATTTCGTAAAAGGCGGTTAAGGGAATGGAATATTATCTTGATGCTAGCTATCTCTCACCATTGAACAAGTTTCACGAAATATCTGTCCTAATCGTGAACTGTGCTACAACTATACAGGATGTAACATAAAGGCGAAATTATGGAATGATCTGCCCTTGCACGTTCAGAATTGCCCCAGCGTTGCTTATTTTAAAAAACATTTAAAAGTTCACTTTTTGTCATGTTGTTAGGTTTTTGTTCTTTGTTTACACTTTATATTACTATTGTTGTTGTTATTTTGTTTGTACGTCTTCGTTAGTATATGTATTTTGTATTTTTTGTTCTCTGTGTTTAGTATGTACAACGCACAGACTAGCCTGTTTTATCTTAAGTTTTTCCTATCGCGGGCCAGCTGGAAGATATTTCTATTTGGAAAAAGCTGTGCCCTGTACCCAATGTTTCTTAGTTTTTTAGTATTTCTGTATATATATTTCTGTGTGTGTAGTAAATAAATAAATAAATAAATAATATTTTAGGGTATTTAATGTGAACATTAAATAGTTTTTTTTTTACCTATACAAAATTCTTTCCTTTTTAAAAGGAGGTATCTTATATCACCTACAATCTAGCCTATCTAAAGACTAATTAGTAACTTTCTTTTATCATAAACTTATCATATTTTAAAATAATTATACACAAATATTAAATATTAAATATTACACTATTCTTATTGTTTTTATTAAGGCGAATACACCTTAGTAATGTGTGCGTAGTCACAGTATTACACTTCACTGACACTAAATTAAACTAACTTAAAAGGTTTTATCCTTCTCAGTCTTCTCACTAGGTCTGTTTGTCGAGGAGCTGGATAGTGTCAACATTTACATGGTGATGAAGTCTTTCTTCATGAGCTTCTGCACATTTCTTAAATAATATTTTTGTCTAATAAAGGTTTCTTTAGGAGGCTCGCCACCTATTACGTGCGGCCAGCAATATAACTGGCAAAATGTGGGCGTATAATATGCCTCTGCCTAACCCTTGGGGGCATTAGCTTTTATATTATATATGTATGCATGCATGTACGTATGCATGTATGTATGTATGAATATATGTATGCATGAATATATGTATGCATGTATGTATGAATATATGTATGCATGTATGTATGCATGTGTGTATGCATGTGTGTATGCATGTATGTATGTATGTATGCATGTATGTATGCATGTATGTATGCATGTATGTATGCAAGTATGTATGCATGTATGTATGCATGTATGTATGCATGTATGTATGCATGTATGAATGCATGTATGTATGCATGTATGAATGCATGTATGTATGCATGTATGTATGTAAAGAAATCTTTCTCGCCTCCAAGTAATGAGTTATGGTTCTCAAATCATCCATGTAAACCAAAATCTACCTACAAAATTAAAGTAATTCACATACCTGTTCCGACATAGTCTTCAGTACATTCTCGTAGAAGAAATCCTTCAACCAGGACCATTCGGACTTCATCAGGTAGTCGTACACGTCGAAGTCATCCAGGAGTAGAGTGTTTTCCACGCGATGCACCATCATGCTTACCTGGTGGAATTATAATTATTATTTATGTACTTATTTATTTATTTATTGTTCATTAAAGATAAAAAGTAAATGTATGTTGTGTTAGAGTATAAAACAATAGCCAACAAAACTATACACAGAGTTTGTCTATTGAGTCACAAAAAAACATTTATCTGTTTTTATAATATATGGCGATTCATTTTGTATTGAAATCAAGCGTGCTGACTTTTGTGACGAGAAATCCAAACTGATTTATCCACACTGATGCCGCTGGTGATAAATATTTCATAATGTGAAATCTTTCATGTCACAGTATTTCAAAAACAACAACAGACGCGCGCGGACTGTGAGTAGTGGCGGCCAACCTCGACGATTGGTCGGGGTTCGGACAGGCGAATCACATGCAATTGCGTTATCTATTGTCCCTTTATATATATCTGTGGTTGTAGATCAATCAGCCATAATTTATTGATTCAGGCGTTACTTTGCGGAAATCCATTGTAAGCAAGTGATGGATTAGAAATATAACTCCCGAAAATCTCTCTCGTTTCGTTGCTCGTGAAGACAATGTTGTTCTGATGCTCCTATCTTACCTGAGGATGCCCTGTATAAGGGCGAAACACGTGTTGTGTTGAATTGTTTATCGATTTTTCGGGAAATTATAGTTGCGCGGGAATTGTTACAAAGATATTTTTAATCCATCACTTGCTTATCAATCAGCAGTCAATCAAGCGCTCGTAGCTCCACAGACGTAAAGCAGAGTCCATGGATAGGTCCATAGAGATTTATTTATTTATTTCTTGTAATTTTGTTGTATTGTATTGTTTAAACCAATCTTAATTTTAATTCGTTCTTATCCCATATCTTATTTTTATTTCTTATAGTTTACTTTGATAATACGCCTGTTAGAGTATTTATATGCATGTTGTGACACCTGCAAATGTTGTACATTTAGCTTGTTATAATGAATATTTACTTAGACATAAGAAAATAATGTCACAGCTACTGGTTGTCCATAATAAATAAATAAATATAATATGGGAATGATGTGGGAGAGGACTATAGAGATTAATCCATCTTAGTGAAGTTAGCTGATTTGTGATATGGGACTGCCTGGGTGATTGCTTCGAACGCGCTTTCGTTGTTTTGTATAATGTAGAATTTAAGAATTCATGTACAATTGTTGTCACTAGTTTATAAGTATACTTCATTTAACAAACTATGAACTACATATCGAACACACCAGACAAATCTCTGTGATTTATTGTGTTTAAAAACCATGTGAAAATGTCCGTTTGTGTGGCATTTGATATCAAGCGCTTCTTTGCTTCGGAATGCACGTTAAGTAGGCGGTACCGGTTGTCTCTGTATGTGGTAGTCTCATGTGGTGGGTCATGCCCCCCCCCCCCCGAACAGGTCTGCACCTTGGCGTGGTGGGGGGCTGAATACCTCCCGGAGGCCGGGAAAAGGTAACACCCAGAGACCGACGACTTTGGGTGCCCTTAGTACCGGGGGAGAAACTAAGAGGGACCTATGGAGGGCGCAGCGGGCGGGCCAGGAGGGTCTAGGCAGTGGGGGCAGGGGGCCCCTGCTGTCTCACCATGGACCCTCCGGGCTCCGGGAAGTCGGCCACACACGCTATGGTCGCACGGGGAGGTAGGGGGGGCGCGTCCAGTGCGCCTCTCTGAGGAGGTCCTCCCGGTTTTGGTCCGGGGGACGTTGGCCGCGGGCGGGGTGTCAAAAGCTGCAACCCAGGTACTGGCCCCCGCCTCTTTCTCAACAAGCGGCGGGTGTCGTCGGAAGATTTTTAGTGGGTATTACTGCGGGCAGTCGTGTCTGCCGGTGGTGAGTCCCACACCCCCATTTCGGTCCCCCTTTGGCCGGAAGGCAGTGCGTAAATGCATTTTGTTACCGACGTTAAACCAAAAAAAAAAAAGGGTCATGCCACACATCTACCTCCGCCATTCCACACTAAGTCGACGTGGTAGGGTATGAGTTATGACCTGAATCCGTTCCACCCTGGTTCATGAGAAGAGGCTTATGCTGGGACATTTGGCTGAGATTTTTTTTAATTACTTATTTATTATATAGATTTGTACAACTATCATTACAGGTAAATTCCCAATGCGATGCAGTTTCTAAAATTTTTAGCGCCACTATTTCGAATTCACTCAAAAAACATGTAAGCAAATCAACAATTTCATGGACGTTATTCAATAATATAGTGATACGCGTTAAAGGTGTTTTCCGCAATAAATTAGTTCTGGCTATAGGTGTTGCCAGGAGGCCCGGGTGATGCCAGGAGGCCCGGGCGCCTCCGTCTCCACACGTATCTAACTGGTACACTCAGCCTCATGTACTGCAGCACGACTGGGTTATGAGATGATAAGATCAATCAGTGATAGAACCTAATTCAGAGGGTCTAAGGTTCTAACCCTGGTATAGAGATGGGCGACGGGTAAATACCCAAAAGGTAAAAACCCGGGTATTTACGCAAAATGGGTAAAAAGCACCTATGACTTTTCGAAGTTATGTGCGTAATTATATCGTTATAATATAAAAAATAAAATAAATAAATATTCTCTTACAATCACACCAATCATTTAGTTCCAAGATAAGCATCACTAAGAACTTGTGTTATGGATACTAAATAACGGATAAACATACTTAAATACTTTTTTTTTTTGTAAATACATACTTAATATACAGAGGAACACACCCAGACCAGAACAAATATTTATGTTCATGCACACAAAGATTTGTCCTGTGTGGGAATCGAACCCACGACCTCTGGAGTGGAGTGCAGGTATACTGACCTCCACACCATATCGGTTGTCAAATGCGTAGTTATATCATAACTAGCTCGTTAAGCCGTTGTTCCCGGCTGTCATGAACATCTATGGCAGTCGTAATTAGGAGTTCAGTGCCTTCTAATATTCTGACAACTGGTTTAACCATAGAATGATGTTTCGCTTGTGTTGTGAAGGACAGATGGCAGTCGCTCCATCTAATAACAGAAGTTCAGCCAAAAGTGGTTAGAACAGTGAGCAGACCCTGGGCCCTAGCTGAGACAACCGGGAAATATGAGATGAGTATGCCAGCCAAGTATTTCAATCATATATTTAGATGCTGTTTATACTGACTGTGCCCTTCGGCTGGTAGGGCAACTTGAGCAGTTTCTTGATGCACTCCGCGCCGGAAATGACGTCCACCTCGCCGACGCTGTCGGGGAACATATGTGCCATCCTGAAACTGCAGAGAAACATTTTAGAATAGAAAGAAAAATTTTATTTTTGGAGATTGAACACATTAGGGAATGTATAGGTATCATAGTTGTAAAAGGAACGTTATTTATCAGATTGAAGACGTTATAAGGGTGTATAGGACCAAGATCGAATGAACATATAAGCTTCTGGTAAGCGGCAATAGGCTCCCCAGCTATATAACATAGGACCAACTATATAATTGGCGAAATTTGGGCGTATAATATGTCTCTGCCTACCCCTTCGGGAAAAGAGGCGTGGCTTCGGGCAAATTACCTCCTACCAATTTTGAAGTTAGTTTCACTGCTTGATGTCAGCAAACCATGAAATGCATAACGGCAAGAGCCAATAAGTTCCTTTTATACGTTTGTAAAGTATTAATTGTAAAAGACTTTTTAAGAGTTCATGTCCCCCCCCCAATTAAATATTTAATAAATGTATAAATATGACATAAAATACCACCGAGGTGGATACCGATATGCATAACAACAAGAAAATAAGATGTGAATGTAAATAGTTTTGGATAAAAACTGAAAAAAAAAAAATTGGCATTAAAGTATTCAGATACAAACCTAGATAACCCAGAACCTCCAGTGAGAATCTGCTTCAAGCCATAGGAGTCCATAGCTGCCCCCCAGTTCGAGGGTGGCAAGTTCAAGTCTGTGTTACATTGCAACCTTGCATAGCCCACCGGGCTCTGGAACGCAGTGTACTTTACCACAGCTGTGGACTTTATAGCTGGGGAGGGGCTTCGATCCTGGGAAATTAAATAAATAATCTCTAAATAAACAAAATTGTGCAGAGCGTGTATGGTGGCTGAGGAAACAGTTGCACACATTCTCCTGGAATGCATAGGCATGGCTGACATACGGAATGTAACCACCAAGTTCCATTGCGGAAATTTTACACAGATTTGGAAACCGGAGAGAAGTGGGCTGGCTGGAGTGAGCAAATGTGGCCGCACACACACACACACACAATGGTCCATAGCAAGGACTAAGTGCGGAAATCACCATCACTAACATAGAACATAAACTAAACAAAATTGTATGTAATTGCATAACGAAAGATTCTTATTTTATGTTTTCGTTATTGTTTGGACAAGGTTTATATATCAGAAAAAATATGATGTTTGCCGGATCAGCTAGTTGATGATAATTTGGCAATACAACTGAGTTTATGTTAGTGCCCTTGTGTAGCTTTACAGCAACTTTCACTCCCCTTTAATCTAGCTGACTAGGATGAGGTCTTTATCCAAGAAGAAGTAGGCTATAAACTTACAAATATTCTTCCTTAGCCTGAATCAAGATCCTGCCTAAATCAAGCATAATAGAAGACCTTTACTGGTGACATTCAACTCTCTAATAGAGGGTGATTACTACAGAATGTTAGTGCTTCATTACTTTAATATTAATTTACTGACGACCGATATGGCAAGTATAATCGCACTGCTGCTGTATAGGGATGCTACCAAGATCTGAGAAGCCCAAGCCAACTTCACCTGCAAGTGGTGCACCTGCCGAACAACAGACAAGGCTCTGGTGGACACAAAAGTTCCTGAAAAGCAGCAATAGGCTCGCCACCTATTAGGTGGGACCAACAATATAATTGGCAAATGTGGGCATACAATATGCCTCTGCCTACTCCTTCGGAGAAACAGGTGTGATATTATGTATGTACTTAAAAGTAAGCATGACAAGTGTGAACTTAATGCTATAAGGCATTTTCTGCCAGTTAGGGCCTTGCGGTATAAGCCACACACCAAATAGCATAGTGCTACCACCTTTAATCTCAGAGGAAGTTGACAAAGATTATTCCTACAAGATGATGGGCAGCAGCAATCCTATATACTGGCTTAAAATACAATCACCAACCGGCAGGCCCAGTGTAGTGATAATGAGGCTTATATTCAGTAGTGTACTTTATAAGGCTGATGATAAACCTTAGGGTTAGAATTAAGGTTAGTGGTTTCCACCATAGTCCATTCAGTGTGTTAATTTCTATAGAAATTTAGTCACTCAATAAAAGATAAATCTATGGACTGTGTGTAAATTTCTTCTACTACACAATAAGTTTATAGGTTTCCTGTATATTATGATTAAACACGACACAGAGTAAAATGGCTGGATGGATGGATACTTTTGATTCCCTTCAATAAGTAATTGTGTTTATAACACATAATTATAACATGGAACTATTAGACAGACATATATACTTAAATTTGAAAAGGTAACTAAGTAATTAAAATTAATTTATGTTAACATTTTCAAACTCCTTGATCACACATAAAAATCATCATGCTTTCGAAAAATTAATAATTACATGCAAAATTAAGCATTCGAGGTTATTTAAGTTCCTTCAATAATAATATTGTTCTTATGCTGTTAGGCTCCAAATTCCAGATAAGTGGGTAAGACAAAAATAACAATTTAATTGTTTTTAACGTTTTTCCCAAAATAAATTGTTTTAAAATACCTTAGATCGCCGAAGTTCATTTTCATTCTCAGACTCTTCCATATTTACAAAAGTCCTGGTAATTTATAGTGTTAAGTTTAAGCGGGTCCTGATGTAGAAGAAAATTTATTAATAAATATCACAATGTAGCTATTGCAATTAAATTGCGATAAAAATAAATGAAATTTTTGATGACTGACATTACCTTTTGTAAACACACACATCTGATTTTTTGTACCTATTCGGTTTATTCTATTACACAAAATGGTAAAGTGATTAAACATACTGCCCAGCGTTATGTACAATTTTGTTTCAGCCAACTTAAATTCAGTAAATCATTTTTTAATGGTCTTCGTTATGGAACATAAAGGAAACCTATCAATTCTGTGGAAATACAATAATAGTAGAAATAAATAAATCATAATTTCTATGAAATCTGTATAAATATGAAGACTGCACAACTTCATTAGTGATTAAGCTTTGGTAAAAAAATAACATATTATTCAGTTCGATCGTTAACCGAATAATAAATAATAGGTTTTTGTCCCAACCTGCTGCGACTGCTCGCTAATTACCTTCGTGATCGCCAGCAGTTTGTACGGTTGGGAATTTATGAATCGAGTGCTTACCATACTCCTTTAGGAGTAAGTCAGGGTTCGATCCTGGGACCTTTGTTATTTAAATTCAAAACATACAAAATTTCTTTTATATGCTGATGACCTAAAACTATATGCTTCCGTTAACTCTATATGGGATTGTAAGTGATGCTATCCAAAGACATATCAACGCTGTTTATAATTGGGGAGTAACCAACAAAATAGAATTCAATATCTCTAAATGCTAAGTCATGAGTCATGACTTAGGTCGAATGTGGCATCCAATTACTTTTAAATACAACATAAATGACACTTTGCTAACAAGATCGACCACTATGAAGGATTTGGGTCTCGTATTCGATCAGCGGATGAAATTTCACGATTATATAGCCACCGTTGCCAAAGAGTCTCTCAAGAGGCTTGGATTCGTGCTTAAAAATGCTCGGGATTTTCAAAACGAACATGTCATTTAGACTCCTGAATAGTGCCCTTGTCAGCAGTAAATTGGAAGCAAGCTTCAGCGTCTGAAATCCATTCGAGGCTAAGTACGCATTGCTACTAGAAAAGGTTCAAAAAGCCTTCCTAATATATCTTTATAAAGTCTCACACTCTAAGCTAAAGTTTCACACTCTAGGATATTACCCATATTTATATCCAACAAATTTTTTCGTGGGGTGTATATTAGAAACTAGGAGAGCCTATGGCCAGCTGAATACAATGATTAAAATATCCAGGGGAATAACAGATGCTCCTGATCTGCACAATGAGCTCATTCATCTTTACGCTCCGAAGAACTATCTTCGTAGTCGCAGGCACCGTCTCTTAGCTGTTCCTATCTGTCGCACAGAAGCCCGGGAATCGTCCCCGGTTCCCCGCGTTCTAACTGCTCTCCATAGACTCGGGGAAATCTAAATTTAGTCTCATGTTTAGTATTCCTATATGTTTATTTATTGCTATTATTATGAATTGTAGCCTATGTTAAAATTCCATACTACCTGTCCGTAACGTAGGATACTTAAAATTGTGTTGTCTGTCTTTGTCTAGGTTTGGTACTTAAAATATTTACAAAGTCCATTTTCGTCAGTGTTCTAGAAACATAACGGTAATTACAATAATAATAATATATGATATATGGTATGGTTTTATATACGTAACAGTAAATTTTTTTTTGTCTATGGTACTGTGAGTTTTGACTTTTGTGGGGTTAACGCCCGCCTTTTCTTGTCTAAGTCTATTGGTACGTCTGCCGCCGGCTGCTGCCATTTTCTTTTCGGAATTTTCGGCGTCGTTCGTTCGCAGTTCGATAATTTCGTTTCGACTTACGTTCTATTGCGCTGCAACTGTGTGAAATAAAATTTTTACTAATAACGCGTTAATTTTCCAATGTAAGTATATCTATTTATTTTATTTTGTTCTTATTGTTTCTCAAGGTTAGTAAGACCTAACTTAAAAATCAATAGTATTCGTTTCGGTCCGTTAACTCTCATTCTAATCAATAAATTATAATTTCTATGAAAACAGTGTTTATTCTAAATCAGTTGTAGTAGTGGTTACCTAGAAAATCAAATATATTAAAGTAATAATAATGCGTCGCAATTTATGGAACAAAAACACCACGCAACTTACATCTTTGCCACGCAGAACCCCAGACCTAAGTACATTTTGCTTATAGACAATGGCGAACCGAAGACCTCAACACCAACATCAGCAGAGCGGTCGCAGAATGGATTTCGGGCGGAACGATCGTAACAAGAGCTTTGGGAGAGGCAACGTTTCCCCATGGCAGGGCGCCGGTCCCGGGGGCAGTGGTCTGCCAAACCTGCTTCCTCTTGCCAGCGGCTCCACTGAAGCCACCCTAGCCCTCGCTAGTAACCTCATTAACCTCCTCCAACCGCGCCAAAGTCCTGTTCCATCCTTACTCGACATGCCGATCAGAAGGGATTTCAGTCCTCATATGGGACGGTTTGACCGTAATTTCGGCCCTAATAGGGTAAGTTTATTATTAACTCAAATCTTGGTATAAAATCTTTTGCATTATAATTAAATTAAAGCTGAATTCAATTCTAGTGAATTTCTCTTGTAAAATATAGAATTAAATAATATATTTTCAAAAAAATACAATAGTATATCTTCAAACCTTGTCTTGATACCACTAATAATTTCTAGGTTTTTTAATTTGTATTTTGTATCTACATAATGTAGAACTGTACCTAATTGAAAGTTTCTAGAATGAATAAGTCAAGCACAATTAAAACTTTTTTATTTGGAATATCTTTGACCTATTTAGGTCCTCTGTTTCACATATTTTAGTGCAGCATTTTAAACAGTCTCAGATGCATTATAGCAAATTATTTGTTATTATTCTCACTGCATGTTTTCTTACAGCTTTTACAGATTTTCTTTGGTATGTGTCACAGTTATGCACACCAAACTCTTCGCAGGAGTGACAAACTCTTGCCGATTTTTGTGTGCTCACTGAGCCACTTTAAACTCCTACTAACACTGTATTCTGGTCAATTCCCTTTAGATGGGCAATCAGGGTAATTTTCGGCGTACGGGAAATTACAATCGTGCTGGTGAGCGTATCAACACCAATCGTAAACCATTCAGGCCCAATGATGGGTACAAGCAACATAACAAGAATTCCCAGAAAAAGGAGACTGATTCTAAGGCTAAACCTGCCAAAGAGAGGTAAGGACCCTGAGGTTTTCTTCCGGTGGTGACACCAAACTTCTGCGGACGCTTCTGCGCCCATACCTATAACACGTGTAGTATGTGCTCTATTTAACTATTAAAACGTTCACTGGCACCATAATTTGGCCAAATTGGCACTTGCCTCTCATGAGGTGAAAAAAACTATCAAATTTCCCATCATCTTTATCTGACAAAGTTCTTTCAAACAGACATCTAATATGTCTGTTTTAAAACTAATGGAACCTTCATATTAATGTATGTTTGGAAACAAATTTTATTTATTTCTCAAGTCCAAGTACAGTATTTTTGATTGTACAATCATTATCACAATATGAAGGTTTCCTGCGTCCTACGTCCGGATTTATTTCATTAATATTGGATCTTAAGGGGCTCTGAGAAGAAGCTGAAGAAAATGAAATTAATGTGTTTATTTAAATTATAAATACTTTAGTTATAATCATTTAAGTAAAAGAAGTGTTGTGTTGTGATTCATGTAATATTACATTTTTAATTAAATTTTTTATCTGTCAAATTGCTATATATAAATTACACATTTTTATTTGTTTTATTGAGAAATTAGTTGATTTTACATTGTTGGTGATTTATTAATAAAAATATTTTTTATTTAAATTAACTCCAATAACTCATTTAGTTATGGTATACAAAATTTTTATATTCAGAATGTCACAATCATATTTTTAGTATATTTACTAATCATCCAAGCTTATACAGTGAGTCAACCGAGCCAACAAATGAAGATGCCGAGAAACAAATTGAGGAGGGGAAAGAGGGTGAGCCAAAGAAGGATGGAAATGTGAAGGCTGAGAAGCCCAAGACCCGTTACGATGAGATTAACTCGCAGCTGCTGAAGTGCCACATTTGCAACAAGAGCATGTGGGACGGGCGCTCATTTGAGAATCATTTGAGTGGACGGGCTCATGCCATCATGATGCAGAAGACTGCTGAGAGCTACGCCCTCACAGCGGATACTATGAGACAGGAGTTCAAGGTAAATAATGTAAAAAAAAATTAAGCAACAGAGTGGAATAAGCTTCCAGATGATGTTGTCTTGACCTCCAATATCAACCAATTTTAAAATAGATTAAATGAATAGCTAGAAACAGACAGTGTGCTGAATTAAATTACAATAATCTAGCAAATGCTTGCTTGTCAAATAAATAAATTGTCAAATAACAATAAATACAAAACAAGGCATATAGTTTTAATGTAAAATTTTCCATTTGTTTCAAGTTTTAAGATCATTCAAAGTCAAAATCATTTATTCAAGTTTGGCACAATAGAGCTCTTATGAAGGTCACACTTAAAATTTAACGCGCCTACTCACTGCGGGCGGGAGCTTAATCGTAAAATAACGGGCAGGAAAATTGTCAAGTTTGGTTTTTCTCCCGCCGCATGATGCAATAAATAAATAAGCTAATGTCATATATCTATCTTTTTGTCAGGAGGTTCTATTCAATGAACCTGATTACTAGTTATGAGATCAATTTACTCACTTGGCCATCTTCTTTCTCTCAATATAAAATTCATATTTTAACATTAAATATCACTTACAGATTCGCGAAATGAAACGCACCCGTAAGTCAGGGCAGCAGCCCACTCGCGACTTCTACTGCGCAATGTGCGACATGTACGCGGCAGACGGTGCCGTCCATCGCACCAACGTCGGCCATCGCAAGCTGAAGAAGTACCTTCATCCCACCTGCACGTCTTGCCATATGGAAATGCCCAACCGGATTGAACTGGACGAGCATCGCTTGACCCCGGAGCATCTAAAGAACTTGCAGGATAAGCAAGGGTCGGTGTCCAAGCCTAAGCCTGAGGGTAAGTTTTGACATTAAAAGTAAAAAACTAAAAAAAATATTTATTTCATAAACTATTATACATAGTACTTGAAAACGTCATGATTACAAATGAAAAAAAAACAATCAAAATAATATTACACTAAATCACGAAGCTTAGATTCACTTACATGCAACAAAAGAATTTAAAACAAAAAATAATTAAGTGTAAGTGAATCTAAGTGCCAGTTCCAAGCCACCGCTATGTAAGAAGAACTGGCAAGAAACTCACAGGCTTTGCTCTTTTAAATATGTCCATTAGTTTGGTACTAGAATTACAATCTTCATTTGTCTGTGAAGCTATACAATGCAATATAACATAACCTTAACAATATTTATGTTTTCAAGTCATTCATATTAGAATAGCCTGTATGAAACGGCAGTTTAATCCCAAGCATTTTTATCTGCCATATAGTCTTTAATAGAATAGTGTCCCTTTGAAGACAGCTTGTGTTTTATTGTTAATTTAAATTTATTTAGGCTTAATTGCTGTATGTATTAGTTTTCTTTATACTTCAAGGTGGCACTCAAGCTGAACGCCCTCCTGATAGTTAGTAGACAACCTATGGACTTGCAAAGTGCCTTAACAGCCCGTTAAAAACCGTTTTATATTCTTTTTGAAAAGCCACATGCGATATCTGTAACCTCTTGGGAATACATTCCACTACCCAAAGAGTACACAGCCGAAATCGCAATTTTTTTTGTGTTAGTTTCACTATATGCTTTATAAACTACTTATTTACTTAGTAGTATTTTGTCTTTTTAGCTTATATTCTAAATTGTTATGTGACTTCAACAAAACATTACTAAGTAATGACAATGGTTTTTTTTGCAAAAACACTGGTACTAATGGTCACCATGTATTTTCAGTTAAAACCTATAGAAAAGGGTGTCTTAAAACCACAAAAAGGCAGCTTCTGCTTTTTCTATAGAAATCAAAAATGAACTGTTTCTAATCTCTGTGTAATGCCCTCAGCAGTAATGGTGATCTCCACCCTGTCGATGGAACAGTCTTACCTGCGCGAGGACCGCCACCGCTGGCGTCATGGCGACCATGAAGACCGAGACAGGAGGCATGGCAGGAATGCTGATAAGGTCAGGTTTTTTTTAATGAGTCTTCATCTTAGCATTAGCCCTTTTTTTTTTTTTTTTTTGTTTTACGTTGGTAACAAAATGCATTTACGCACTGCCTTCCGGCCAAAGGGGGACCGAAAGGGGGTGTGGGACTCACCACCGGCAGACACGACCGCCAGCAGCAATACCCACTAAAAATCTTCCGACCACGCCCGCCGCTTGTTGAGAAAGAGGCGGGGGCCAGTACCTGGGTTGCAGCTTCTGACACCCCGCCTGCGGCCAACGTCCCCCGGAGCAAAATCGGGAGGACCTCTTCAGAGAGGCGCAGTGGACGCGCCCCTCCTACCTCCCCCTGCGACCATAGCGTGTGTTTCCGACTTCCCGGAGGGTCCATGGTTATACAGCAGGGGCCCCCTGCCCCCGCTGCCTAGTCCCTCCTGGCGCTGCTGAGCGGGCCCTACTGGCCTACCCGCTGCGCCCTCCATAGGTCCCTCTTAGTTTCCCCCCCCGGTAGTCAGTACTAAGGGCACCCAGAGTCGTCGGTCTCTGGGTGTTACCTTTTCCCTAGCGCCTCCTGCGCCCTACCGGGAGGTACTTAGCCCCCCCACCACGACAAGGTGGAGACCAGTCGAGGGGGTCCTAGCATTAGCCCTGTTGTATTTGGACTTAACATACATACATAATATTACGCCCGTTTCCCCAAAGGGGTAGGCATATTATACGCCCACATTTCGACAATTATATTTTTGATCCCTTGTTATAGTTGACCAAGTTAAACCTGGTTCAACTTTAGACCCTATAGTGTCTAGGGGCTCACTATAATGTGCCAGACGCTACAACCCTACCCTACCCTACAACCCAGGTTCTACAGTGTGTAGAACTGCTGACGGTCGCGTCTGCCGTAGTGAGACCCACACTCTCCTCTCGGTCCCCCTTTAGCCGGGAGGCCGCAAATGCATTTTGTTACTGACGTAAAATAAAAAAGTCTTTGGTTAAGTGATATTTTTTATGAATATTTTTATTCTATCTTGATATGTGAAGACATGAAAGGTTTTACTTCTCGCCAATCATGATTATTTCGTCCCAACGACGTGCCATAACTAAGCACGAGCCTCAAACGGGAAGCTGAGAGGGGTTAAAGTAATTCAAACTAGCGCCTGTAACATGCTCAGCGCCTTCTATATATAGTGATAACGGGACCAACATTTTAACCCTTTACCAGGCAGAGGTCAATATATGAGCTCCATAAATTGAACCTTATATGCTACGTTGGGCTCCCCAACAGATAAAATTATATTGGTGGTATTTTCATATAATCACCACACTGGGCAGGCGGGTTGGTGATCGCAGTTTCTCATCTTTATCGACTCTTAAGACTCCCCATGAGAGGGAGTGGCACTATTCTAGGCCGAGGGAATTTTGCTCTCTTTGTAGTACTGCTAATGTACCTCCAAAAAGAAAACATGTGTGGGCTACTAGTAATGTGTAAAATAGAATTACTTAATAATATTTATATTTTGTTTTTATAACAAAACAGAACCACCCTGAAATCAAGCAAGAGAAAGAGGAAATTGAAGAGACCAATGGTGAAGAAGAGAAGAACGATGAAGAAGAGAAGAATGGTGATGTGGAGAAAAACGGCGAAGAGAAGAGTGCAGAAGGGGAAGAAGGAAAGGAAGAAGTAGAGGTTAAGAAGGAGCCGGAGAGCCTGGATAACATAAATACTATTCTGGACTATACTGAGGGTGATGACCTTTCCGAAATCACTCGGGAGATGTATCCTGCTTACAGGTTAGATATAGTGCATTTTAACATTTCCAGGATATAACTTGTTTTTAGTGCTAAAACGTTACTGACACACCATTGACGTCCCACAAATGATGAGCCCTCTCACGAACCTTGTTTTCATTGTGTTAAATAAAACACTTAAATGGACGATTTTTGTACGTTTGTATAAAAGATATCTGATAAAGGACATGTAATACTGCGTAGAAAATATTTAAAAAAAATATAGACTTCAATTAACTATTTTTTTTTAAACGACAGAAACAACAACTAGTTGTCAAAAATTAATAACAAATCAAAGGAAGGTCAGTTTTATCTGTGGTTTTTAGTATGTCGTTTAAAAACAATACCGCTCGTTTAAGGGTTAAGAAAGTTGTCTACAGCTCACAGTGAGGACCAAAACGCCGGTAAGTTAATTAATTAAAAATACAATTCATAACACAAAAAGTAAATATACATCTGTCATCAAGTAAATTTATGTAAAAAAAAGCCAATTTAGTAACAAGGTTAAATAAAGAAATGTAGAAAATGTCAAAATACATACTTGACATTATTCCCTGGCTCCTATATGGAATCTATCAATAAGTGGCAGTAAACTTAAGGATGTTGCAAGCGAGGAGTAAGGTAAATTTATATTAGCTGAAATTAGAAATGAACAAGTAAATTTGTTAATTATAAATAAATAATAAATAAATATTTCGGCCACTTACACCAATTATTTAGTTCATAAGTATCATTAAGTACTTGTGTTATGGATACTAAATAACGGATAAACATACATACTGTTTTTTTTTGTAAATACATACTTAATATACATAGGAAAACACCCAGACCAGAACAAATATTCATGTTTATAGACACAAAGATTTGTCCTGTGTGGGAATCGAACCCACAACCTCAGCAATGGAGTGCGGGTATACTCGCCACCACGCCATATCGGTCGTCATTATGGCTTGTTCCACAGGACTATAAACTGTAGGTCACCTGTGCTATCACATCTGTTTCTAAAGGCAGGGGCAGAAGCATAAAATATATAAGCCAATAATGGTGTTGGCCCCACGTAATGCGAAACAAGTGCAAAAAATTTAAGTCAATAATGATTACACATTCACAATTACATGACTTTCAACTTACATAAAAAATTTAAATAGCAAATTGGTTTTCTATAGCTGTAATAAAACATAATGTACAAGAATACATGCCACACTTCACGTTGTGGACCCAGTGCATATTTGAGCTATGTTAAGCAATAATGTGTTAAGCCACAAAAAAAAAGTTCCTGTTATTGACATCTAGTAACCCGGGACAGTACGGGGAAGTCCTTGAATCCCGAAATTTTCAGTGCCGCACTTGTATGTACCGGTTTGGTAATTTTTTCGAGCGTTGAGTAGTACTGTCCTGGGTTACTAGATGTCACTTAACAGGAACTTTGATTTTTTGTGGGTTAACACGTTATTTCTTCACATAGCTCATTTAGTCCTGCTATTAGATTTTTTATGCGGCCCAGTAAAGCCTCTGACATGGCTTAGCGATTATGATGGTGAGTACATGAGTGATACTGAGACCATAGGCTTAACGTGCCTTCCGAAGCACGGATGCGTTCCAAGAACCGATCTATGTAAACTCTGCTTTACTTTGATGATCATTCATTTCATAATAATGGTAAAGAATGGTCTATAAGTAGCTATAAAAATTACACTTAAAAATTTAAAAAAAAAGTTGACACCAGCATTTAAATTATGCATTAAATGATGTTTAACTCTAACTTAGAATAATTACACCTAGAAGCCCAGTACGCGTCGTCAAAGTGAGGCAACTCAAACCTAGCCATATTGGCTAAGTTCGTTACGCGGCCCGTCAGTGCTCAAGGTCGTGTCGTGTTGAAAACTACTGATATTTTTATTAAAAATGACGGTTTGCGTTATGAACGGATATCACAATACGTCGGAAAAGCACAAGAAACATATTAACATAACATTACACGGTTAAATTATGCGTTTGAACTTAAATTATTAAGTAAAACATTCATTAAAATGAAAAATATAATTTCAATATTTGTTACGTGACAGTTAATGACAATGTTGCCATTAAGAGGAAAAAATCTCCTAAATTTTGTTGTAAGTGAAACACGTCTCAATCAATAATTAAATTGCACAAAATGTTATTTGTCTATTATCTGCTACTGCCTTCCGCCCGCGACTTTGTTCGCGTGGAATAATTTCTTTAATATACGATAACAAAAAATTTTTATATTTTTATTGATTGATTGATTTCAATTGATATGGCATAGATCACATCTTAAAAATTGTAATAGTTTTATTCGATTCTGATCTACATAAAACAGTTGACTAACTATAACAATTTAAGAGTTTCATAGCTCTAAATATCTTAAATAAATACTTAATTTGTAAAAAATTATTCACCACAGGCAGGATAAATATATATACATTTTCAATTATATTAGAATTATAGTAGGTAGTTTTTCGCATAAACTAAATGCAATAAATAGCTAAACTAAAGTGTAAAAGTATCAACTTTCCTACTTTTAGGGAAAATTGAATGAAATGGCAACATGATTTTTTTCACTGTGTGCGTTTCGCCGAGCGTAATACAAGTATCTTACGCACACATAGATTTTTTTCTTGCCTCGCTTTTGAAAGACCGCTTTGGAGGGAACTATCGTTCTAGGTGTTATTATTCTAAGAACTCTAATTTATGTCATTATTGACTTATTTAATATAATAATAATCTTAATTAATGTATTTTTGTTTCTGTTTCTTTTGACTATTTTGTTGCTAATTTATAATTGGAATTATTAAGTTCAAATAGGTTAATTTTGTGTCAAATTTATATTCGACATATCACTTGTTATTAATCAGTAAATAATAATAATATGTACATACATACAATCGTGCCTGTTTCCCCTAAGAGGTTTTCAGAGGCATATTATACCCACACTTCGCCAATTGTATTGATGTTCCCACGTAATAAGTGGCCAGCCTATTGCCGTTAACCGGTAACTTTTATATTGCCAGAGCCTTGTCCGTTTATCGGCAAGTGCCCCACTTGCAAGTAAGGTTGGCTTGGGCTCAAAAGATGATGATAACCCTATACGTAGTATTTATAGGCTTGTACGGAAGACCAGCGCCGCGAGACCATAGTGACCCCTCGGCATATGCTGAGTATAAGCCTTTTCGGTGCCACATGTGTCTATTAATTTTGTAAACCAGTGTATCATGTGTCACGGAATAACCTATTTTCTTTCTTTCTTTCTTATTTCTTATACCTATAATATAATTATATCCATTTCCCAGCATTGAACGTGGCGTAGGCCAGTCGTTCCTGGGCGAGTTCCGCTGCGTCCAATGCCGCCTTTGCCGCAAACTCTTGGACAACGAAGAGACTGCCGCCGTGCATCTCAAGACTTGGAGACATCATCAGCTCTTCCTCAGAATGCTGGCTGATAAGAAGCAGGAGCAGGTAATAAATACTTATATGGTTTAGTCACATCATTTCATATTCTATAAATATCAAGTACCAAATAACTCGCTTCACTAAACAAATAATAAAAGATTAATTAAACATTTATTAGATAAAATGATGACATTGACAGCAATAGTTGTAAACATGTTTCCACTTTAGATCTTGGTTTCTTATAAGCCCCTTAAATTTTGCATTTCCATTGCACGTTTGGGCACATGTAGGCGGTAATTTTTAGTAGATATGTTAGGCACAATAGGCAGTTGCGACTTCAAGGGGTTTTATTGCTACAGTGTGCAGAAAGAAATTAAAATAATGTTTTTCCAAAAGTAAATTGTTTGTGATCGTATTTTTTTTTAGATAAAAAGGATTCGTTATCATAAAATAATGTGTTGTGACATAATTGTTAATTAGCATTTAAAAAGCTACCCAAATCCATTCTTTCAAGAAAGTTATTACTTTTATCTTTTAGTTTTCGTTAGTAATAATTACCTATTTTGAATATCAGAACAAATTAATAGCGCCTAGCGTCCTTTCGCTTGTTAATAAAAAAATAGTCCTAAAAATGTCACGACAGTATAAATAAACATTAAAAAAAATCATAATTGACAAAGTATAGAGTTACGGTAAAACTCGTAGGAACAAGCGTTGTTATTAATGACATTAATAGCTATCTACACTCGCGATCAACCAAATCGACCCAACCACTACATAAACTATAACTATAAAACATTGTTTAAAGTAAAAGTATACAACATTTAAATAAGAACTTAAACGCTTAACCCTTTACCAGGCAGTGGTCAATATATGACCACCATAAATTGAACCTTATGCAGTTAACTTAAAGAGGAAAACCAATGAATATTTTCAACGTGCTCTGCCTGTTAAAGGGTTAAGTAGTCCAATAACCCTGTATATGTTCCCACAGTGGTAAGCATAAACAACAACTAAACATCATATATCGTAACTGCTAATTAATACTAATTTATATAATTTTGTGATTATAAATGTTATATTGTATTGGTTTGTCTAGCAACCCCAAGAGCCACAACCGGAGGCAACCCAAGAAGCGACGAAACGCTCAGCTGCCGAGGAAGAGGATGGCAACTGGAAGCGGCGCAAGACCACTGACAACGGGCAGGATGATGACAACATTCAAGGTAACATCATCATATATAGATAAACTGACAAACCCTGACAAAGAACCCATATGCTTTTATTTCTTCATTATGGTACCGCTCATATCTCTTTCATTGTTGTTATAAAATATATCGAATTTCCATTTTGTGTGTGAATGTTTGACGAATCTAAATGATCATGTTGATCTTGAAGACAATAAAGTATATTTTATTTTTTTATGTCGTATCCTAGCATTATCCCGGTTGCCCTAGACTTAAGCTTAGGGTCCAGGGTCTGCTCACTGGTTTAACCAGATTTTGTGAACTTCAGTTATTATTATTATATCATTATCATAAATCACTCTTAGGGTGCGTTTCCACCAGAAATAAATATTATTAAAAGGCCCGCTGTTAGAACCACTACACATCATAACAAGTGATATCCCAAAATTATGATTTGAAGGCCCGCTATTAGAATTAGTGAATGTCATTTCTTTCTTAAATATGGTACATTTTTAAGATGTTCTTATAAGTTCATCAGATAGTGGCGCAGAAATATTAGTAACTTAAGCATTTAAATATAATTACTACTACTATGGTGAGTGTTCTGAGGAGCTTTTCGATCTCATCTAGCCCTCTCCTTTCCTCTCCCGAACAACACCTGCTGGTCTTAGGAACCATCCACATACTGTGCAGTCTATTAGCACTAGAATTTGGCAAGTCGTTCCTGTGTAAGACTATTAAGCAGAATTCGCGGCTCATGTGTTTCGTAGTTCCTATAATCCCGGGTCTTTTAAGCGGGCGTGAAACGGCATTCTAACCCTATTTAATTAATTTTAGGTTATCAGGGTTACTAGCCTAATCTGGCGATTTTCGACCACCATTCTAAATATCTGAAAAAAAACGCAAAATTAAATTTTTTTATAACAAAAGTGAAAGTGATTCTCGTAAAACTATGGAATAGACGTGTTTTCTTAAAGGTGGCTTTTTGTGAAAAGGACATTCTGCTACTTACTTGACGAGTCAAACAATCACTTGCACGAGTCAATAAATTAAGTCTTGCTTTTTTTTTTTTGCTTAGATGAGCCCAACTGCGAGGAAGACCTGAACGAAGGTAACCACGTTGACGCCGAAATGCCGCCCGCTGACGAACTGGACGATTGGCAGAACGACGACGGAAACGAGGACGCTTCTAAAGGTACTACATATTCTAATTTCTAACTACTAGAGTCAATAATAAATATTTAAATATTTTCTGACAATTACACCAATTATTGAGTTCCAAGATAAGTATCATTAAGAACTTGTGTTATGGATACTAAACAACGTATAAACATACTTTTTTTCTAAATACATACTTAATATACATAGGACAACACCCAGACCAGAACAAATATTCATGTTCATGCACACAAAGATTTGTCCTGTATGGGAATCGAACCCACGACCTCTGGAGTGAAGTGTAGGAACTGACCTCAACGCCATATCGGTCGTCAAATATACAATATATATCAATACCCTTTCTCTTTGGTTTGTGTGCAGTTCCAGGACATAGAATGGGCTGAGATGATGATTTAAGAATATATAAATTATGAGTCATTACTTCAACAGATGAAGACCAGCTGCTAGAGTCGGAACCGGAGCCCCCGGTGGTGGTGAAGCGGGAGCCTTCGCCCGTGCCTGCCCCCGCGCCCGCGCCCGTGCCTGTTTCGCCGGCCGCACCCGCCACTCCAGCTACACCCTCTACACCTTCCACGCGTGCCCGTGGAAGAGGCAGAGGCCGCGGGAGAGGACGCTATTAGATTGAGATTAAGCATAATTGACCCAACCTACTAACACAAGTTTCTTGTAGCAGTGCTATTGTACTACTTACTAAAACAGCTTTTTCAATATTCCGTTTCCCCGATTTTTTTTATGGTCTTCTAGACAAGTCAAGAGGCAATTTAAACGCGTTGATGTTGTTAGGCAAAATTTACCCAACCCATTAAAACAAGCTTACTCTTCTACAAGGCCGAGCTATAGAACGAGTTAAACATTTTATTGGTCTTCTAGAAGGGTCAGAAGGCGCGGAAAGGACGCTATTAGATTGATGTAATTTAGCAAGACCAATCCCACTAAAACTGCTTTTTCTGTCACCCATGTCCTAGGCTGAACATGTTGAACATTTATTTTATTGGTCTTCGACACTCATATGGAGTTGATTTAATGAACAACGCAATCCGCATGATAGACTAGTTAAATAAAAACTGATCTTAATAGGTTAAGTAAATTTTGCCTAACTACATCTTTTAAATAGCCCAGACTCGTTTCGAAGACCAATAAAATGAATGTTCAGCATGTTCATACCGGTTTCCTATAGAGGTAGGAAAAATTAAAATCCTATGATCCTCACACTTATTTATAGTTACATTTAACCTCATTAACCTTTTCATAATTACATTTTTGAAAAATCAAAGGTTGGATTTTATTCAATATAAGTTTTATGAGGGTTGGATAAATTTTGCATAACTTAATCCCGAATATAGTTAGTATCACTAGTATGTTACACAGGCTCTGGTATTCTAGTAGCCACACACTAAGCTCCATAGTAGTGGTGACATATTTGTCGTTATAGTAACAGTAGTGAAACCTAAAATTTAAAAATATATATATTGCACCTCGATTCGTTATAAATAATCGTCGCCCGTAGAAGAAATAAAGTAATTTTTGATATATATTACCGATTAGTTATATACTTTAACAATAATTAACACGAATAATCTTTTAATATTACTTTGAACTTTAAGGTACTATTTTTCTAGGTTACTAATATTATTGAATACAACAATATATTATTATTATACAAATTTTGCATTTCTGGTGTAATCATAAAATTTGACAAACCTGGGGCTGGGTATGAAAAATAATTTGTAATATATATTACTGATCAGTTAAATACTATATTTTTAATATTACTTAAGTTCGAACTTTAAGGTACTTTATCTCTCGGTTTATTTGTATTTCTGGTATAATTATAAAATTTGACAACCCTAGGGCTAAGTATAAAAAACTTTTTAGATAATTGATTTTTTATATCTAATGTCAAAAAATTATTATGAAAGCTTTATAGGTTTCTGTATCTGTATATTGGGACTTTAGGTTTTATCCCATATATGTATTACTGATCTTTTCATCATAGCATCTCTGGAGTTGTCTCGCATGATTAAAATGTTTCGGGAAATAGTTTTTGGTTTAAACATAAATGCTATGAATTTTTTTTAATCCTAGGATATTTTAGCGTACTTACGATTTATTATTAGTGTAACCGCTTATTCTATGTAGTGTAGATGATTTAAATAAAAAAAGTGAATAATATTCACTTATTTTTAGGTTATTGAGTATACAATACCTTACAGTAATAAATTCGTCATAGTTCGGTTACAAATTTGACTTACATAGAATTAATTGTAATATTGTATGGAATACGCCACTTTATAACTTCAAATATGACAAAGATAGCTCTTTATAGGCAGTTTAACTTTAAAGACTGGAGGTATTTAGTTAAGAATAAAATTATTCAACGAAATATTTTGTCACAATATTTTTTCATATTGAAAACAGCCGTATACTTATGTAGAACCTCTATTGTTTTCTGTTAAACTTAGAGTATGATAGGTTAGTAATATAACTTAATATTTTTCTTTTTATAAAGTTTTAGATGATATAATTAGGAATATTGGCTTCTGAAATATTGTAAAACTACTAGAATTTTATATGGTGGAACTGATTTTGTATATCTAGTTCAAATTGTAATCAAACAGTATTGTAATCAACATTAACATAATTATTTTACTTTCCTTTCAACAATACCTACAAATTATAGTTAAAATGTTACAATCTCAAAGGTATAATAAATAAAGGTATAATAGTTGTCATTGCTCTATAGTTAAATTAGACACATTATGATAGGCCTGAGCGTTTTATAAAATGTCGCTTTCTATAGATCATTTCTTGACAGTTTTAGTCCTAACCCTTGGGACATATGGCACCCTTTTTTTCGAAACCGTTCCTAAACGAAATTTTTACGAAAATAATCTAAAACCGCCATCTTTTTTAAATCGATGAAAACTACAAATAAATTGCTTCTTCTGTAAAATTATCTTTTTTCGTTTAATAACGGCTTCGAAATAAGGATGCGGTCATACCGCATCCTTATTTGACTAGATATTATTTAGCTAGAATTTTATGGGTTAAATATAACTTGAACAAAAATATTAGTTGCTCTCCTTCGAAGTTATAGAGGCATGTTGTACGACCAGCGAATGACGGTTCTTTTTCCTATCAAGAGGATATGCGTGTACGTGTGTGTAACCCGCATGCGTGTCACACTGGTCATATTTTCCTTTCGTGTGTGTGTGCTAGAGAAGTGTTCATCCAACACAAACCAGCTTGAGAGGAAAAAGGCTTTTAGAAACCAGTTATATGATAGTTCAATATTAATTGTAATTCATGTCAGCAATAAATAATTTATTCAGATTTGTGGGTAGTTATAGTATTAGTGTTAAAATAGATTATTAATTACATACTTTTAATATTTAGTTCATCATTTGATATCTAGTGGGATTTTTATTACAATTTATGTGTGAGTTTAGTATCTAATTTGTTACATTCAAAGAAAGTTAAATGGGTCAAGCGGTTTCAACTGCACATTTAAAACTTATGTTTGATGTAATTTTTTTATACCACTATCAGGTTGAACGCTGTTGGTTTCAGACACAACAGGACTCTTAGGGGCTTATTACAAAACGAAATCTAAAGTTAGACCTGGTTTAAGACTAGTGCTGTCACATTCATTTGATAAGATGAAGACAGGTACATCACTAGTTTTAAACCTGGTCTAACTTTAGATATAGTGTAATAACACCCTTATTGTATAAATACTATATAATACAAGAGACTAAAACACCTGTTAAATTGGTCCTTTGTATTTGACCAGATTAGTACTAAATTTAATAATAATCACTTGATACAAAATTTTTATGCAAATTTGTAGGTTTTCAGTACTCTTATTATTAGGACAACAGAATAAAAAAGGTGAAAAATAGTTTAGTTTCAATAAATAAGTCAAAATTATAGCTAATTGACTTGATCTTCATATCTTAGTGCAAAAGTTTTAACCAAGTTATTTTATTTAAATAATGGCTTTAAGCGATTAGCACATTTGCCCACTATCAAGTAAAAAATATATTAATAATGTATAATTCATAGTTAATCAGAATGAGTAATGAGAGCATAAAGATGGTAAATGAGATGCCCTCTCCTTAAGTTTCTTGAGTACTCAGTAAAGATGTGGGACTACACTCATCTTACATGAACTTAATGTTCTAAATATCACAAATTTTTGATATAAATAAAACAACTACAGACATGAAGCTTCTGTTTTCCGTCATTAAGTCCGACAATAAAGTTTTTTATTTGTGGATTCCTTTTTTTTTTCTTTTTTGTTGTACTCACAAAGGTCTAATAATATTAGACCTTTGTGATAATATTAGAATATTATGAATGTCCTATTACATATTGATCCTGAGTGTTTATCAAGGTTTGGGATTTAAATTAGTTTACATAAGCTGTATAACATAGAATAAACACTAATATAATTGTAATCAAATGAATAATACAATCTTGGTCAATTATTAAATGTTGTTTTTTTGTAATCGGATGGAGAGTACCTAATCTTTAGTCTTGAGGTTGTTTCGAAACAGGTTGTGCTATTACCTATTATTAATAGTATTAGTAGAATTCTTCATATTAAACCTAACCCTTGCCTGATGCAGCCTTATTGTTGTAAGTCCAGGAAGGAAAGTTACAAGGAATAGAGTAAAAGTAAAAAGTTCTTTATTTCATTAACTATTACATAGCACTTGAAAAGATCAAAACAAAATATAAAATAAAAACATACTAAATATCACTACACTGAAATCACAAAGCTTAGATTCACTTCATCATCTCAGCCCATCAACGTCCCACTACTAAGCACGAGCCTCCTCTCACATACCAAGATGCGAGGGTATTGTGCATACTTCACCACGCGGACCCAGTGCGGATTGGCGGCGGCAGGTGTATGGCGTCCTGCTGTTAGAATTTATCAAGCCGCCCATAAGGCCTCTAACATGGCTTAACGACTACCACATTTAGTGATAACTGAGACCAACAGCTTAACGTGCCTTCCGAAGCACGGAAACGCTCGATATCAAATGCCACACAAACGGTCACCCATCCAAGGACTGACCTGTAAACTCTGATGTACTTCGGTGATCGTTTCTGACCACCGAGTACCGGCTACGAGCGCTTCGATTAGATTCACTAACATGCAAGTAAATAAAAATTAGGTGTAAGTGTATCTAGGTGCCAGTTCCAGGCCCCGCTCTGGGCTTTGTGTTTATAAATAAAGTGACAGCCTAATACAAAGTATTTTTCAGTGCAATACTAATTGTTTGCTAGTGATTTATAAGATTAGTTTTATACCACAAGCTGTACAAATTTAAGCATAAGCATGTAGCTCATCTGATGGAAATTAGTTGCATATTGCACAAAAGAGATATCACTATTCTAAAAACATTTAATGGGATTTTTTGAAGTCATATGAATTGATTTGAAATTTGGTTCAGGGTTTACTAATAAAACATTATTAATATTATCATATTTTATTATAGAACGTAACAGGAATAGATTACTGAATAGTATTGAATATTCAATCACTCTGTGCCAGTAATGAAACCAACAAAGATAATAATAATTGGATAAAAATGTGTGTTCAGTTCAGTTAAGTATGTTCTGTAAGCATTGAATTGAGATAGTCTGCATTAGTTCTTAACCCTTCACCAGGCAGTGGTCCATATATGACCACCATAAATTGAACCTTATGCGGTTAACTTAAGATGGAAAACCAATGAATATTTTCAACATGCCCTGCCTGTCAAAGGGTTAAATCAGTACCTCCTGATCCGATAATATTATTAAAGAGGTATTTTTATGGAAAAAAAGCAAAAATGTAATGTTCTTAAATTAACATATTATAGGTAGGTAGGTATAAGGTTTCAGTTCACAACAAATGGTATATGTGGAGACTGATTTACTCTTTTAAATCAAATAAGGCCATAAATAGATTTGATATTGTTGATAGATCCATCAGATAAACTATATCTATTTTTCAGACCTGGAAAATAGATATAGTCAGAAGCTGTTTTGTGCTTGTATTTGTCGTAATCTATTAGGTAAAATATTTTTTTTAACAAATATTATTTCTATACTTATTCTACCTTATACTGGACATAAGTTTCAATAGCAATTTTGTATCGTCGAACTGCGTTTTTTGTCGTTGTTTGTGCTTTTGGACTGGCTTAATTTTAGGTTTTTTCTCAACTTCATTTGTATTATTTTTAATCTTATTACTAGTTTCCGGCTTATCAGCTTTCTTGAAAAGTTCTTCTAGCAATAAATCCTTTTTACTGACATGTTTTACTAGAGAATCTTCGTTTACCGACTTTTTAATTAACACTTCTTTTTGAAATGTTACCTTCTTTTCGGCGTTGATCTTCTTTTTTAAAACCTTGTTGGTGACGGGGCCAGAAGTTGCATTTTGCTTCTTAGCTAACTTATTTAATGCTTTAAATTTGTTTTTTCCAAACTTTACCATTTTACAATTTGCTCAATAAGTTACTACTCAGTAGTGGCAAATAAATTCAACTCAATCAACAGCAAATGTGAGCACATTTATTTACTTGCGACACTGTCATGTCAACTGTCATAATATATCATTGTGGGTGGTGTGGGTGAGCCCTATACCGATTTGGATTAAAACATTTTAAGTCATTCTTTTATGTTTCATACTTGATACTAGTCTGTCTATATTTTTATTAAAATGTGCGTAAATCATTTATTGCGAATTACAAACATATCAAAATATATATATCATGGAAGCGCTCGTGACTCCGCAATACTAGGTGGATCACCGAAGTACAGCAGAATTCACAAAGGTCCTTAGATAAGTGACCGTTTGTGTGGCATTTAATATCGAGCCCTACCTTGCTTCGTAAGGCACTTTGAGCCGTTAGTCCCGGTTTTCACTAAATGGGGTAGTCGTTAAACCATATTAGAATCCTAATTGGGCGGCTTGAAAAATTTTAACAGCAGGACGCCACAAACCTGCCTCTACCAATACGCACTGGGTCCGCGTTGTAGAGTATGACCCAATACTCTCTTGTCTTGATTTGTGAGAGGTGGGTCGTTAGACATTAATGGGCTGAGATGATGATGACATACATATAATTTCGCCTGTTTCCCCGAAGCGTGGCATATTGTATGCTTGCCAGAGCTTCGTCAGTTTCACCACTTGCAGGTGATGTTGCCTTCGGCTCCTAAGATGTTCCCGTGGGGATGTTGGCCGCTGGCGGGGTGCCAGACGCTGAAACCTAGACATTGTCTCCCCTCCCCTTTTCATCAAGCGGTGGGCGTCTTCGAAGAGTTGGTGAGACTGCTGGCGGTCTCGTCGGCCGGCAGCCCCAAACTTCCTTCTCGGTCCCCTTTTTGGCCGGGAGGCAGTGCGTAAACAAAAAAAGGGGCTTTAAAGATGTTCATAGGATCCCCATACACCTTGAAGAAGCTTGTGGCAGGGTATTTAAACAAAATTATCGTGTTCGATAAAGGCAGGTTTAGACGTAGGATCTAAATACATCTTTAGAAGACACGCTTAAGCTATCATATTTTTTTATTTTGGTCCATCGCTCATCGTGTGATAGACTTTGCTAAAGGTGAATAATAATAAATAAAATAAAAGACACCCATTGCCTTCAATAAATTATTATTGTCATATTGTGTCCATAACACAGCAAAACGCCTAACACAGACACATATTAGCAGTAATTTAATTTATGTTTAATATGACTTCTATATAATATTTGGTATTTTGAAAGACTAAATTATACTTACACGATTTATTACTGTTCTTCTTAAACAGTAAATTATTTTGAAATGAACATCAGTACCTTCAAACCTAAACTTTCAAAAATTTATCAATATTAATTTCATAAGTTGTATACAATGATCAACGTCGCAATAATCTTTTTACATCAAGCTTCTAAAATGGAATGTAGTTATAAAGTATGCTTACATTTTTTTATAAAATAAAATAATTTTATCAAAAATCTTAAAAAGTTTATCTTAACACGTGTGAAGTCTTAAAGTAGTTTATATTAGAACAGACATGATTTAAAGCAAAATATGATTACGATGCGCATCTTTTGAGCTAATTGTAGAGTTATCTATCATATAAGTCAATATCCTCATAACTAAAACTTAAACTTAACTTGTCAGCTGGCTGTTTCGGCATTTTACAATTTTCGCGTTAGTTGGCAACCCAACAAAAAATTCAAAGTATAATATTATTAAAAAAAAAACAAAATTACACAGCTCTTTTTAAATGCATTACATTTAAACTTACAAGCTATACATTAATAAATATGCTTCTCCACATACATAATGTATACGTAATAAGCACGAAATTAATTATTCATCACAAAAAACTGCTGCCTCTCTTGCCAACTTGTATGTGGCTATTGCGATTCGCATAGAATGTTTGAAATTATATGACTTGGACAAAACATTATAATGTAGAATAGATTATTGTCGAATGCAACTTGAATTTCGGTGCTATTTTTGTACTGGCGACTTTGTCGAAGTTATTATTTCAGCAAAATTTACTTTAAGAAGTAAATGTTTGATATTTACCGCAAGTTAATATGGAAGAGACTGGAAAAGTTGTAATTTCAATTTATGCATAAATATGACTTGACAACAATCAATAACAATTATTTTATTACCCATTATCAAACTTACAAAGATATTCACTGGATGGTCAAACATTTTATGGTCTTGTCATATAACACTACTTTTTAACGTTTAATAGCCAACGGAACATAATTATCAAGCGTCTTCTGTCCGTCTGTCCGGCAGCGGATTATATTCCATAAGCTGTGATACATATGCTCAATACGTTTTATCAACAATTATCAACTTAAATATAAGAGAAATTTAATAATTTTGGTTCAATCTAATTTTTGCGTCTGGCTCGCACTTCGCTTTTTTTATTTAGTTAGCTACATGAATATCCGATAGCACTTCAAAGAAATAATAATGTTTTCTTATACGTATATTCAACTCTATAGTAAAATTAAAATGTGAAGCAATTCAAAAACTGTTTTCTATGTACTACTTATAAAATCAAAAGCTTTAATTAATCTTAAAAAAACAACTCACAAGTAATAATAAAAGAGCGCAAACTATAATGTTTTGCGAGCGCTGCAATAATAACTTACTTAATATAAAAATGCAATAACTATTTGAACACAAAACTTTTAAAGCTTTGGCAAATAGCATAGAATTATTAATTTATTTGATTTACTGAGATTATAAAGACGTTTCTCTTGGCTGCGTTTACCGAAATGCTGCAAGATACAGGAAAAATGTCGAACCTGGCCACACATTGTTATTTAAGCAAATACTTTGACAGTAAGGGTTCTTACAGACGAACTGCAAGTTGTGAACGGCAGAGGCTACTTCAGCCGTCGCCATCTGTCGACGGCTGCCGTCGACGCGTCGGCGGCAGCAGTCAATACGTTGACGACTGCCGCCGACAGTTGGCGACGTTTGCAGTTGTGGCGTGTTTCGTCCGCCATTATGTCAGTCGACGGCAAATAGACCAAGAGTCCACAAAATGATTGCCGGAGACGAAATTGATGTTGAATTGTTAATTGTGGCAATAAAAAAAACAGTTTGTCTTTGGAATTATACGCTACAAGACTACAGTAATAAGATAATAAAAAATATAAGCGACATATTGACGGTTTCAAAATAGTTATTAACTTATCAAAAGAAGCGATTGACATTCGAAAGTAATTGAAAATTTTCAATTACTTTCGAATGTCAATGTCAATGTCAATTTCGTCTCCGGTGTTAATTTTGTGGACGCGCGACGCTTGCGCACTCTTGGTCTATTTGCCGTCGACTGACAAAATGGCGGACGAAACACGCCACAACTGCAAACGTCGGCGGCAGTCGTCAACGTATTGACTGCTGCCGCCGACGCGTCGACGGCAGCCGTTGACAGGTGGCGACGGCTGAAGTAGCCTCTGCCGTTCACAACTTGCAGTTCGTCTGTAAGAACCCTAAGAGTTGACACTATTATATTGTGTTGCCAGGTTTTCACAGTGGTACTATTTGATAAAAAAAAAAATTTATAAACGGAGCCTTGATTCTAACGCTTGCAATTTTTTAATCTCACGTGCCCAGAATTTCCTTTTCCAAAAAACCCTAGAAACTGGAACACAGCATGGCTTACTATTTGGCGCCTATTATGCCGCCTCTAATACTTTTATTAAACCAATAGCTTGACTCCACTTACGGGCCACATAATATGAGGTTATAATTACATTATACTAGAAGCCCACACTCGTATAATATGCGTCAAATATTTCACTATAATATGTAATAGTACAGTCGAAAAAAAAATTATTGTATCCATTTGTTTAAATATTACGACTATAAAAATCGTTTTGACATTTTGAGTTAGTGTGCTTTGAGAATGACAACCATAGTTGAATTAACCACTAAACATCTTTTGAATTGCAATATAAAACTACCTACTTCATAACTAATTGAAATCAGTATGGAATGGAAGAGTATTATATTATAATACCTATGTCTGTTACATACTGAACACATGGCGAGTATTACGACTCTTATTAAATTTTTATGCATTTTCAATTATAGGTACTGCATGACTGTTTTTATTCAACATAAGATAATTCTAATATTCTTATATTATTAATTATACATAGACATATAAATATATAAGCAACAATATGAGAGTAAACGCCGTTTGATTATGTCATAGCGGCAACGTCGCATTTTTCTGTCAAGTTTTGCAGATTTTCTATATCAAAAAGGTAAGGCTCCTAAAACTGAGAAGTTTTATAACTGTTGGACTGGCGTATATCCATATAATGCAGTCCATTAGCTAGAATGCGATTAACGCACAGTAAGTATTTTTTAAAATTTAAATGCTGCTGTAATACAATAGAGTTTATATTTCAGAAATTACCTCTGACACTTAGCGGCTTTCTAGCTAAAGGACGGCAGCATAGTTGTCAGAGAGTGTGATATGTTAAGAAAATTTGAACTTTAAACTTCACAGTTACGGTATTTTTATGGTTTTTATGGCATGCATAATACACATAAAGTTAAAGTCAACAACGTTGCCGCTCTGACGCAGACGTCGTCAACACTCTACATTACTCCAACAATTTTCGAATTTTTGGGATATGTTCGCTGTCATAAATGTTTTGAAGTTCACTGAAAAGAAACAAAACAGATTATTTAAATTATTTCATCATGAAAATAAAAAAATAGGTTATTTAAAAGCAATAAAAAATATCTAACTAGTTACCTTCATTTTTGGACGCACAGCCAAAGTTAATTTCTGTATTAAATGCGTAGCACATTCTGGAAAAAAAAAACGTTTTCGTAAGTTATAACAAAACTCAATGTGAATGGTGAAAATTTAAAACTTATTTAGGTACCCGAGAGAGACTAAGTGTTTAAATAAAAACAAATATAACTAAGTATAGGTACCTAACATTTTATTACTAAGAAATTTAATGAGAATAACAACTAATAACTACTCGTAGTCAAAAATGAGCAAATATTTATGAATTATTTAATAAACAAATCTATAGATACCAATAAATTAGAGGTGAAGTATGTACGCTGTGTGTGTGTACTAGTGATGGAATGCAGGGCCCGCAGGCGGGTGGTGACGAGGCTGTGTACTCACTAGTGAGGGGATGCAGGGCCCGCAGGCGGGTGCGGGGATGCAGCAGCAGCAGGTAGACGGGCGCGGCGGTGAGGATCATGAGGCAGCCCACGCCGGTCTCCGCGGGGGACGCCACCGCCGGCACCGCCACCACCAGCACCGTGCAGATTATGTATATCACTGCGGCGACAACCACATTATTACACGACTGCTCATAACAACATTATTTGTAGCACTAAACATAACATCATTGTCAAATTATTGGTAGCATTCAAAGCGCCATATTTGCCATAACACGAGCAATAGAGCGTGTATCGATTATAATGGCGCTTTGGATGTTATCTACTATATGATGCTGATTGACATAGTTATAGCGTATTTCATTTCAATCTAAAAAATTATATGAACTAACCAATTCAAAAACGATTACTTCGTATTTACGTACATTTGAATAAGAACTCCAATTTACATTTCAAAGAACCATACATTGTTTTCACAAACCGCAGTTTAACTAGCTATTTAAAAACATTATCTTTGTTTAAAGGTGAATAGTTATTATGAACAGAATTACTTAGCACTAAAATCAGCCTTAGTCCTCAATGTAAGAGAGACAACAGAGGCTCCCAAACTCCAAAATAAATCAAATCACAATATTTCAATTATAAATATGGGAAGTCGTTTATATATAGCAGCAATAAGGGGCCTAGGTTTGACCCTTGCGGGACTCCCATAAATATACAGAAGTTAGACTATTTAACAGCACATTATGCAATTTTTCATTAATTATACGTCTTCTTTGCGTATCAACGGTTAAATCTCAATCTACGTCTTATTAAATAAGTTTCTAAATGAAAAACCTATCTTCGACACTATCAAAAGCCTTCGCAAAGTCACAAACCATATTTGGTGCGTTATTTTTTTATAATATTTTACACACATAAGACACATTCAGTATGTTTAAGTACAATTTGATCGTTGACATATTACATACCATGATGTTTCAGTTTTGGATTATAGTATGTATCGTTCAAAAATCTAATCTACAATTAATTAAAAGTTAAACTATTAAGTGCAGGTATACTTCAAGGAAGCATTTTACGGCAACTATTTTTGTCAAGTACATAACTGAAATTATAAGCCATTCAATGTTTTTTGCATTAAGTCTCAAACTTTGAAATATGTAGAAATATTTCATAATTCAAAATCTTTAATTATCACAAAAAGAGGTATAATTTATTCAATTCACTATGGTCTTATAACTTCTCAAATTATTATTACGTTAGGGAGCAATCATAAAATTGCGTTACATTAAGGTAATGTTTTTAGTAAAATCTTACCTGGGAAGAAAAGGTTGACTTTGATTGGTCTCTCTAAATCTGGTTTCGTATACCGCAGCACAGGCAAGCATACTACAGCAGCGCCGATACTCAACTGTAAACCAAAAATTGGTATTTGAGAAAATATTATAAATGTGTGATGTGCAGAAAATTCTATATCATCTTCTTTATTCAAATAAAAGATGAAAACCGCATCAAAATCAGTCTACTAGTTTAAGAGCTTCGATGCCACAGACAGACGCGTAAAACTTATAACAACTTTCTTTTTCGTAAAAAAATGGACTTTTTATAGTAAATCTCCTCCTGTTTTAGTGGTTCGGCATTTAGTATTAAAACATTTTTTGCTAGTTCTTATTAATAGGTCTGATTAGTGGTTGTCGTTTTGGTAGGAGCTGGAACATCAGAAAAAGCTAAAATATTGACCATTATTTACGTCACCATACACCTAAATCTGTTGTAATATGACATGTTGTGTTTTGCCGTCCGTCCGTGCCGGTCCCCTTGTTTTTCAATGCAGTATAAAAGTTACAGTATGTTACTTAATGATAATATGTTGAAGAGTGCTGAGCGAGACTTCTTGGCGGGAAAGTGAAGCGACATGTCTGCAGTTTTGTTTTATTTTCTAAAATTTGTGATATTTCTAACATTAATGTGAAATAACGGTGTATTATTAACCGTTAAGTGTTTGTGAATATACATAAGTGTTGGTAAATCAAACAAAGCAGTAATAATAATAATAATAATAATAATAACTTTTTATTTGCACAAACATGGTATACACAGATGATATATTTGATTTACAAGAAGCGCATGTTTCGCCATCACAGTGGCATGCAAAAGTTTAAAATAATGATGATAAAATGCAATGTTATGAATTATTCAATTTTAAATAACTATTTGCTTCAAGCGGTTTTAAGTCACAATAATAAAAACAATAAAATACAATGTGTCAATAAGTAAAACAATTAAAGAATGTTTACATTACATAAGAGATAAATTTATCAAATTAATAATCAAGTCATCATGTCAAGATAGAAAATAAATAAATTAAAGAAATATAAAATTGTATGTCAATTATGAAAATATTCTGATAAATTGTAAAAACAGTTCTCAATCAGCCACTGCCGCAAAGCATTGATGAACGAATTGGTAGGTAACTGCCTAATATCTAAAGGGATCCTGTTATATACTTTGATAGACATGGCGTTACAGTTTTTCTTGAAAAACGCACTGGTACCTGTTGGTGCTACAAGCCGAGTTTTGTCTCTCAGGCGTAGCTTTGGATTTACTACATCGTTACGTTTGAAGAGTTCCGAGTGGTGTCTAACAAAAATGCCCATTTCCAAAACATATAAACCAGTTAAAGTGAGTAACCTCAGCCTTTTAAACAGAGGTCGACAGGTTTCAAATGGTCCGACTCCACATATTGCTCTCAAACACTTTTTTTGTAAAACAAATGCTTTATGTATATCAGGAGAGTTTCCCCACAAGATAAGTCCGTACCGAAGCAACGATGCAACATACCCATGATATGCGGTCAGTGCTGATCCTTTCCCAGCAGTATACCTCAAGCGTTTAAGAGCGAATATAAACCTACTCAGTTTTGTACATAATATTGAAATGTGCGATTTCCAGTTACAGTTATGATCGAGAGTAATACCAAGAAATTTAGTTTCCTTAACCTCGTGGATTTCCTGGCCCTGACAAACAATGTTGAGTTTTGAACAATTTGTCTTATAATTTGAAAATTGAATATATGATGTTTTTGATATATTAATGCACAGCCCATTTCTTTGTAGCCATTTGTTTATATTTTCTACAGCCAAATTAATTTCTAGGCTATCATTAAATTGTTTATTTCGATTTGGTATAATAATCGAAATATCATCCGCAAATAGAACAGTCTGATAATCCATCGACTTTGGCAAATCGTTGATATAAATTAGAAAAAGAAGTGGCCCTAATACACTACCTTGTGGAACACCTTGATTCTTATATAAAAATTCTGATTTGTAAGAAACTAACTCATTGTCGGTATTAATTTTATTGATTTCTACACATTGCATTCGATTTAAGAGGTAACTTGTGATCCAGCTTAGAGCTTGTCCTCTAATGCCGCACCTTTCACACTTTCTTAACAATATTTGATGATCCACAAAATCGAACGCCTTACTCATATCAAAAAATATTGATACTACTGGGACTTTCTTGTCTACATGGTCGACAACAGTTTTTACCAAAGAATATGCCGCAAGTGTTGTTGATTTGTTCTTTTGGAATCCGTTTTGTTCTTTTGCTATGATATTATGTTTTTCGAGGAATCCTGTAACCCGCTTTGACATTGCTTTTTCGAATATTTTTGAGACTATAGGAACCAAGGTAATGGGACGGTAATTTTTCATGTCATTTCTATTATTTTTCTTATATAAGGGAATAACTTTTGATCTTTTCAGAAGATCTGGAAATTTGCCTTGAGTAAACGATATATTTATTAGAAATGACAATACTGGTGCAAGTATATCGGCGCAGGTTTTAAATAAAAACGTTGGCAGTCCGTCTACGCCCACTGATTTTGTATTTTTCAATGATTTTATGATATTTAGAATTTCCTGTTCAGAATAAGGCATTAGAAACAAGCTATTACTCAAAATCACACTATTAACATCACCACTGTCAACTTTCATAGAACAATTAGTATTATTAATTGAATTTAAAAAATATTCATTAAATGATTTAGCTATGTCATTAGAATCAGTAATTGTCATATTATCTAAATGTATACTCTTTACTTCGTCATAGATCTTAAAACTATCAGCTTTACCTTTAATAACGTTCCAAGTTGCTCGACATTTATTTGAAGCATTTGTTATCATTGCATTATTATAGTTGCTCTGTGATTTGTTGACACATTTACGTAGCAATTTAGCGTAGTTCTTAAATTTAAGTTTGCCTTCAAGTGTTTTATTTTTAAAGTAAAAAGATCTAAGTTCCCGTTTAACCAAACTAGATTTTTTAATACCTTTTGTTATCCATTTTGGTCTTGAATTGTTCATATTAACTTTGACCCTTTTCTCTGGGAAGCAGAGATTATAGTATAAGCATAAATCTTCATGAAACCTATTAAATGACTTGTCTAAGTCATATTCGCTGTCGTAGACATCACTCCAACTAAGGTTGGAAATGCACTGTCTAAACTTCTGCATGTTTTCTTTACCGTATACTCTTATTGTTTTATACCAGTACCTTGTCATGGGGTTTCGAGTTTCAGGTATAGTAAACTCGAGAGTTTGTGCGGTATCGTGATCTGAAAGGTGCAAAGGGTGAACATTTCCTTTGGCCTCCTCAATATTACTAGCGAAATGATCAATGCAAGACTTCATTCTGGTAGGAACATTTATGTGTAATTTTAAATTATACGTAGCTAGCAAAGACTTAAGTTCCTTAGAAATCGCGCTGTCTCTAATCGTATCTATATTAAGATCACCGGCTAGAATGATCTTCTTCTTATTGTATCTCGTGACTTTATACAAAAGCATATCTAAGCATTTCATAAATTTGGTGAGATTATTATTAACTGGGATTCTATATACGCAGATTACAATGCAATTAAAAAATGGTATGTCAATAGCACAACTTTCAAAATCTCTGTCTATGGATAATTCAGAGCATATAGATATTACTTTGAAACCTATCGATCTCTCAATCATAATACAAACTCCACCACGTTTCTGATTTCTGCAGAAAGATGATGCCAACTTAAACTGCTTAAGCTGAATATTATTCTCACTTCCCCTTTTGACAAATGTTTCAGAAAAACACAGAACATCTATCTTCTTATTATTGACTGAGAAGTCATCAAGACAGATCTCAATTGAATCTAATTTATTTAATAAACCTTGTATGTTTTGATGAAATACGTTAACAATATTATTATTGAGTTTCGGGGCAACTGGCACGAAAAAACTTGTCAGTGCAACATCACTTTTCAAATTCTCCTCAAGGAGTCCATGTGAGATCTCAGTATGGTCCCACATCTTTACTGAGGACTCAAGGGGCTTTAGGGGAGGGTATCTCATTTACCATTTATCATCTGTATCATCACTCATTTTCATTTACTATATATATTATTAATATATCACTTACTTGACACTGGCTAGATGTGCTAGACGCACGAAGCCATTATATAAAAGAAAAAAAAAAGAGTGCTGAGCTCGGGATAAGAAAATAGAACAATAGACGGCGTTTGAAATCTGTAAACTAAGTATAAGGCGACATGATGTGGTGGTTATAGTCCAAAACCTAAAAGCAAATCGGCACACATCTACCTCCGCCAATCCGCTCTGGGCCTGCGAGGTGCAATAACTTGAATCTCTTACACCTTGGTTGGTGAGAGAGAGTTCTTTATAGTGGGACGTTCATAACCAGTGATGATGATGACGATTCCTCATTTGTGGATGCGGATGCGAATATCAGTAACACCCTTGATATATCCCTTTTCAATAATTGTAGCAAGGATTCTGCCCACCCAAATTGGATACTAGGGCGTTATTTAAAGCGTATATGTTTTTTTATAAGTGTTAGTACATACCCAAGTAGCGAAGCCGACATAATTGATGAGCGCGTAGATATCGCTAACGGTAAGGTAGAGGAGCGACAGTAGCGCCACGGCCAGAACGGCGGGAGCTGGAGTTGCACGTCGTGACACCATCGTCAGCATCTCTGGCATCTGACCCGCTGCCGCGCCCGCGTAGAATAACCTGCGTGTAGTGGGGTTATTTTAATGTGCGCTTCTCTCCAATAGATGGCGTTGTGGCTTATTTAATCTCGAAATAATTCCTGGCAACAATGCATAATAGTGTTGCACAGAAGTGATTGTGAATAATGGCCCCACGTTGGGCGCCAAATTGTAGTGTTAAAGGAAAATAATAACCATGAAGATAAAAAACTAAAAAATATTATGATTAGTGGGTAGTGGGTCCACTGGGTTTTTTGTGGACTTTTGTTAGTTGTACAATACTGTCGTACATCATTTTGACCAATTACAAGATTGAAAGGGTTTGGATAGCGTTTGCAATATAATACAAAGCGAAAAAAAGTAAGTTGGTTTACGACATCACATTGGAAATTTAATAAATTGACAGTGTTCTTCTACTACATTGTGCATGTATTATACATATAAACCGTCCTCTTGAATATACCGCTTGAATATAACCGTATCAAAATTCGTTGCGTAGTTTTAAAGATTTAAGGATACATACACACATACAGACACCGGGAAGCGACTTTGTTTTATTCTATGTAGTGATTAATAAACTGACGTGCCCAATAAACCAACGTGGGACACGGACCCACATGCCACTTATAATGAAAAATCGTCTTAGAATGTAGAATCTTACCTAGAAGACGTCAGCAACACTCCGTTGACCGCTCCGAAGGTGGAGGCTGCCACGAAAAGCGGGATGGAAAGCGCGAACCATCCGAACAGCCTCTCCGCAAAAGTCACTGCTACAGCCGCTGATCCGAGGACCTGAATGATACAAACAATAAATTACACACTCGTTGTGACTTTCTTTTTTGGTAACTACCTCATTGGGCGATCTTGTGAAGGCAGCGAGATGCCGGCGGATGCAAGCGGCACAAGGTCGATCAACGCAGAAAACTATTGGAGATATGTTGTCATTCACATGTCCTTCAGCTCCTCGATTATGAAGATCAGCTAGCTCACTGCTGAACATATGCATACCCAATAGTCCACTACGTCTCCACCCTGACCAGATCATCCGTCTATCGGGTGGGAGGCTGTCCTCTACCACTCTTCCCGTTCGCTGTAGCACTGAAGAACCTTAACGACCCATTAGTCAATGGTTCTTTGAACTATTACCTTATCTACTGCCACCTCAATTCTCTATACTGGTCTCTATAACATACCTCAGTGGGAGAGAGCGTGGTGTAGAAGGCAACGTTAGTGAAGGTGTAGACGACAGTGACCAGGGTGCACGAGATGGCAATGGCCAGAGGCAAGTTTCGCACCGGGTCCTTCAGCTCCTCGATTATGAAGTTCAGATAGTTCCTAAAGAGCAGAGATGGAGAATTTTATTTTAAAAATATATGAAGGTTGTAACTGCAATATGGAAGTTGATGGAGAGACTACTACAACAAATGGCAACCAGGAAGTAGACAGTGACATTGTGGAGAAGGAAAGTGAAAAGAAAACGGAAAATAATAAAATTGACGATGAAAAGAAAGTAAAAGAAAGCGAAAAGGCAGAAAAGGATAGCGGCTAAAAAGAAAAAGAAAGCGACTAAAAGAAAAAGTAAACGACAAAAAGGATAAGGAGAAAGAAAAAGACAGTGAAATGTGAGAGAAAAAATAGGACAATTAAAACTTATTAAAAAAAAACAAAGGTAAGGTTTTGTTCCGAGTCCGCATACCATATAAGACTTATTAAAAAAAAACCAGGGGTAAGATTTGGTACTGAATCCGATATCGACTCTTAAAAGGCGCTATTCGAAAATATAACCGGTTTTTAACGAAGCAGTGTTCTTGCAAACAAATATTATATGGGGATCGAACTCGCGTCCTATGGGGTGTAAGAACAGGTAAACCAACCTCTGTGGCATCTCACTTGAGTTAACGACAACATACAGTTTTGAGAAGCGCTCATTATAACACACAACTATTTTGGTGATAGTTTACGACAGCTTAGTATCGCGAAGATACAAGCGCTATTCAATAAACATTCGTTATGTGCACATTTATGATAATACATACAATCACGGCTCGGAACTGGCACTTAGATTCACTTATACCTAATTTTTATTTATTTGCATGTAAGTGAATCTAAGCTTCGTGATTTCAGTGTACTAATATTTAGTTTTTTTTTTAATTAAAAAAAAATATTTATTTCATAAACTATTATACATAGTACTTGAAAACGTCATGATTATGAATGAAAAAAAAACAATCGAAATAATATTACACTAAATCACGAAGCTTAGATTCACTTACATGCAACAAAACAATTTAAAAATAAAAAATAATTAAGTGTAAGTGAATCTAAGTGCCAGTTCCGAGCCACCGCTCTGTAAGAAGAACTGGCAAGTAACTCACAGGCTATGCTCTTTTAAATATGTCCATTAGTTTGGTACTAGAATTACAATCTTCATTTGTCTGTGTAGCTATACAATGCAATATCACATAACCTTAACAATATTTATGTTTTTAAGTCATTCATATTAGAATAGCCTGTATGAAACGGCAGTTTAATCCCAAGAATTTTTATCTGCCATATAGTCTTTCATAGAATAGTATCCCTTTGAAGACAGCTTGTGTTTTATTGTTAATTTAAATTTATTTAGGCTCAATTGCTGTATGTTGCTTGGGATTTTATTGTAGAATCGCACACATTGACCTTTAAAAGATTTATTTATCTTTTGGAGCCTAGTGGCAGGTACAACTAATTTATGGTTATTCCTTGTGTTTAGGTTATGTTTACAGCTTTTCTTACTAAATTGATCAGTATTCTTATGTACATAAACCAGGTTATCATAAATGAATTGACCGGCCACTGTCAAAATACACATTTCTTTAAACTTTTCCCTTAGTGAATGTCCACACGGGAGATTATAAATTGCTCGAATAGCGCTCTTCTGCAGCACAAAGATAGTTTGAATGTCTGCGGCACAACCCCACAGAAGAATACCATAGGACATAACACTATGGAAATAGCTATGATAAACTAGCCTAGCTGTTACAACGTCTGTTAATTGGCGAATTTTCTTTACCGCGAATGCTGCAGAGCTAAGTCTACTCGACAATTCACCAATATGTGGGCCCCACTGTAGCTTAGAGTCTAAAGTAATCCCTAAAAACTTGGTAGTATCCACAAGGGTCAACTCATCCTCCTTTACCATAATAGTAGAGTTTGCCTGTCTGACGTTAGGCGTCACGAATTTAATACATTTCGTTTTAGCCCCATTTAATAGCAAATTGTTAACGTCAAACCAGTGCACCACCTTCGAGATCGCACTGTTTACTTCGTCTAAATTCTGATTTCGTTTTAACTTAAACAATAATGATGTATCATCAGCAAACAAAACTATCTCGTGGTTTTCTTTAACAAAATATGGCAAATCATTAATATAAATCAAAAACAAAAACGAACCGAGAATCGAGCCCTGCGGTACCCCCATTTTTACAACAGACCCCTGAGATCGCTTTTCATTAACCTCAACCCTTTGAATTCTATTACTTAGTTATGAAATGAGAAGATCCAATGCGGAGTTTCTTATTCCGTAATATTCTAATTTGTTTATCAATGCTTCATGAGGAACACAGTCAAAAGCTTTGGACAGATCGCAAAAAACACCTAAAGCGTCCAAAGAATTATCCCAAGCATCAAATATATGTTTTAAAAGCTCAACACCTGCATCGGTTGTAGAGCGACTCTTAGTAAATCCAAATTGTTTCGAATGCATTAATCCATTTTTATTAAAAAATATTAACATCTGGTTGTAAACAAGTTTTTCAAAAATTTTACTAAATGTAGGCAGCACTGAGATAGGTCCAAAATTTGTTGGGTCTGTTGTACTGCCCGATTTAAATAATGGAATGATTTTACTTTCTTTCATTAAAACGGGAAATTTGCCGCAATCTACACATTTATTAAATATTAGAGCCAAACTGTGCGCCACCGAAACAATGATAGGCTTGGTAACTACGATGGAATTGCCCCAGAGGTCTGCAGCTTTCTTAACATTAAGAGTATTGAATGTCTAAATTATATCCATAGATGTAACATGACTAAACGTTAAATCTACTGTACATATATTCACGTTATCTTTCAAAATAGACTCCGCTAAAGTGGGCGAACAATTTAAAGCTTTTGTGATAGACACTGGAATATTAGTAAAAACGTTTTCGAAAGCATTGGCTACATCTAAGTCAGATGTAAGAGTTTTTTTATCAATATTGAGTTTAAACTCAGTATTATAATTAAGTATTAGTAAAGAACTTGTTACTTTTACACGATTAAATTGATTCTATAAATCTTACCAGCCATTGTAAGCGAACAGCCCCGAGTAGAACGACAAAGCTATAGAAGTAACGTCACTAGTCGTGCCTTCGAACGTGAAATGTTCCACTTTTCCTGTAAACACAAGCACAACAATTCATTGATTGAGATGAAAAACAAACTAAAATTTATGAAAACTATTATAAAGCTAAAGAATTTGTTTATTTGGTTGGCTGAAAGTGCAAATCTCAGAAGCTACTGGTTCAATTGATGAAATATCCATCCATCAGCAAATGACCGTTAATTGGTTATGCCAGATAAAAATATACTTCAATGTTAGTTCTTATTAGGGCCCAGGGTCTGCTTATTGATCTAACCAGGTTTGGCTGAACTTAGTTATTACATGGAGCTGCTACCGTCTGACCTCCGCAACCTAAAGATAAACACCATTCTATGGTTAAACCAGCTGTCAGGATGTTAGAAGGCACTGACTTCCTAATAACGACTGCCATAGATGTTCATGGCAGGCGGGACCAACGGCTTAACATGCTTTCCGTGGCACGGAGCAAGCGATTATTAAGCACATAACTTTGAACTCGATACCCTCTGAATTTGAAGGCGTAGCCTCGCCACTGGGTTATATCCGCTTGTTCCCTTCGTAGCTGTGTTTAGGGTTAATTTTAGTTGGACTGTACTGAGGACTCAAGGGGCTTAAGGGGAGGGGATCTCATTAACCATTTATCATCTTTATCACCACTCATTCTCATATACTATAATTTATATGATATTAATATATCTCTAACTTGACACTGGCTTATTATTTAAAAGAAGAAGAAGAAGAAAGAACTAAATTCTAAGAAATTGATTTTAAATTGAGTCCCGACTCTTGAATGGTTACTAATAGAATTGGATCTTGTCTAGTTATGTGGGCGAAGAGCTAGTCACCTTTTTCCCTTCGACACGTATTATTTAAAGGCGTCTGCGCTAAAAGTGAACATTGCCACAACTAATATGTAAATTCTTTTTAATTGATATTAAAAAACTTTCTCATCATCATCATCATCTCAGCACATTAACGTCCCACTACTGAGCACGAGCCTCCTCTCACATATCAAGGTGTGAGGGTATTGGGTCATACTCCACCACGCGGACCCAGTGCGGATTGGCGTAGGCAAGTGTCCTGCTGTTAGAGTTTTTAAGCCGCCCATTAGGCATCTGACATGGCTTAATGACTACCACATTTAGTGATAACCGGGACCAACGGTTTAACGTGCCTTCCGAAGCACGGAAGCGCTCGATATCAAATGCCACACAAACGGTCACTCATCCACGGACTGACCTCTGTAAACTCTGCTGTACTTCGGTGATCATTTCCGACCACCGAGCACCGCAGAGCTACGAGCGCTTCTGCCTACCTTAAATCGGATATATGGGCGTTAGATTATGTATATCGTCAGCCAAAATTTCAAACGGCTTATGTCCTTTTGACCTAACTTTATAGGAGGAGGTACTGTTTATTTTTCATAGTAAAGGCACTAATTGAATATAGGTGCGATTCCAAATCGTACATTACTAATTATATATAAATTTATGGGATTTAAGAGATATTCCAATCGATATAGACTGTGAGTTTCTTGCAGTTCCTCTTAAACAGCGGTTGCTCGGAACTGGCACTAAGATTCACGTACACTTACATATATTATTTTTTTCTAATTTTGATGTTTTCAAGTACTATGTTTTTAGTACTATGAAATGAATATAAAAAATAGTTTAAGTTAAGAAGTCTCAAAATTTTACATTAGATGGCATTAAAAGTCATATTTTGTATTTTTTGGAGTTACTCAGTTTGAAAATTAAAGTGACGATGTATCATTATTAGCCCAAGTAAGTCTTTTGATGAACATAGGCCTCCTTCATGTGACCGATTGTAGGCAATTTATGTATGAACTACATCCGTCATCGATCCCACGGAGCACGATATAAAGTATCTGAGACTCAATCAGTAATATAAGGGGCAACTAGTTACTGGGTAGATGTTTAGCGTAAGAAAGACGGGCGGATCGCGGCAATCATCTAATATAGGAGTCTGCGCCGTCTTCCGGCATCAGCTGGGGACAGCACAGATTTAGAAAGGTGAAACCAATTGCGGGGCTTTTGATTTTATTCTTATTTATTTATTCATACAGTACATTGTACGACATATACATTCGAGCTATGTAACACAATACGTTTCAACCAATTTGATTGTAGGATAAAAAACATTATAATTAATGTTTTATCATTAGAAAATAATAAAATGGATTTGACGAATTTGGAATGTATTGCTTACATAAAAAAATACGATGATAGTACTCCTAAGGTTAATAGCTGGTAGCGGTATTGTTCGGAAGATTACATAACAGGCTCAGGAAGGAACATGGATGGTTTTAGTCCGTATAAGTCTGACAAACTCACTGACGTCTGAAGTCTGACGTCTTCACCCACGCACAGTGGGAGACTGTCATTTGGAAAACGGGGTTGATAATAATAGCTGAAATGAGTTTTTTTTTCTTTTAAATAATGGCTTCGGGCGTCTAGCACATCTAGCCTGTGTCAAGTAAGTGATATATTAATAATATATAATTCATAGTAAATGAGAATGAGACATGATAAAGATGATAAATGGTAAATGAGATACCCTCCCCTAAGCCCCTTGAGTCCTCAGTGAAGATGTGGGACTATACTGAGATCTCACATGGACTCCTTGAGAGAATATGAAAAGTGATGTTGCACTGCTTTGTTTGATTTACCAACACTTATGTATATTCACAAACACTTAACGGTTAATAATCCACCGTTATTACACATTAATGTTAGAAATATCACAAATTTTAGAAAATAAAACAAAACTGCAGACATGACGCTTCACTTTCCCGCCAAGAAGTCCTGAAATGAGTTTTATACAAAGGACCCAATTTGCACAGACAATTATGTTCCCACTTTAAATCATATTCCGTCTCTGTCGAACGCTCTTCGATATCAATAGCCGATAACGCTGGTACTGACAGGTTAATAACGTCATGATGTTAATAATGCCATTTCCTTCAAAGCCAGACGCGCACTAGTTACTACTTTTCGCCGCGCTGCGCTGTAGTGGCTTTGCCGTTTCATGCGCGCAATACATTGAAAAATGTTTGGTACAGTATTAAAGTGCTACATTATGCTGCAGCATTTGTATTGCAGTGCGAAATCATGCCGCAGCGCTTATATTAAAGTGCGACATTATGCCGCAGCGCTTATGTTGCAGTGTGACATTATGCGTTAGCGCTTATATTAAATTGCGACATTATGCCGCAACGCTTATATGGCAGTGTGACATTATGCCGCAGGGCTTATGTTGCAGTGTGACATTATGCCGCAGCGCGTATATTAAATTGCGACATTATGCCGAAGCGCTTATATTGAAGTGCGAAATTATGCCGCAGCGCTTATATTGCAGTGCGACATTATGCCGAAACTTGTAAATTATGAATAACTCATAGTGCGTGCCTGAACTAAGAAGTCAAACTTGACCTCTCAGAAACTTGGTTTAGGTTATTAAAAGAAGGTATTTATGTCATTTGTTTTAAGAGGTCAGAATCTCAAAACTTCTTACAACTAAGTTCAGTTCCTTTTAAGGGTTAACGAGGAATTGTAATTTCGCCATGTCCGCCCGCAGCTTAGCTCTACTTAGAGTTATCATGATATTTATCTTTGGTTTTTATATTCTTTTTCTACTTCTCGCTATTTATGATGTTCGACATTGACCAGTCTTGCTGTTTACACATGTGGTGATACTGCCTATTTATACAATTTAGCCTGTAACATAATATGTCCCTACTGTATCTCTGTTTTGTGCGACTAAATCAACTTCAAAATAAACAATAAATGATACAAATAATCGACACGCACCGCTTAAGCTCTAATTACTGCTCATACAAAAAAAAAGAAAATGTGAACGTGTGGGCGTGTGTGTGTACATGTAAATTGGTAGCTATATGAGGCCTAACAGTCGTCAGTTCTTCGTGTTATGTTATGTTTCCGCCCACTATCAATTCAGCTTGCTAAGTTTTAGGGTTCCGTACCCAAAAAGGTTTAAAATACGGGACTCTATTACTAAGACTCCGCTGTACGTCCGTCCCGTCTGCCACCAGGCAAACCAACAACAACAACATATACTAAAAACAAAATAAAATAAATATTTAAGAGAGTTCCCATATCTTCTGCCATTTAAATAATGGCTTCGTGCGTCTAGCACATTTAGCCAGTGTCAAGTAAGTGATATATTAATTATACATATATAATTCATAGTAAATAAGAATAAGTGGTGATAAAGATGATAAATGAGATACCCTCCCCTAAGCCTCTTGAGTCCTCAGTAAAGATGTGGGACTATACTGAGATCTCACATGGACTCCTTGAGAGAAAATTTGAAAAGGGATGTTGCACTGTTTTGTTTGATTTACCAACACTCTTGTATGTTCACAAACACTTAGCGGTTAATAATCCACCGTTATTACACATTAATGTTAGAAATATCACAAATTTTAGAAAATAAAACAAAACTGCAGACATGACCCTTCACTTTCCCGCCAAGAAGTCCGAGCTCCCATATGGGCCATATGTAAAACGTGACTTTTTTTGTTTTTTTTTGGCTCGATATTGATAAAGGCAATATATATTTAGTTCTTAACTCTTAGCTCTTTATTTACCATATGTTTTACCCTTTATGGATAATATTTCGAATAGAGCATTAGATTTAACAACAAATAAAATTCAGTACCGTTATTATGCATATTATTGCGCGAGTGCGGCTCGCACTTTGCTGGTTTTTTGAGTTACACGTCGACGACTATTAGTGAAATCCAAAACATGGCCATGATAGCAAATTCGATTGCTCGCTGCGAGTCTAATATATAAGTATAATTTTTATGCCATTTGTGTAAACATTAGGTTTACAGTATCTACATTTCAGTAGAAAATACCTACTTACATTCAAGGATAAAACTAAAAATGTGGGTCAGAATTGTTGAATAAATAAAGTATAAAGCATACACAGGTGTTTTTGACAACATCTAAAAATTAGTTTAATTAAAGTAGACAATGGTTTTCTACTATTATAATGCATTTTTTCGTTCGTTTTATTAAATCTCTCAATTATGTAAAAATCGGGTGTAAATGGTAAAAAAAGTATGTTTTTTCGTTATTTAGTATCATCTATAACACAATTTCTTAATAAAACTTATCTTGTAACTAAATAATTGGTGTTATTGTCACAAATTATATAATATAATTAATATATTCCTGTAGGGAGTGGATGGTACTCTCCACCAAAGGGAAGAACTTCCACCGGGCGAATGGATGTACCGGGAGCCGCGGCCCAACCGATGATGGTTGGGTGTTTGACGAGCTTAAGGAATTTCGTTTGCGCGATTCAGGATTCCATTCAACTTTTACGTTACGTTAATCGCTTGTACGGTGTCGCTACATCCCTTACACAAATTGTACCCGCTGGGGATTAGGGATAATGCAACCAGCAATTGACAGGTAAGGTTACGGAACTACCCTCATTAACTACGAACACGAACGAACTAAAATGGTTAGTCGTTCGAAACATGTGTATTCCCAGCATCTACAGTCCCGGGTATTTTAAATGGCATTTATGGCGTGCACTTGTCCCTGGATGTGCTCGTTTCACGGTATTATCATCAGCCTTCATTCTTCCACTGCTGGGCATAGGCCTCTCCAACGGCACGCCACTGTGCTCGATCTTCAGCTCTTCGTCTCCAACCGCTGCCAGCCGTTTTGCGCATGTCGTCGCTCCACCTAGCTGGAGGGAGTCCCACAGCTACTGTTTCACGGTATGCTGCGTTCTAATTTTTCTGGACAGCATCAACTGCTTTCCAGTAGGCAGTCATTATAATATTACGAGTCATATTGAGAAACTTACCCAAGCATAACTGGTAGATGCCAGCGGCGATGATGATGAACAGAGCCAAGAGCTTGGCGTACGTGAACCAATCCTGCACTCTGGTGGCGGCGCGAACCGACCAGCAGTTCACGAAGGTCAGCAGCACTGGAGGAAATACGTTGACTTATTATCCAGCTTACTATCTAATAGAACTACTAACATTAATGTTAGAATTAAGAATTAACCTATTGGCGTATTATGTAATAAATAAAATAAAATAAATTGTAAAATTTTACATTAGATTACTTAGATTAAATTAAGAAGAATGCTTTGTACGCTTCTAAAGGCCAACATAATTATATGTAATTTTGTGGTTGTGTGATGATTTTATATTTGTTTGTATGTTTAGCTGTTAGTAGACCAGTCAACAGGCCCAGGGGGCCTACCGCCGAGTTCGGTGGCAATCGATTATAGGGCAAAATGGATTTCGAATTGATTCTGTCGTACCGCCGAACTCATGGAAATCGAAACAAAATGGCGTTCTCCATTTACCTATTGCTCGTCACGGACTGAAGGTCATGAATGAGAGGTGGCTGTCGGCAGATTCCCCGGTACGGATTAATGAACGCAAAACAAAGTTTGATCTAGATGGATTACCGGTAATCCATCGAATTCGGCGGTAGGCCCCATGGTCCCTAAGCTTAAGTCTGGGAAACTGGAATCATGCTAAGATATGAAGACTATTTAGAAGAACTATCTCATATGGGAGGACTCGGTGATAATGATGAATAGAGTCAAGACCTTGGCGTGCGTAAACCAGTCTTGCACCCTGGTAGCAGCGACCGACCAGCACTTCACAAACGCCAGCAGCTCTAGTGGCTTGAAGTACTTAGTGCAAGCCTTAAATAACAGTTTTAAGGGCCTTAAAAATTGCTAGAGTGGATTAGTAGAGTAGTAAGAGAGTACAAAATGAGTTTAGCAGTTTGTACGGAGTGTAGTGAGGAGAGTGGCTATAGGTTAGGGCACTTTATTCAAAATTTACGTAGATGTAACGCCTTGTGATGTAAACTTTTGTACATCCAAAGATGATTCTTTTTGCCTCTACCCTTCATAGCACAGCAAACGTCAGAAGCGGTTAGCACATAGTAGGTCACAGAAAAATAGAATAGCACAGCAATCATCAGTGGCAACAAGCACAGAGTAGGATATAGAAACAGAGACTTACAGATGCAGCATGCCGCCAGCAGCCGCGTCGCATTCTCGGGGGGGTCGCACTCCGGGAAGATGGGCTTCAACACGTATACGCTGAATGTCAACGCCACTATTGCCTGACAAATAAAGAAGAGAATATTAAACATCATTCTCTTCAAACTTTTCATTTTGAGTGGCTGTGGTGTGGCTTTAACTAAAAATTATTTATTTCTTAAACTATTACATAGTACATGAAAACGTCAAAATTAAATATAAATATAAAAAAAACGTAATATTATTACACTGAAATCACAAAGCATAGATTCACTTATATGCAACAAAACAATTTAAAAAAACAAAAAATATTTAAGTATAGGTTCCGCTCTATAAGAAGAACTGGCAAGAAACTCAAATTTATCCATTAGTTTCGTACTTGAAATACAATCTTCATTTGTCTGTGAAGCTATACAATGCAATATAAATGCGTCTACCGTCTAAACTGTCCGTCAGCCAGCAGGTGGACCCCAAGATCTTGGTTGGAAGATTAAGCAGAGATAAATGACATGCGGAAGTATAGCATACATTTATTGGTGTTTCTTATTTTTAACTACTAAATTACATGTGTGTGCAAAGTTCTTATTTTGACATGACAAACATACGTCTCATATTTTTTTTAAACATTTTGCGTAATCAATTTGACATTTGTAATACTAATAATAATAAATAATAATACATTTTAATACTAACTAATACTACACCTCAAAAACGTTTAAGAGAAGAGCAAATTGTCTGCTTTTATAAATTTGTCCATTTATTATTGTAACTATTAACGTATTCACGCTACATACGTATAGGGATCCTAACAACATCAGAGGAGCCCAAGCCAACCGCACCTATAAGTGCTGCACCTGCTGATCAACAGAAGACTGGCGAACGTGACAGATCCCGGTTAGCGGCAATAGGTTCGCCACCTATTACGTGGGACCAATAATATAATTGGCGAACTGTGGGTGTATAATATGCCTCTGCCTATCCCTTTGGGGGAAGAGGCCTGAAAGAATGCATGTATGCTACATGCCTATTCATCTCTAATAATATGAGTTGCTCGACAGACAAATTTGTATTTGGTTAGCACATGTACTACATGAACGTGCCCCATGTTCTCACAGGGGTGGGCACAGACGATAAAGCGCCATTTTGTGCATCAAAGGCTTTGCCACGTGCCACGAATGACCGGCAGGCGTGATAACAGCAATATAGTCGCCCATGCGTTTTTAAAAATTTAATGTTTTTTTTTTGTTTGGCTTGTTTGACGGGTTGTTGAGCATTTCTTGTGTGGCATTGTAGGTTCTAAACGAATCGATAAATTTTGATGCGGTTTTTGAAAAGCTGACGTGATCGAAATGATTTTTAGCCACAACATATAACGATATTTTTGGGCGTTTCAAAGATGTTATCTTCAGTTGTATTTTTGTTAGCAGCGGTAAGGATCCTTTTGATCTATTTTTCGATTTCGAATTGTCCATTGGAGTTAGTAGTCTCCTGCGATACGACATAAAAGCACTGATCATGCCACAATATTTAAGTCGTAAAAATAAATCTAGTTCATGTGTTTCGTAATCCAATGCTGTGCTATTAAGCCTTATTGATTTTCTCCGATTGTTACAAACGTCACAGATTTGGTAATGTATTCAAAGACAAAGCAATATTACCCGCGTTGTTGATAAAAAAAGTGAGTTGATACGTTTCAGTTACTTAAGATTCTTTATTGCATTATTCTCATTTATTTGATTAATAAAAATAAATTTATATACAATAGAGAATAAAAGCGGATCTTAGAATTGTAATTTTAAAAATGTCTAGGATAGAAGATAAGCAACAGTTTGTTTCGTAAAATAACAGACGAATTTGCTTTAATCTAACTTGATCCTTTGCACAAGTATTTAAATTTTATTCAAATTCATTTTATCACCCCCATTACCAGGTCAAATTGAACGTTATTTCCTGTGAAAAGATTCGATAAAATGAATCCTATTTGTAGATCAACAGCGAATACAATTTATTTGACACTAGCAGTCGCTTAGTCCTACTTTAATGAGGTACAATAAAATACAATAGTGATAAATAACAGTTTCAGTCAATATTGGCGCCCGATGTGGGGCCGAATTTGAATTGACGTTTTTATACTCTGACTACTAGCGTAGTTCGATTTCTCTGAATCTTCTATATGTACTTTGTTATTTTTCAATTTATAATGTTCTATGGAGCGGAAGGACGTTCTAGAGATTTACTGACAGAAAACATCAATTTTCCTTCTTGAGCTCTTTAAGTCCCGGGGCCCCGTCAACTCTTTCGACCATTTCCGACGTTAGTTACTAAAACCTTTATTTTACTTTTCCTCTTCGAACATTCCTGGAATGGGACGCAACTGTAAAAAAAACCTTTGCAGAGCAACAAAAATTCTTTACGCTAAAACTGAAAAAGCCCGCTTTGAGCCTGCTTGTTGTCAGAATTAACCAAATTATATTATTTCTAAATAAGTTACTGGATACCAAGTCCAAGAATTGACGGTTTGGAGGTGAAATGGGTCACGCAATAGATTTTTTGTTCGGACCAATATTCTGGGTAATATTAAGCTTGAGTTAATGTGTTGTCCTTATCTATTTGTTTGTAGGTTTTCTTCTTCTCCCAAGTATACTATTTTTCAAGTATAGAAACCTACAATATCTCGGCTATCGATTCAAATCTGTCGATGATACTGTTTTTTACCTTTTTGGCCAGAAACTTTGAAAATTTGTAAACGTGCGAGACTCACCTGTGAGCAAGGACGGACTATCATGCACTCGATCCAAAGCCTGACGAAGGCCGCGAATGGTCCAAATGTCTCCATGATGTAGGCGTAGTCGGCGCCGCTCACCCGGATCATGGTGCCCAGCTCCGCGTAGCAGTAGGCGCCTATCTGGGGATGAAGAAATCTTTTGTATCACTTCTTAATAGATGGGGGCCAAAACACTTAAGGTCTTATTACAAAACAATGTCTAAATTTAGACCAGGTTTTAGACTAGTGCTGTCACTTTCATTCCATAAGATGAAGACAGTGACAGCACTAGTTTTAAACCTGGTCTAACTTTAGACATCGATTTGCAATAAGCCCCCAAATGTTTAATTAAAAAAAATAAGGACCAAAGTAACTTCTTTGATATTTTGACTATTAAATAACAGAGAAGAAACGATCTTGTGTACGGGTTCTATAGGCCCACCAGTCACGCCATGTAACCAGGTAGCCAAAAAGATTAACACAGTTTTGGTCGCAACGGAATGTTCGTTTGTTTCTAGAATAATAATAATAATTTATTTCTGTATAATAACTAGCCTAATTACATTATTTTACGAATAAAATAATCTGTTAATATCGTTGGAACATACCACCTATCAGCGCAAGAACTAAAACCTACGAGAATTAGGCTGTTTTTGTGTAAATTGAAACTTTTGCAATAATTCTATGTTTTAGTAACGGTAGTGTCAAATTTGTTACTTTTCTTATATAGACTGGCCATATCAATCTTCTAATGACCACAAATCTCTGTACAATATTTAAAACGATATATTTACATATTGTACTATTATTAGTACAATAAACCAGCTGTACCTTATATTTCATAGCAGTATACAAAATCGTATTACCTATTACGTCACTGGTAGCATATGAAAAGTAACTTGTGGGTGAAAACATTTTTAATTGAACATTACGCTCTCTACATTATCGCATATAATTACTGACCGAGTCATGTGCCATCCGTTGATAAAAATCTATTATAAACAACCCAAACCACATGTTGACATGCAGATAATAATGTTATTGGGACGGCAAGATTTCATTATTCTGTCATCAATAGTCCGATAAAATAATAAGATGATAGTTAATATTTGCTTTCAAGGTTGGCTATTTCCTGCCTTGTTGAGAAGTCTTATTCGAGAATCTATCTAGTTCGCAATAGTTCTATAGTTCCCAATGATATGAACACAAGCAGGAAATTAAATTCTGATAAGTTTATGTGCCCCAATCTTCGATACTCAAGCTCCTGTCCATAGAGAACAGGCGCGTGGTTATTAAGTTGTCAGGCTCGTTAAGCCGTTGGTCCCGGTTATCACTAAATGTAGTAGTCGTTAAGCCATGTTAGAGGCCTAACGGGCGGCTTGAAAAATTTTAACAGCAGGACGCCATACACCTGCCTCCGCCAATCCGCACTGGGTCAGCGGGGTGAAGTATGACCCAACACCCTCACACCTTGATATGTGAGAGGAGGCTCGTGCTCAGTAGTGGGACGTGAATGGGCTGCGATGATGATGATATTAGTTTTAATTTGCGTTTTTTTTTTACAAATACCTACATACAATAGTACTGCGATGTCTACACACATTTTTATAGAAAAAGATATTTCACCCGGTCACTTCGACCATAATCACGAAAATGCTGCGAAAATTGTAACTAAAACTGGTGGTCAATTAAGCTAAGGCTGTTTGGAAGCCGGCTGACGCGCCATTAGTCAAAAGTCAAAATTATTTATTCAAGTTTGGCTCACAAGAGTTCTTATGAAGGTCAAAACTTAAACTAGCGCGCCCATTCACTGCGGGCGGGAGCTTGGTCGTAAAAGAACGGGCAAGAAAATCGTCAAGGTTAGTTTCTTCTCCCGCCAGTTACAAGAAAATGTACTTAGTAGTAAAACAATTTGACATTTCACATTAAAAGTGGTATAGGGCTAAGGTCCTAATTATTTCATTAAATAAATTAATCTAGGTATACATCGTATAAACGTCGTCCTCTGATAAACCATATGGTACAAAAATCTCGACAAATTTTACGTTAAGAAAAATCTGCTCCCGTTTCCCAAGGGATAAAAAAAATGTGTGCCTCTCAAGAACCAATGTGAGAGGAATTCAGAACATACTCCAGATCCAGTGCGATCTGACGAAGGACGATATATATGCCAAAGTCATAATAGAACAAGCTATCTAGTCCGGCCTTATTATTTCTGCATTACTGCGAAGCCATTTAATAAGCCCCCTGAGACGTTCTCTAATATAATTTATTACCCCATAATGAGGAGGCGCAGTGGGGAAGATATGTTTCTTGTAGATAAATATTATGGGTCTTATTACAAAACAAGATCTAAAGATAAGCCAGGTTTAAAACATGCGCTGTCACTTTTCAATTGATAAAATTAAGACAGTGACAGCAGTTGTAAAAAAGTAAAAGTAAAAGTAAAAAAAATATTTATTTCATAAACTATTATACATAGTACTTGAAAACGTCATGATCACAAATGAAAAAAAAAAAACAATCGAAATAATATTACACTAAATCACGAAGCTTAGATTCACTTACATGCAACAAAACAATTTAAAAATAAAAAATAATTAAGTGTAAGTGAATCTAAGTGCCAGTTCCGAGCCACCGCTCTGTAAGAAGAACTGGCAAGAAACTCACAGGCTATGCTCTTTTAAATATGTCCATTAGTTTGGTACTAGAATTACAATCTTCATTTGTCTGTGAAGCTATACAATGCAATATAACATAACCTTAACAATATTTATGTTTTCAAGTCATTCATATTAGAATAGCCTGTATGAAACGGCAGTTTAATCCCAAGCATTTTTATCTGCCATATAGTCTTTAATAGAATAATATCCCTTTGAAGACAGCTTGTGTTTTATTGTTAATTTAAATTTATTTAGGCTCAATTGCTGTATGTTGCTTGGGATTTTATTGTAGAATCGCACACATTGACCTTTAAAAGATTTGTTTATCTTTTGGAGCCTAGTGGCAGGTACAACTAATTTATGCTTATTCCTTGTGTTTAGGTTATGTACACAGCTTTTCTTACTAAATTGATCAGTATTCTTGTGTACATAAACCAGGTTATCATAAATGAATTGACCGGCCACTGTTAAAATACCAATTTCTTTAAACTTTTCCCTTAGTGAATGTCCACACGGGAGATTATAAATTGCTCGAATAGCCCTCTTCTGCAGCACAAAGATTGTTTGAATGTCTGCGGCACAACCCCACAGAAGAATACCATAGGACATAACACTATGGAAATAGCTATGATAAACTAGCCTAGCTGTTACAACGTCTGTTAATTGGCGAATTTTCTTTACCGCGAATGCTGCAGAGCTAAGTCTACTCGACAATTCACCAATATGTGGGCCCCACTGTAGCTTAGAGTCTAAAGTAATCCCTAAAAACTTGGTAGTATCCACAAGGGTCAACTCATCCTCCTTTACCATAATAGTACAGTTTGCCTGTCTGACGTTAGGAGTCACGAATTTAATACATTTCGTTTTAGCCCCATTTAATAGCAAATTGTTAACGTCAAACCAGTGCACCACCTTCGAGATCGCACTGTTTACTTCGTCTAAATTCTGATTTCGTTTTAACTTAAACAATAATGATGTATCATCAGCAAACAAAACTATCTCGTGGTTTTCTTTAACAAAATATGGCAAATCATTCATATAAATCAAAAACAAAAACGGACCGAGAATCGAGCCCTGCGGTACCCCCATTTTTGTTTTGTTAGATTAGCCCCTTTATTGTTAGATTTCTCTGCCTTTTTAACTTTTCAAGGCACGGGTATCAATGCTCAGTGAAAATTCTCTTGGTTTTACGGGCTAATTTAAAGAGCAAAATCTGAAAAACCATTAGTTTTATCAATTGTAGCCAATTACGTATTTTAAAAAGTTACATATTCTTACTACCTTGTCATTCATCTCTGCATTCTCAGCATATTAACGCACACTTATGATGTTGCGTGTATATGCATCCAATCAAGATCTAAGGAACCCTAGCCAACCTCACCTGCAAGTGGTGCACCTGCCGATCAACGGACGAGGCTCTGGCAAACAATTAAGTTCCTACATTCATACATACGTCAGTCAACGTCAGTACAACGTGGGTTGCGGAGGTTAGGTTTTCTCCGACTAGTGTGAATACGCTGGGCCCTAAGTTCAAGTATAGGCCAACAGGGATAATGCTAGAATGCATAGGGAATTTAGATTTTATTCGTGATTACTGCCCCCAGATTTTATAACACCTTTATTAATTTACCATTAATCCGTTTACATTAAATTTCATTTAAATATTGATGTTGAGCGTTAGAAGATCTCGTCATATCCTATCATAATAAATAATTAAAATTCATTTATACATTCACATATACATTCAGAAGGGATATTATACGCCCACATTTCGCCAGATATATTGTAATTCCCACGTAATAGGTGGCGAGCCTTTTGCCGCTTATCGAGAACTTTTATGTTCGTCAGAACCTCGTCTGTTTATCGGCAGGTGAACCACTTGCAGGTGAGGTTAACTTGGGCTCCTTAGATTTTGATTGGATCCCTGTACACCCAACATCATTAGTGTGAGTTAATATGCTGAGATGAATAATGAAGTAGTCAGGACATTTTTTTAATGCTTCATTAGTTATAATTTAGTTCCTAGTGTGAACGTATGTGTGTGGGCGTATAATATGCCTCTCCTTCGGAGAAACAGGACTAAATGTATGTATGTATTGATGTTGGAGCGGTTGTTGCTGGTTGTTGAAGGAAGAGTAGAAGCCACTAACCCGCGCAAAAGGTCACCCATGGTATGATTGGATTAAATCAAGACTGCTAAGGGCGTTCCTATGCATGACTGCATCAGGAGCACAGAAAGCATTCAGCGTTTTCTTATAGAGTTTTTTGTTTAAGTACAATTTCTAAGACTTTACCTTATAAATTTTTTAGAACCTTTACTGGAAGTTTTATGAAGAATTATTGAGAGGTACTTTTAGGCACGGGCCTCCTCTCACAAATCAAATCGAGAGGGATTCAGATACTCTACCTCGAGGATCCAGAGGATTGGTGAAGCCAGGCGTTTTTTATGTGTATGTGCCAACTTTATCTCTGCGATGATTTTTGGGAACTTTTTCTGCAAGAAAGAACTTACCATACTGAAAACTCCAGAGGCAATCCACACCAGAAGACTGGCGTTGACTGATCCAGTATACTTGAGGACTCCGGTTGGGGACACGAATATCCCACTTCCAATGATGGACCCCACGATGACTGTGATGCCGTTGAGGAGCGACATCTTGGCTTCCAGGGCGCCATCGCTCTTGTTGTCTGCTTCCACTTCCTGGTCTGATTTTAAGGCTTCGCTTTCGCAGTCTTCTTCTGTGCTTTTTGGAGACCTGGGGACAAATAACATGATTTTAAGTAAGGACAGAAAAAATTGTACTATGTTACACTTAAATCTAGAGCTAAAATAATATTATTATTTGATATTGCATCACCCTGTATTATGCTGAAAAGGTAGTGGGAATAGTGGGATCACCAAAGGGCAAATATGTGAGTGATTAAATAATGCGAATATTTTTTTGGCTTCAGCAGCTTATTTATTTGAAATTTTATTTTTATTTTTGAAAAACAAGACCCTTAGGGATAACCCCGGATTTGTTTGTCTTTTTTAATGAATAATTGACGTATAAGCTGGAAAAGATTAATTTACATATATATCTGGGTGAATTTCAACAAGAGATTTTTATGTATCATTTCGGTGGGATTTTTTTATTTCAATGCAATCTATATATTTTTAGTGACAAATATTACTTTAGTCTATTTTATAACATTGTGCGTGAGTGGACATCAAATATTATCAAAACTTACATAAATATTTAAGGATAAAGTTTTAAGAGTCCACTGAAATTAAAAGTGTCCACCGAAATGATAAAAATGACCACCGAAATGATAAATCCACCGAAATGATACAGCTAAGAACAACCGTGCCCCCAGCCAGGGTTCCGTACTTTGTTAGGTTTGATTTCCACAAATTTTAGATAAACACTGAGACAGGACAGTACACAGTTTTTTTAATATCATCATTAATATACAGATATTACAGTTAGAATTATTACATATATCATTCTTTGAGGTTACAATAACCTCAAAGAATGATATTAATGTATATGTTAATGTATGTAATGTTTATTATGATATGAATGAATAGTTTCTTTACTTTTATAACCTTTGGTAATTTTTGTGGTTGTTGTTGTGTGAAAATGTTGGAAAACTTTATCGTAAATGCTGGTAACCTTAAATAAATATTTTTGCTTGTTTATGTACTAATACTAATTTACTTGATATATTTTCAAAAGAATCAACGTATCGCGATTAGAAAGCTTAAAGTTTCTGATTAATATGATGGTTGCATTTGTAAGTTATGCCATTAATAGTAATACCTAATGTCTACCTATTGCACTAAGAGAAAAATGCTAGGTATAATTTAGTTAAATTGGTAACGAGAGGAGAATAGTGTTTCTACAGGTATATCAGTAAAACTTCTAAAATTAAATCAACTAAATGAATAAGAAACATTATAAAAATATCTTAGTAGTAATAGCTTAGTACTTTTAATCCTTTTACATAAACGTATGAAACATAACAGAAACCTGAGATTGAGATCACTTTATTCTTAAATTACTACAACAATAGAGAAACGTACATATCTAAATAGAACAAAAAACAACAAAGTTTTGTTCTACCTATAACTATAATTCGCAATTATGTATAAGTAATTCTTATACCTAATGCGAATTATAGTTATTCCAATAAAACAGTCTTTCTGGGTACGTATTTACGAGTAGGTTCAAGTATGTAGCTTAAAGATTAATTTTTCATCATGTCACTTTAAATCACACAATTATTTCTCAAATTCACTAATCAGCCTCTTTTCATGACTATAAATATAGGTTTTTAATTTAGATATGTACCTAATAAACAAATCTTCTTTAATTATCACACCACAGCACGTCTTTACTATAATTATTATAGTCATCAGTCTTCTTTAATAAGTTTAACTTCCTACCTAAAACAAGTCATGCCATTAAATGACAGCAAATATTTAAAAAACTAAATATACAATAACAAAAATCAAAAAATATTCAAATCAGAACTGGACGAAGACGAAGATAATCTTCTTACTTTTCTCTTCTTGGCTGTAATCATGATTTCTTCTTCGCTGTCAATATTTCTTGTCCGTTCATACTTTTCAATAATTTCAGTATCATTGTTTTCAAAAAATGAACACGATGGAGTGCTAAATTCATTGAAGTTTTCATATTTTTCGAGCAATGATTTGGGTATTATCGATGATTCCTGCTCATTCTCTCCTTTTTGATTATTCATTCCATCAAAGGAATGGGATGTTGAGGGCTTAATAATTGATATTTCAATGTTTGTGATTGAGTGTGTGTGTGGTTCATGTATGAAACTATTCCTTTGTAATTTTTTGGAAAGATTCTTTTCATTGAATGGCTTGGGACGTAGTACTAATTTTTCTGACAGTTGAATTGGACGCAGATGTGCTATATTTGTATTATTTGCAAAATTCATTGATTGAATCCCAGTGAAGTCATGAAAACCTAAATGCTTGCCGTGAGGGCACCTAATAGTTTTATTTAGGCATTCTCTTTCAATACAGGACAGATGTCGAAGTGCTAAACGGTTTCCTGACTCTTTAGACCAAACAACTTGGTGAACTTTCATAGTTCCCGGAAAAGTCTTTAAGTCTTTGGGCAAGAGCCAATCTTTTTCTGTCACCTGATAATCTTCAACTGTTTCAATTTTCACACCTTTAACATAACACTGTAGGTTTTGTACCAGCGATTCAATATTGGTAATATCATGTTGATATGAGACTTGTTTATCTAGCGTTCTCTTTAATACTCCACCCACTCCATCTGCTGCGCTTTTTCCATGACCACACTCACAATAGTTCCAAATTATGTGGGTCAGCATCGGACAATAGGAGGATAACTGAGTTATTATATATAATATATTTTTATTCCTGTATTGCGCAGATGGTGAGTCAAAAATAACGTAAAGTTTACGAACCAGAGGAGCAGTTATCTCAATTTCTTGCAAAACAGGAATGAGGTGTGCCCATACTGCAGCAGCATCAAGTACCTCTTTACTTACAGTACAAAATGACTGAGTTTTGCAAGTTTCGTTGTCGAGTTTGAAATATATTACGACAGTATGCAAAGTGAACTGTTGTCTGCTACCACCAAAATGAAGGGATTGAATTTCGGATCCATATTTGGCATTATAATTTTCACTGAAATTAATTTGTATAATACAGTCTTCCGTAGTCATATTTTCTTTTAACGTTTTGAAAGCTTGATTTTGATTTTTATTATTGACGCAATGTTTAAGGAATGGTTTCAGGCTATCTTCGAATTTTTTTATTAAATCTAGTGGTTTCACCCAACGCCTTACTTTTTCAACTTTAATAGCAGATTTTTCTACATTATTTTTGACATATATGCTTTTATTCTTCTCCCAACCCCAATACGCTATGTTCACTTCATTATTAAACTCTTGATAATCAATGTGTCTATTTTTACAACTTGAGCATATTCTTTGCAGACAATCGATGTTATCTTTACTACAACATAGGCTACTTAAAACGTCGGATATTGTATTTTCTTTGATAAGGCGGTTTCTTTTCATAGATTCAATCAAAAGTTTCATATTTTCGTGCTTTTCACATAGGCATGTATTTCGTGCATTCACATTTGGTTGAGTGACCCAGAAAGGCTTCATTCTTGCAAATGTTGAATAGCTTATCGGTGGTTCTCCTGATCCCAAATATTTCAAGTGTAAATTTTTAAGTGTGTCTGTCAATAGTCTTTTTTGTTTTTTTAATCCATGTCTAGATATGGTGTCATTTTTTCCAGGACACAGTGTTGAATTTTCATCATCTTCTAAAAATTTCACCACCCTCCTGAGAATTCGATTTTTTTTTTCATCAGGTTTTATGACTTCTACTGCTGGTTTTTCTCCTTTTTGGGTACTTTTCTTAAAAATCATATAATTGCTTTGTAGTCTGTTACACCTTTTTTTGAACATTTCTTTTTCTTTAGTGACCTGTAATAATTTGTTTTGTAATTCTGTTATTAGCTTAGTTTTAGTTTTTTGATATTTTCGAAATTTGTCTTTAAGTCCTCGCTTGAATTCTACAGATGTAATTGACGAGTCTGAAACAGGGCTGTTGGGGCATAATGTTGACTCGATACTACTTAGATTTGATGGACATGTTATTCGTTGTACGCCACTTGGTTGTACACAATGAGTGCCAGTTACTACATTGTCATCAATATGATGTTGAATATTGGAACCAATTGTACTATCGCTATTCATCGGCAAGCAGCGCCGAGCCGAAGATGGATTCCCTTGACGAGAAGTGCTTGGACCAGGATTGCTATAGTCAAAATTTACAAAATTTTGATGCGTTGATAGCAGGGTTTGTCGTGGACTGCTTGTGTATACCCGATGAAAGCTTCTAGCTTCTGTAGTATTAGAACGTTGGATTTGGATATTCGTACTAATATTATTGCTGTTCAATCGTAAGCTGCGCCGTAAAGTAGGCAAGAAGGAACTGTGACAGGAAGTGCTTAGTCCAGGACCATCACTTTGATCCCCAATTGTCTCATCCAGAGGGTTAGCACGAGCCTCTATAGGAGCTGGAGCTGCTCTATTTTTTTTTCTTTGGTAATAAGCAGCAGCACTTATTTTGTTTTTTCTTCTTAGGATTCTTAATTTTTTAGGGGTCATTAGATGCCTTGAAACAATTAATCCCGCTGCTTTTTTTCTGGCATACCTTTCTCTGTCTTTTCTCAAAAACTCTTCGCGTGAGACTTCATTGCTCTTAATTCTCTCTTTTCTTCTTCTTTCATACAACCTCCTTTTTTCCAACCTTTCTTCTCTAGTCTGTTGCTTAGGCCGCGGCATCCTAAAATCAAAATACACCACGCGCTCACACACTAGCTCTCTTCCATTGACTCAGACAAACACTCTCACAGGCAATTTCTCATCACATAGGTATATCTCTTTTTTTTTCATATAACGTTTAAATGCTCTTTAACTTTTTTGTTATATCTTGTAAAATTAAGAAATTTTGTAATTATATCAAATATTATTTATTATTGTTATTTACTCGTAATAAATGATATAAAAATAAAGGTAAGTGACTTATATTGAAGGTAAACCCTCGAAATAATTATTTTGTTGACAATTAGTAGGTATAATAATCTACACTGTGGTGACCCACACACTCATCACATTTTCGTTGAGCCGAACAAATGTGTATCTAAAGTATAGTAAACATGTACTAACTACATAGATATATGTATATATTATATATCTTAAGCACAAATATTACACAAAAAATACACCTAAATAATCTAATCGACACTCTAGGTAAAAGTAGGTACATTACAAAACTATGACTTTGTATTTGACACCAGGATCTCTAAAACTTTATGTTTTTATCATTTCAGAGATACTTTTAATTCCGGTGGACTGTAATTGGTATAACAGTCCACCGAATCCACTGAAATGATAACACTGAGATGATAAAATAGAGGTTAGTTCTACATTTAACTCCGAAAAAAAATTATTTAAAAAATATGAACACTACTCAAACAAAACAGTACTTACTGCGAATTTAATACACAATTTTGAAACAAATTAAACAAATCTAGCACGAGTTATAACAGCCACCGAAATGAAACTATTTTTGTCCCCATATTACTGAAATGATAAACTTACTTTTTTGGCGGGAAACCGCAAGACGTTGGGACCGGTGCGTTCGCGCCGAGAGCTTAGCCGGACTGATCCGGAGTGAGAAAAGGTGAAAGGGGCGTAACAACGCAATGTTGATGTGGCTATTCTACTAAAACTTACTGTCCTCTGAAATGATAACTTTTTTCCAGACAAAAGTTGACTGCCTGTCAAATCCATGAGAAAGAAGATAAACAAACAAAAATTGTTTTATTTGATCGAATATATTATAATTTAATGATAACAAAATCAATTTAAATCCATATTACGAATGTATTTGCAGGAGAAGGTATGTTATGAGCGGAATTGGGTTCAGGACAGGTCACCGTGATGATAAAATAACACTTTGTAATTTTTTTTTTGGGTATATTAGAGGGTAGATACCAATGATTTTTTTTGCCAAGGTAGAGAAATACTTACGTTGTTGAGAAAAAATATATAAAATTAATAATCAGCACATTGCACTACCGTTCTCAGGTTTGCCGTGTATTTTTTTGCTTGGGCAATTCACCCATCTACGCTTTATCTTTAAAATAACTCATGTTTTAAATTAGTAGAGTTATACAAAACGTAATTATTATTGTCAGATAAATCAGCAGCCGATAAACTACCGCCATTTTGAATTTAATCCCGGATTAAGGGATACTCCCAAAAATTTAATGGTGATTTAATCTCGTTAAAGTTGTTTCTAATTATCTGCCCCCAGATTTTATAACACCTAGCGTACCACCATTAAATTTCATATAAATATTGCTGTTGAGCTTTAGAATATCTCGTCATATCTAAATAAATAAAATAAAATAAATAAATATTTTTCAGACCAATTATTTAGTTCCAAGAAAAGTATCATTAAACCTGTGTTTTGGATACTAAATAACGGATAAACATACATGATGGAATCATAACTTGGTAGTCGTTAATATAAAGTCATTGTCATCTGGTTGAACCATTGAATGATGCACTCTGGGTTGCGAAGGTTAGGTTTTCTCCGACTAGTGTGAAGACGCTGGGCCCTAAGCTCAAGTCTAAGACAACAGAGACAATGCTAAAATGGTTATAAATCTCTAAAATAAATGTAGTCAACGCTCCAACAACTATCAAAACCATGTATACCTATACCTATTCATATGGACCACTCAGACCAGTACTTGAGCTGTACATGTCTCAGAATAGGTCCTAATCAGTTCTTCCGCCACACATGACGCTCCGGCCGAAAATTTCCTCTGTGACCAGTCACAGTTAATTTAATGTACATTGTGCATCTTGATAAGATGACCGATGTGGCTTGAAAGTCAGTATACCTACCTTCACTACGCTCTGCTTGATGCTCTTATAGAACAAATGTTTTTGTACACGGGAATATGATTATTTGATTAGTCTGGGTGTTTCCTGAATAGGGCTTATAATCTTTGGGATTAAACTGCCGTTTCATACAGGCTATTCAAATATGAATGACTTAAAACATGAATATTGTTAATGTTATATTGCATTGTATAGCTTAACAGACAAATGAGTTTAAGAGACAAAGAGCTTAGCCTGTGAGTTTCTTGCCAGTTCTTCTTACAGAGCGATGGCTCGGAACTGGCACTTAGATTCACTTACACTTAATTATTTTTTGTTTTTAAATTGTTTTGTTGCATATAAGTGAATCTAAGCTTCGTGATTTCAGTGTAATAATATGTCGATTGTTCTTTTTATATTTATATGTAATTTTGAAGATTTCAAGTACTATGTTATAGTTTATGAAATATATAATTTTTGAGTTTGAGTTTGATCGCGGTATCCCGGTTGGTTTTTCGGTCCCGAAATTTTCTGGATTAAATGTAATTATTTAATCCAGTAAATATTTTCAGGATTTTCGGCATTAGTATAAAAAAGGCACTTCCACTTCGGCCACATATAGGGTGGTAACCCGTACTCTATTATAAAGTATTGTACTTTATTTCAAGTATATGTACTTTATACTTTATGAAAACAATAAAGTACACGAAAATACTCTTTTTTAGCATGATTTGGGATTGGACTTCAATTTAAATATAGACTGTAAAGAACCTGTGCAATTGTTTAGTAGAGATACTAATTTGATAGAAACCGCAAAAAGCAATAAAAAATATGTTTTTATACAAAATAATAAAGAAAAATAAAAAGTACTTTATTTTTTACTGTGTACTTTTTTTCTTACCTATAATTACCAGTGTACTTTAACTGTCAAAAGAAAAGGTGGCAACCCTAGCCACATATATCAATATGACAGAAGGGCTTACCCACCCATTTCATACTTTCCATCATAGAAAATCGACACTAATTTATTTTTAGACTAACGTTTGCCGGAGTTCAATTATGGACCAATACCTCATTATATCTTATCCTACGAGTATGTAGAGTATACACTATACATGGATGTAGGTATACCTTCACGCAAAAAAAGACTAAACGGATTTTGACAAAATTTGGCTCGCAATTAGTTCATAATCAAAATTAACACATAAGACTTTTTATTCAACTATTCCTAAAGGAAAGGAGAACACGCGGGTGACACCGCAGGGCGTTACTAGTCAAAATATTGGATTACTAATGTTTGTGTTGTTAATATGACAATGTTTTTTTTTTTTTTAAAGACACTTGCACTAATTATTTAGTTCCAAGATAGGTATCATTAAGAACTTGTGTTATGGATACTAAATAAATACTTTTTTTTTTGTAAATACATACTTAATATACATAGAAAAACACCCAGACCAGAACAAATATTCATATTTATACACACAAATATTTGTCCTGAGTGGGAATCGAACTCACGACCTCAGGAGTGGAATGCGGGTATACTCGCCACCACGCGATATCGGTCGTCAAAATAATATTTAAAGTAGGCTGTATAGCAAAACAACGTAGTTCAGTCTCCCACCCCTATCTCTCACTACTTCCGGATGCTTTCTTGTTAAGCCGCTATAAAAGTGTAATGTGTAACTGAGATGAGATTAATAAATTTAATACTGAATAACAATACTTTTATTTCAAATAACCATCAGTTTGACCAACAAATTATTGACAAAATATCATTTCACATACAACGTTTCACCAAATGTTCATTTGACAAACGAGACATTTGACAGAAGTATCATCTTACAAACGGTTCCCCCCACCCTACCACTCAATCAATTGAATTATTTAGTATGTACTGTCTGGGCGGGCACTCCGCCTCTATGCTTACCCACAAAATACACAAAAAAAAAAACAATTTTCAGATGTATATAGATAAATGAAGCGCTCGTAGCTCTGCGGTGCTCGGTGGTCGAAAACGATCGCCGAAGTACAGCAGAGTTTACAGAGGTCAGTCCTTGGATGGGTGACCGTTTGTGTGGCATTTTGATATCGAGCGCTTCCGTGCTTCGGAAGGCACGTTAAGCCGTTGGTCCCGGTTATCACTAAATGTGGTAGTCGTTAAGCCATGTTAGAGGCCTAATGGGCGGCTTGATAAATTCTAACAGCAGGACGCCATACACCTGCCTCCGCCAATCCGCACTGGGTCCGCGTGGTGGAGTATGACCCAATACCCTCGCACCTTGGTATGTGAGAGGAGGCTCGTGCTCAGTAGTGGGACGTTTATGGGCTGAGATGATGATACAGATAAATACAGCTCAAACTCTTATAAAGATAAATCAATTTAAATTGTCTGCTTTTTGTAATATCAGAATATGAGCTACTATACTAAACTGAAACTATAAGTTTATTACAAAATGAAGAAAGTAAAGTTTTTGTCCGTTTGTTGCAGCTAAACTTAAAAAAGTTGGGTTTTTACTATTACTAATTTGTAATATAATCACAATGTGTATTTTCGCCCGTGTGATATCGGCCTAGAATAGGGCCACCGCCTCTCATCTCGCGGGGAGTCGTAAGAGTCGACGAAGAGGAATCCTAACGGATAATGGGCAGCAGCGTCATCCTGCATTCTCGCTGGAATTGCGATCACCAACCCGCTTGCCCAGCATGGTGATTATGGGCAAGTAGATTCTCCTAATATAACGTTAACTATTAGGAGGCCACTGTTCAGCTGTGGACTTTATATGGCTGAAGTGATGAGTTGATGATATTGAATGGAATATATTAAGTTATTGAATGCGATAGCTAATGTTTTCGGAAGTAACTTAAGCTACCAAAAAATAAACAAGTACCAATTGTAGAACTAACAGTGGCGGCCGGTAGTTCAAAATAAAACAGCATAGCTGTTATAGCGCAATCATAAGCGTTTGACATCTCCTCGCATGCAAATGCTTTAAAAAGAATTCTCTCAAAATCCCTGCAAAATGGGGTGCCTCAAGGACGTGTTCGGGGCCCGCTTTTAAAAGTAAATGTCAACACAAAGCAAGTAAGTACAGTCAGCGTACAATTGTTGGTAGCATCAAAAGGGCCATATGCTTCGGTACACGCCTTTCAAGTCTTGACAATAGAGACGTGTATCGAAATTTCAACAACTGTGCGTGGGGTTTGTGTGTGTAGCATAAAAATAATAACAACCATAGCACTACTGGAAATGTTGCCGTTGTGTATGTAATAGTTAGTAAATAATCTCATGTTTATATTTAACCAAAGCCAAGTTATATATAAAGGCGTTTTATCACAGGCAGGGGTCACACAATGTCAAAGATCTGGACCATCGCAGTGTGTTATTATTTCATTTGATTCCTCTCATTGGAGCATCGACCCCTAAGAAGGATGCGGTGGAAAACGACTAAGTATACGCCATTTTAAAGTATAATTTACTATTTTACTTGGCTATTTTCTTTATGATCTGTATTTAGTATACAATTTTATTACCAACCCTGCTCAGCGTGTTTATTGTGGGAAAAAGACCTTCAATATAATACACAAACAAATGTTTATATTATCTAAAGCTCATGATAAATGCTTATTAAAAATAAATATAAAAAGTAAAAAAAACAACTTGGCTAACTAGAGGTATAAAGATCTCATGTAAACATAAAAGATTATTAAAAATACTAACTGCTCAGTGAAAAAACTCGACCCTGGATAAACACTATAAAAAATACTACAAGTCTCTAAGGAAAACTATATCACAATCAAAAAAAACTGTGCTTTATAAAAAAAACTAGCTTTTGCCCGCAACTTCGTTCGCGTGGAATAGTGACTTCCGGCAGATTTTTTGTTTTACCCACATAGTTCCCGAACCCGCGGGATTTTTGAGAAGTTCCCGCTCCCGCAGAATTTTCGGGATAAAAACTATCCTATGTTCTTTCTCAAGTTCCAAACTATGTCTGTACCAAATTTCACACAAATCGCGTCAGTAGTTTAGGCGTGAAGAAAAGACAGACAGCAGACAGAGTTACTTTCGCTTTTATAATATTAGTTTGGATTAAACAATCACAAAATGTTAGTCGGAGTATGTGGTCTATGCGTAATAACCGCTAAAAAGAAAAAGACGCAATAAACGATTTGAAAGCCACTGAGCTCTATCCTCAGCTCAGCCTTCAACATCAACCAGATATCCAGATAAAATCTTTTTTGCAAATAGTATTTATGCATGATACAAAAGAAAGCAAGTGAAAGAAGATTGTAAATGATCTGGACCATCGCGACTAGCTATTATTTCATTTGATTTCTCTCATTGGAGCATCGACCCTAAGAAGGATGCAGTGCAAATAGACATAGTAGACGCCATTTTGTCTTTCTTTTAAATAATGGCTTCGTGCGTTAAGCGAATTTAGCCAGTGTCAAGTTATAGATAATGGAATTCATAGTCAATGAGAATGAGTGGTAATAAAGATCATAAATGGTAAATGAGATACCCTCTCCTAAGCCTCTTAAGACCTCAATAAAGATGTGGGACTATACCGACATTTCACATGGACTTCTTGAGAGAACTTTCAAAGTGATGTTGCTCTGTTTTGTTTTTACTACCAACACTCATGTTTGTTCACAAACACTTAGGTGACGGTTATTAATGCACCATTATTACACATTAACATCAATAAAACAAAAATGCCGACATGACGCTTCACTTTCCCGCCAAGAAGTCTTATATATTAATATTTTCTTAACCAAATTTTAAAACACTATTTTTTGAAAAACTATTTTGTATTTGGACACTATTTTGTATTTTAGTCAAGTAAAGTTTGTCACAGCCAGTCAACATCCTAATGTTATCCTAGTAAGTATTGCAGGCTTTACTTGAGGCGGTTAAGAATTATAGCAATTAACATGGAAAATTACATTTGAAGCGGCGATACCCCAGTAGCGAGACCCCTTGCTTTTAAAATCAGAGGGTCTCGGATTCAAACCTATGACTTTTCGAAGTTATGTGCGTAATTATCGCTTGCTCCGTGCCTCGGAAAGCACGCTAAGCCGTTGGTCCCGGCTGTCATGAACATCTATGGCAGTCGTTATCAGGAAGTCAGTGCCTTCTAACAGACTGACAGCTGGTTCAACCATAGAATGATGTTTCCCTCTGGGTTGCGGAGGTCAGACGGCAGTCGCTCCACGTAATAACTGAAATTCAGTTAAATCTGGTTGAACCAGTGAGCAGACCCTGGGCCTTAAGCTTAAGCCTAGGGTAACTGGGATAATGCTAGGATATGATGAACATGGAAAATTACAATTCACGACAATATGCCACTTTCCTACACTAACGTACGTTGTCGAAAACGTTATGCTTAAAAATCCATCATTATTAGTATAAAGTGATCTCATTCACCTAAGTTTGTGACAGAGGGCTCCTGTTCAGCCTTATCATCATATCAGCCTTATAGAGTCCACTAATGCATATTGGCCTCTCCATAGGTTACATTCTTTAAAGGGTCATCATCACAGCCCATTAACGTCCCACTACTGAGCACGAGCCTCCTCTCACATATCAATGTGTGAGGGTATTGGGTCATACTCCACCACGCTGACCCAGTGCGGATTGGCGGAGGCAGGTGTGTGGCGTCCTGCTGTTAGAATTTTTCAAGCCGCCCATTGGGCCTCTAACATGGCTTAACGACTACCACATTTAGTGATAACCGGGACCAACGGCTTAACGTGCCTTCCGAAGCACGGAAGGGCTCGATATCAAATGCCACACAAACGGTCACCCATCCACGGACTGACCTCTGTAAACTCTGCTGTACTTCGGTGATCGTTTCCGACCACCGACCACCGCAGAGCTACGAGCGCTTCAAAGGGTATCTGCCCATAATCACCACGCTGTGCGGGTGGGTTGGTGATCGCAATTCTAGCTAGTACACAGGATGACGCTGTTGTCTATAGTCCGGTAGGATTTATCTTCGTCGACTTTTACGACTCCCCATGAAATGAAAGCACTATTCTAGGCCGGTACCACACGGCTCAGTACGTGCCCAGTAAAACGTTAATGGTGTTTATTTATAGAGACGTACATGTAAAAACTCAAATTGACACCAGTTTTAAAAAAGAAAATGCTACAGGCTAACAAGAAGAAGAGGATCCAAAAAGAGATATGAATGACGATATGATTGAGAAGGGAGTGAATGAGTCGATGATGAAAGACCGAGTTGAATGGAAAGAGAAGATTGGAAAGAATTATGTTGCCTCGAATAAAGATGAGCCCCCCCCCCCAGATAAATTGGTAACAGGGCAGGAAGAAGATGGCCACGATGATGCAATAGTGGGTAGCTAGATACCCACCGTCGCAGTGCATTTAAGCTGTTACATAAAACATCATAACATGCAATAGAGGGTAGATACCCAAGTTCTGGTCGTTGAGCAGGATCAGGTACCTATCAAATAATATGCTTATGTAATTCATGAGTCTTATCAACTGGTGTCTCGAGGTAAGGACCTGGATGCAGAACTATTCGCAATTATAAATATACACCCAAAACACACCAGAACACTTACATGCAAAGTTTGGTATAATGAAAGGATACTTAAATGTATTAATGTGGGTAACGTCACAAAATGGGAAAAAATCAGTGCACTTTATTTTGTTTTTGTATTTATACGTTAAGTCAACCAACAGCAAGTTTAATGTATGCTTAAAAACGCAAACGGTCACCCATCCAAGGTCTGACCTCTGTAAACTCTGCTAAACTTCGGTAATCGTTTTCGACCTAGTTTTGCGGAGCTACGAGCGCTTGACAACTAAATAACAGTACCTTTATCACAATCTTAACTGTGTCGAGGTCAGTAATAAAGCCTTAAATAATATGCAAAAATCCACCTTCGATAACTTTCAAAACACACCTTTCCGGTTTTGGAACTTGCTAATTTAGGTAATTAATGATTTTACTGATGATGTCTATAAAACAAAAGCAGTCCGATATCTAACGGATTACTTTTAAAACATACATAAATTACCCTAACGATTACGAGAGACGGTCATGGGATGATTTTCCAGCCAAATAAAAAAGTCGAGATAACGTGTCATCATCTCAGCTCTAAGTGATGAGTTTGTTATTCTTGTCCCACAGTTTAGACCTCTCACTTCTTCTGCAATGTCTACGGCATGGTCAGAATCACCACCTTTATAAATGTGGAATAAAGGAATTTTCGGCCTGTGATTGTGGAGCGCCAGATCAAACTATAGCCCATATTATATATTTCATTCTCGTTTCAGCGTTGGTCGTGAAGACATCGTTGTTCTGAGGCTCCTATCTTACCTGAGGATGCCCTGTGTAAGGGCGAAACACGTGTCGTGTTGAATAGTTTCTCGATTTTTCGGGAAATTATAGTAGCGCGGGAATTGTTACAATCCATCACTTGCTTATAGCCTATATTGTTAACGATTGCCAGCTGTACTCTTTTCCCGGTGGTCTTGAAGAACTTCATCTTCTGACTCTAGCTGCTGAGAAGTGGCTATGCCAACTGATACTGGAAATTTAAATTAGGATTCAGGCAGCTCAACGCCATGCGATATGGTGATGAGATGTCATATTAAACAAAAATCGAAAAATAGTAGTGCATAAAGCACCACATGGTTGATGGCATGGCATCTTACTGTGAATTGTGATTTTCCCTGTTGATTCCAACACTTTAGAAACTCTAGTAAAGTAGTCGAGTATTTTGTAAGGGTTTGACTTTGACTTGACTGGATTGCAAAAGAGAGTTTATATATTTTATATATTTAACTTTATAGAAACGCAGACTTGATTGTTTAAATTACTTGACACTGGCGAACAGTCTAATCGAGTAAGTCTATACTAAAAGTAAAAGAAATAGCCACTGTTTGACAGCAGATATCCAACACTGCAGTGGTACACCCACTTAGTCAAAGAACTCGTAGCGGGTGGTGGTGCTTTCTGAAGAGAAAATCTTCCACTGGGCGGATGGATGTGCCTGGGGGCCGCGGCCCAGCCACTGATCATCATCATCATCATATCAGCCCATTAACGTCCCACTACTGAGCACGAGCCTCCTCTAATATACCAAGGTGCGAGGGTATTGAGTCATACTTCACCACGCAGACCCAGTGCGGATTGGCGGAGGCAGGTGTATGGCGTCCTGCTGTTAGATTTTTTTAAGCCCCTCCCCATAAGGCCTCTAACATGGCTTAACGACTATCACATTTAGTGATAACCGGGACCAACTGCTTAACGTGCCTTCCGAAGCACGGAAGCGCTCGATATCAAATGCCACACAAACGGTCACCCATCCAAGGACTAACCTCTGCTGTACTTCGGGGATCGTTTCCGACCACCGAGCACCGCAGAGCTACGAGCGCTTCATAATGATGGTTGGATGTATATACAGCGACGAGGCTGAAGAATTATGAGATCAATTTCATGAGGCATTCTTCTCATTCTCGTTGTCTTTTGAAAGCCTTGTTAGTGCCACCAACAGAATGACTTACGGACGATCCCCTCCCCCTTTAGGGTCGGTTTATATCGGAAAATGCGTCGGGCGTATCGTAGCGTAGGTATGCGCGACGCACTAACGTATCATCGGTTGAGTGTGCACGGTCTTGTGTTTTTCTATACATTTCTCGGTTCTGGCGTTACGCGACCGATAATAGTATACGCATGTTCCGTCAGACATGAATCGACCCTAAGAAGCACGACAGACAGAAGGCTGACTGACAAATCCCCCCGTTAGAGACACCGACAGACCACAACGGACAGATTAACTGGCAAACCTTGACAAATTCTGACAAAGAATCTATTTTGATTTAATTTCTCTCTCTTTCTAAATTATGGTACCGCCTATATCTCTCAGATAGTTATCACTTTTTGTATTTCCAATTTGTATGTTAAAATTTGACGAATCTCAACGATCTTGTTGATCTTAAAAACAAAAAAGGATATTTTTTATTTTTTTATTTTATGTTTACACGATTCAGGATTTCATTCATCTGTATATTTTATTCATCGCTTGTACTGTGTCGCCTCAAACTCATGCATTTTATAGGAAATGCATAGAAGGAAATACTTGATCCGATTAATCGGACATCGCATTCAAACCACGTGACAACGAAGAATCGATATTATGTATTTTTGCAATGAAAAGCTATTAGTTTCTAGTATTAGTGTTGTGGTTTCATCGATCGCCCCCCGCCTCTATTACACCCCTTCAGTACCCAGCGGTAAATATTGCACATCGATCTTTGAAATAGGAAGTTGTTTTACAGTTATATTTTACGTGGCAATCAAAACAAAACTACAATAATTATAGTACCTATTTAATTCAAATTATGATAAACGATAAATCTAATAATTAATAAATATGAAAATTAGCACTCGTTTTGCGAAAAATTTTATGAAAATGCGATGATTGTCGACATGCAAAATTTTCTGCCGGGTACTTTGAGGGCTCATACCCAAATTTTTTTTCAAATTAAAATATATCCTATGTTACTCAGGGATAATGTAGCTTTCTAATGAAAAAAGAATTAATAAAATCGCTCCAGTACTTTTTGAGTTTATTCGTTACATACAAATCATTCCTCTTTATAATATTAGTGTAGATGAATCTTATTTATAAGATTTCTATATCTACTTAAGTTCAAAGAGTTTATTTTTCATAAAACATTGAGTTTCACTGAAAATGAGAACAGAAATAATACTTTAAAAATATTTTTTTGTGATCATTCCCGAAACATACATCATAAAAAGTGATACAATTTTGGAGTGATAAAGATTCAATTACTGTCATTATAAATACCTAAAGTTTACATTTGTTCAAGGTTTTACTCTCACATACCATTGAGAGTAAATCCATTAATGAATGACGACCGATATGGCGTGGAGGTTATATACCTGCACTCCACTCCTGAGGTAGTGGGTTCGATTCCCACACAGGACAAATCTTTGTGTGAATGAACATGAATATTTGTTCTGGTCTGGGTGTTTTCCTATGTATATTAAGTATGTATTTACAAAAAAAAAAAAGTATTTAAGTGAATTTATCCGTTCCTTAGTATCCATAACTTATTTTTTATTGATACTTATCTTGGAGCTAAATAACTGGTGTAGGTAATTGTAAGAGGATATTTATTTATTTATTTATTAATATGTGGCAGCTTATTGCACAAAGTACTCTAGGTAGACTACCTGGCCTCTCGGTGCTACGAGCGCTACGCGTTGCTTACGTTTCCACGAAACGACTTCATAATCACCTTTATGTGTAAGAGCACTAAGACTTGACGTTTTTAGACTTGAGCACTCCGGGAGAGCATCTTAAGTATATAGCCCTGTTAGGACAGTTTTGAGGAGTGTAAGTGTGCTTAGTGATAAATATTGTTATTATGGATAAGTCTAGAAGGTTTTAAAGAAAGGGCCAACTAAAAATACCCTAAACCGATGGGCGTGTATGAGAAGGTTAATGAGTGTGAATGAAGCTAAGAGTGTGTGCCAAAATCGCAGCAAGTGAAAGGATATGATCTACCTACATAGGCCTACCCCTACGGGCAAATTACGTGCCAATATGTTATTCAATTGGATAAAAGTTTTTTTTTTTTTAAGTCAATAATTATGAACATTTATTATACATATATATATGGCTGATAAAAATGCTTGGGATTAAACTGCCGTTTCATACAGGCTATTCTAATATGAATGACTTACAACATGAATATTGTTAATGTTATATTATATTGCATTGTATAGCGTCACAGACAAATGAAGATTGTAACTAACCAATCGATAATTTAAAAGAGCATAGCCTGTGAGTTTCTTGCCAGTTCTTCTGACAGAGCGGTGGCTCGGAACTGGCACTTAGATTCACTTACACTTAAATATTTTTTGTTTTTTAAATTGTTTGGTTGCAAGTGAATCTAAGCTTCGTGATTTTAGTATAATTATATTTTATTTGTTTTTGCTATTTTTTTATAATTTTGACGTTTTCAAGTACTATGTAATAGTTTATGAAATAAAAAGTATTTGATTTGATTTGATACATACATTCACGCCTGTTTCCCCGAAGGGTGGGCAAGGGCATATTATACGACCACACTTCGTTAATTATATAGTTGGTCCTACGTAATAGGTGGCGAGCCTATTGCCGCTTACCGGGCACTGTTATGTTCGCCAGAGCCTCGTCCGTTGATCGGCAGGTGCACCACTTGCAGGTGAGGTTGGCTTGGGCTCCTTAGGACTAAGAGGATCCCTATACACGCAACATTTATTATCTTATTTATAATATATGTATCTATTTATTACCAATCACAAAATTTCATCTTTATTATCCATTCATTTATTAATTGTAAGTACGTACAAATACAGGTGAGATATTTTTTCTTTAACTATAAAAAAAAAAAAAATTAATAAGAGCCTCATTTAATATCTGCATATACCGGTTTTAAGGTTGTTGTTTCAGCGAAATTAAACTTAATTCCTAATAGCATTAAGCTTGCTATAGTACATTGTATTTTTACGTGTGTGCAATAAAAACTAAATAAATTACTTAGCAATATAATTGCTAATAACACATTATACTGTAATTCTTCTTGTATGATCATTTCCATAATATATCATCATCAAGGATTTAATAAGTCTCATTAGGAACATTGCTGAACATAAGCTTTCCACATGATGTTGGAAGGCATTGACTTCCTAATAACGACTGCCATAGATGTTCATGACAGCTGGGATTCCAAGTCTATCGATATTAAAAATATTGATTCAAATTATAATTCTGACCGACAAGTTTAAAAGGCACATAATATCCTGACTGATGCTTTGGATCAAAGTTACTTTTAACAAAAGCGTTGGGACTTCTTGGCGGGAAAGTGAAGCGTCATGTCTGCAGTTTAGTTTTATTTTCTAAAATTTGTCATATTTCGAATATTAATGTGATATAACGGTGGATTATTAACCGTTTAGTGTTTGTGAACGTACATAAGTGTTGTTAAATAAAACAAAACAGTGCAACATCACTTTTCAAATTCTCTCAAGAAGTCCATGTGAAATCTCAGTATAGTCCCACGACTCAAGGAGTTTAGGGGGAGGGCATCTCAACTACTATTTATCATCTTTATCACCACTCATTCTCATTTACTATGATTTATATATCTCTTACTTGACACTGGCTAAACGTGCTGATCGCACTAAGGCATTATTTAAAAGAAAAACAAAACAAGATCGTCACATAATGACGTTAAACCGCTCAGTTCGCCATCTTGACATGGGGTGACCGTCGAGCGGCCACAGACTCGACAAATATAGTTATTTAAAAAGTAGGTCAGCTATTGACGCAGTATTCTTTAACTCTGAATTATTAGGGTGCGTGTTAATAGTGTGGGAAAAATTCAGCACACTCTAGCCCTTTAGACTTTACCCTTTTTACCTTCATTGATATTTTCTCTTGTATATCGTTAATAAAGGCGAACGGCTATCCATCTCTTACCATTTGATTTATAATATATTTTTTTGATAATATTTGAACTGAATACAATAGTATAGAAAAAAAGAAAGAAAGAAAAAAAAAAGAAAGAAAGGAAATAAGAAAACAAGAAAGAAAGAAAATAATTTATTTCGTGACACATGATACAGTGGCCACGTAAGGGTTCAATAGGGGCCACGAATCAACAAACGTAGTAAAGGGGCTCCCACCCGATGGACCGATGATCTGGTCATGTCGAGCCAAGTCCGGCAACGTCGCACACTTCACCCAACGTCACTCGCGACACATGTCGAAAATTTGTCCCCGAATGTATCCCGGGGGTTTACATTATTACTTATTACTAGCTGCCCGTATAGACTTCTTTTGTTAGAAGTTAATTTGAAAATATGGGCCGGTCATATAATATGCCGGACCGATAACCGATGGAGTAGACGTATTCTGCAGAGGAGACTGCGTCTGGGTAAGCGCAGTGTAGGACGCCCTCCAGCTAGATGAAGCAACGGCTGGCAGTGCTTGGAGTTGAAGAGCTGAAGATCGAGTTCTGTGGCGTGCCATTGGAGAGGCCTATGTCCAGCAATGGACAAGTGGAGGTTGATGATGATGAATCAACAACGGTTACTAGCAGCGATAGCTCAGTGGAAGCAGCGAAAGCCCAGTGGTGAGATCAAAAGAATGCAATCCAGACGCTCCTAAGACTTTGCGTAATTATCGCTTGCTCCGTGCTTCGAAAGAACGTTAAACCGTTGATACCGGCTATCATGAACATCTATGACAGGCGTTAATAGGAAATCGGTGCTTTTTAACATACTAACAGCTGTTTTAACCATAGGATGATGTTTCACTCTGGGTTGTGGAGGTCAGATGGCAGTCGCTCCATGTAATAACTGAAGTTCAGTCAAATCTAGTTAGACCAGTGAGCAGACCCTGGGCCTGGTTTTAAGTCTGGGGATAATGCTCGGATATGGAGGATTAAGATGTAAAATAGGTACTGCAGCGAAGGGGTTAGAGGGCATCTCGTCCTCATCTAAAACTGAGACCTGGGACCACTAGCGCCTTTTCGAATTTAATGATGGGCAACTGGTCCACGATGATTCGTTTGTTGGGACGATTGCAATACGGAGTATTTTCTAGGGGTTTATTGATGCTAATAAAATTATGCTGGCTTAAACAAAGAGAAACAAAAAAATTCTGATCAATCTTGTTTAATAAAACAATGATTAATTCTTATTATCATCTTATACAACAACAAAATAAATAATAATTCACACTTCTAAATACCAAAACCATTTAAAGCAAAAACATATAAAAATATTACTTCGTAATTTACTACCCCCTTTTTTACCCCCTAACCCCAGCGAAGTAATACTTTGTAAATGTGATTATATTCATGGTAAATTTTTTGGCAGCTGGTTTGCATGGGAAAAGAAAAGTGTTTTTGACTATTTTCCACGCAATTTTTATGTATTTTCTCTTTATAAAAACACTCCAAATTTAAATAACATATTTTTTTTAAATTGCCATATAAGTCGTATAATTGCCGTTCTCGAGTTATGCGCTTAGCGATATTCATTTTTATGTATATAGATTTAATAAACTGTGTAATAATAATAGAGCTGTTTCAAAACAACAACGTGTCATTGGGTCAAAGAGTTATCTTTATGTAAATAAGTAATAAAATGGTAGTATATGATTAATATTTTAGCGACATTTGTGATTTTATTGATCGATTGTTATAATAACTTTTTAATTTCGCTTTTTAATGATGTAACTCAATTTGTTCTTGTATGGTATTGTTGTATTGTGTATTTAAACTGTAACTTTAGGAATTTTAATTTATAATTATTATTTTTTCGTTTATATTCTTTTAATTGCATGCTGTCTTCGCCTATAATTATAATGACATTGAGTTAAGTACTGCTATCGTAAATTTTTATTTGTATTGTTAATGTTTATTATGTTGTTGATCATTTAAATAAATAAATAAAATATATATATAAAAATATTTTAGAATATAAGATCGCCTCAGTGGTTTTTTTTAAAAAGTTTTATAGTTTATTAATAATATAGTGTCGGTGGAGACAGTGTTAGGATGTACAAGAGTCCGCCTACGTTTGTCATCATTTACAATGTGCAATATTTCACAAACTTTGCGACTAATAAAGTTTATCGTTGGCAGCGGTTTTCTACCAGTTTGTTCAAGTTTTGTACGAAAAAGAAAAGCTTGTTTAAAATGTACTTTTATTCCGTAAATACAAATTATGCTATTTTTCTTGTATTAGACGTAAAGTGGCGGATTCAAATCGATATTCAAATTCAAACTCATATTCATTTATTCAAGTTTGGCTCAAAAGAGCTCTTATGAACTTCAAAACTTAAAAACTAGCGCGCCCATTCCCTGCGGGTAGGAGCTTGATCGTAAAGGATAACTTGTTATTTATATATGGTTATATAGATATCACGAAAGTTTACTGAGAAAAAAAATCTGATTTCATCATTTCAGTCTTTCTATATAAAGCCTACTGCTGAATGTTAGCCTCCCCAATAGCTAGTCTGAAATAATGGGGTTTTTGATCATGATCACAACGCTGGGCAAGCGGGTTGGTGTGTGGTGATCGCAGTTCAAGCCAGAACGCAGGATGACGCTGCTGCCCATCATCCGGTTGAATTTCTCTTCGTCGACTCTTACGGAGGGGTCGTACTATTCTTAGCCGGCGCCAGTATCTCATCTACTGATAATGAATTACCAGTATAGAACAATCTAGAACATGTCATCAATTTTTTTAAAAATAAAAACCTAAATATCCTGATAACCTACACAATACGATTAGCTGTCACGGGTAACACTAGAAGATTCATATTTTAATGGACATTTTTCTACGTGGCACAGCTTAATTATTATATATATTTTAATCTTAAAGGTTTCAAACAATCCAGATAAACATTTGAATTCTATTATATCCTGTCTTATTTCATTCGTCTGCAACCCTCACAGATTAAGCAATTGTAACAAACGCAGAGGTATTTCATCATGCGACCACGCGGTTCGAATTGAAATCCTCCCCTCGCTTTTCATCCCCCAATAAGCTTCACTTGTTAGAAACTGTAGTTACTTATAAATAATATATTTTTTTATAAATTTAATTAAAATAGTGTTTTATAATAATTATTAATGTTTGAAAAAAAATTTTTAACTTATAATTTTTAAAAAAAATTGAGTTCTTAATTTAATTTCGGAACAGGATCTAATATGCTTATAAAGGAAATTGAATTTTGTGGGAAATATTTCAACACTTCAGTAAAGGTACTTTATACATGTATATAATAAATTGCCCCTACCCAAACATCTCTACAGAAGCCTACAATAAAATTTTATTTTTAGTTTGGGAAATATTTAATACTTATAATAATAAAAATCTTAATTTTAGCTTTATAAAAAGATCTTAAAAGAAGCTTAAAAGAGCCTAAAAGATTTTCATTGCCACGCGGAAAGTGTAATCCCTAAAGGTCAAAGATGAAACCAATTTCCGCAAAAAGTATTTTATATCATCTATAAAATATATTCTAAATAAATAACTCACATTTTGCTGATTTTTCTTTAAACTATTGAGCACTAGGTAATATAAATAATTCAATTTTAATTAATAATTCACTGCACTGATATTTTTTTCCCGCCTTTTTTGGGGAGCGCGACTAAGCCCGCCAAGATGGGCACATAGACTGCCGTGCGCCAACCGCGAGAGAGATGGCAGATCAACTCTCATACATGTGACAAGGACGCAATATATGTACGGACATTATTGAACGCCAAATTGGGATGGGGTGGAAATCGGAAAATGTGGTCCTGTTTTTGCAAAAACGTGACCCCAAGTTTTAAAAATAGGTTAGAATTCATTTGGTTATACATTTAAATTGTTCCGTCAAATAATTTTATGGGATAATTAACTGGTAAATTTCTGAAAACAATTAAATAAAAATTCTAAATTTACAAAGTGAGGAATGATCAACAGATGGCAATATCTCAATCTCTTTGCAAAAAAAGGTTTTAGTTTCTTCTTGTGAAAATTGTTTTACTTCGTTAAATTTAAGAGAAATAAGTTATTCCCAAAGTTTCCCTTTTAGATTGCTATGTATTTGTTTAAAAAATGTTTATTAATCTTCATCGGCAATTTCTGTAAAGTGAACTTTAAATTCGACATCGTTGAGGGACTAAGAGACATCAGAACAGATTTTTTTTCAATGTCAATACCTATCTAAGCTCCCAACCATCCTATCGGTTCGGGCGACTCTTCTAAGCGGTCAGACACGTCGTTTATGAATTTTACTTGTAGCTTGAACAGTTATTATTTTCTACAGTTAACAAAGTTAAACTCAGTGTAAACTCAGCTACACTCTTCTAAATTCACAACTGACATAATACAATAAGTATAATCATAAAAGCTTTTAGGATGTCCCAAAAGAATCTACAGCGTATATAAACAATGTCATACCCACAGATTTGTGCCCGATAAGCGGCAGTGCCCGGTAAGCGGCAGTGCCCGGTAAGCGGCAGTGCCCGGTAAGCGGCAGTGCCCGGTAAGCGGCAGTGCCAAGTAAGCGGCAATAGGCTCGCCATCTATTACGTGGGACCAACTGTTACTATATAATTGGCGAAGTGTGGGCGTATAATATGCCTCTGCCTACTCCTTCGGGGAAACAGGCGTGCATGTAGGTTTACCCATAGATATAATACTAAACTATTATTGTTTTATTTAATAGCTTGCTGTGCAGCCGTCAAGAGTTAGCGTAGAGCATCGAATCCTGACTGCAGCTTGCAGCGGCGGGATTTTCTTGCATCTCTGTGCTTCACGAGCGCTTGGTTCGCTCGCAAGCGAAGCTTGAATAAATGAATTTGAGTTTATAGTAAAATGGCGCTACACAAGTCCTGAATAAAAGCCTTTGAGTTAGAAGAATTTCTCTCTCTCTCTCTCTCTCTCTCTCTCTCTCTCTCTCTCTCTCTCTCTCTCTCTCTCTCTCAGCGAATCGAGACATTGCAGCGAGCAATACTAGACACCTAGTCTAAATGTCCCTTGGTATTATTACTGCATAGTATAGTCATCCCTATAATTCGCACCTTAAATTTAGTCATATCACAAGTTTCAGACTGTTCTTCTGTACATATTCAACGGTATTACGAAGTGCAGCCATCTTGTAAATAGTATTGCTCTTGTGGGGAGTGAGTGTACTCCCTCCCAAAGGAAAGGTCTGGCACCGGGTTGGATATGCCCTGGGACCGCGGCCTAACTGAAAATGGTTAGGTGTTGTATATGTTACTGACCTTTTTTTATAATGGTAAATGCCTTTACGCATACTTTGCGCCGCAGGGACAGCACAAAGCTATGTCGGGCTCCCCGGCCGAGATGATAGTGGCCGGGACTACCGACTAAGCCCCACTGTTTCCTGCCCTACGTAAGGTGCCAAGAACGTGACAGAAAGACCTTATCCTCCTGTAGCATCACGCCAGTTTGTGTCACAGACCCGTCATCTTTTTCGTCAACCCATAGTTGACCTCCCCATGGTGGCAGCACTCCAGGAAAACATGCGTGCCGCGTCCTACTCCTTCGGGCTACAGAAAAGTGCGAGTAAAGGTTCCCTAACCTTTCACCAGCACGCCCGGCTATGATGTTAGCGCCCCGGCATAAGCCCGCCGGCGCTGCCCTCTCCTTCGAAAACTAGCATGGCCTAGTCCAAACTCATTTAGGTGGGCTGCAACTATTCTAATAAAATGTTTTTTCTTACCATTAAAAAACATTTTATGCAGCCCACCTAAATTAGTTTAGACTAGGCTATACTAGTTTATCCTAAAATCATAATAGAGTAACATATATAGAGCGACGAGCTTGAAGCGCTTGTAACTCCGCGGTGCTAGGTGGTCGAAAACGATCAACGAAGAAAAGCATCGTTTCAGCGTTGGTCGTGAAGACATCGTTGTTCTGAGGCTCCTATCTTACCTGATACCTTACCTTACCTTAGATGCCCTGTGGAAGGGCGAAACACGTGTCGTGTTGAATAGTTTCTCGATTTTTCGGGAAATTATAGTAGCGCGGGAATTGTTACAAAGATATTTTTAATCCATCACTTGCTTAAAAGCAGAGTCCTTGAATGGGTGACCGTTTGTGTGGCATTTGATATCGAGCGCTTCCGTGCTTCGGAAGGCACGTTAAGCCGTTGGTCCCGGCTATCACAAAATGTGGTAGTCGTTAAGCCATGTTAGAGGCCTAATGGTCGGCTTGGAAAACTCTAATAGCAGGATGCCATACATGCTGATAACCAGTAAAAGTTTTTTTTTTGTGTGACACGTCATAATGGTTACATCCTGCCGCATGGAAAGCAGTTGATGCAGTCCAATTAAAAAAAATTAAAGCGCTTCATACCGTGAAATTTGCACGGTACAAAGCTCACCCACACATGACGGCCTGCTTAAATGCCGTTTCACACCCCGCTTAAAAGACCCGAAATCATAGTAACACATGAGCCGGCAGCGAATTCCAAAGCTTAGTGGTCTTGCTCAGAAACGACTTCCCAAATTTCTTGGTTCGAGTACTGATAGTCTGGCAGACTTTGCACAATATGAGGATGGTTTCTAAGACCAGCACGTGTTGTTCGGGAAAAGAAAGGAGAAGGCGGGATGAGATCGAAAAACTCCTCAGAACACTCGCCATAGTAGTTCCGGTAGAAGACACTGAGAGATGCAATGTCACTCCGCAGCTGTAGATCCTCGAGTGATATGTTAACAATATTTACTTTATAGCAAATAGTAATGAGAAGTGATAAAAACAAATGAAACATGAGATGATATTGTAGACTTTAATTTAAAAACTTGCAACACTGAATGAATATGAGGGCTGCACAGCACAAGAAAATAGTGTGACTCTTACATTTTTCAGATTTCCAAAGTATGTGATTTCGGGATGTCAGGATTCGAGCTTGTACAAATCTTTTTTCGTGGTCTAAACGTTGCTCAAAACATTTGGAAGCTTCATGTGTTTTAATACAAGCGAATAACAAAAGGAGACTCAATCAGTGCGCCTTGCCAGCATTGAAATTATTAAAGATGATTATTATTGTCCATTAGTTTTATGTAAAATCGTATTTGTACGTGGTCTGTATTTTTCTATTACGCAGAGGCAAGATTGTTGGAGCGCTTTCGCTCTCAAAATGCATTATTTAATTATTTACAACTTTCGCCATTCGGGCGTCTTGTACTTACTTCTACATTTGACTTATTTTTGCACTTCAGTATTTTTTTAAAGCAGAATGGTGTTTGAAAAAAATAAACTTAGCTCATATCAAAATTAGTAACCGTTGGGCACAGCGACACCCTCAATGTGCTGGCTGGCTGGCAAATGTGATAAGGCTCGTGCTCAGTAGTGGGACGTTAATGGGCTGAGATGATGATGATGATGAGATCAGGAAGAACTAAGAATTTAAGAAAACATCGGAGTAGAGGAGCAGGATCTATAACAGAGACAAATGCAAATGAAAGATGACAATAAACCTCTTCGAACAAAGTATTCACGTCAACGTAGATATGTCGCACTTACCTTAAATTAGTAGGTACTCTGCAAAAGCGTATAAATATGTACGTAAAACCTTTGGTAAATAAGTACTTAAGTATTAGACAGAGCACAATAAATTTTATCTGCTGAGTCTGCAGTCTTTTTCTTACTATTTTAAAGCCTGGTCCGTCGATATTGCTGCAGCACATTGACAGAGTTTGTAGGTCCCACTTACAGACTTCCCAAAAGTGAAAAAAGTATTTGTAGGTAGTTGTATTTTGTTTTCATAATCATTATTTTTGTTGCCAATAAGAGCGATAAGGCTGTGTTAAATTATATGGATTTCTGTTATCTCGTTAGTTGTATGTACTAATATAAATTATTTCAAAAAAAGATATTTCTTTTTTTAGTATTTCTTCATAATCCTATATGTTACCTATCTAAAAAAGGAAATAATATTTTAATAAATATCATTATAGAGAGTTAAAAGTCAGATAGAAAAAATCTTTAAAAAATGATATAAAAGAAAGATAATTTTAATTTTGTCATGATTAATTATTGGACAAACTCGTCGATAGTGAAATATCGATTGGGCAAGCACTGCTTATTTGAAAGTGACGTCATACAGTACACTTAAAGGGTCATCCTTTATGTGTGTTTCCACATGTAGGTATGCCTATAGTTTATTTGTGTGTGGGACAATTTTTTCGTGAGCGTGCGTAACGACGGGATTGGAAATGTATTTGCGTGTTATTAATATGAATGTGCGTTCCTCGCCCCCCGCGCGAAAAGTACCATACTTTTTCGTTCAGCTAATAGTGCTCATGATGAGACGGTTGGCTTAATGCTTTAAATAGGCACTACCTTGTTCTTTCGGAAAAGAACATTGAGGCAGACTGTCCTAGATATTAAGTATTTAGCCGAACGCGGAAAAAGACACATCGCAGCTATATTTTTTTAACCAAAACTAGTACAAATCACAGTTTTATGTGCAAATATAGTTAATTTTTAGACATAACTTTTTCGGCAACGTGTACACAAAACAAACAAAGTGGATTAATACAGTGAATTATGCTGTTCCGTGTTTAAAACCTCTGATATGACCTTGACTGACTCAAATTTGACGGACTTTTTTTGTCTTTGACTGTGACTTAATTACGAAAAAGCTGCATGCAAATAACTTATATACAAGACATGGCGAGTACTCCTAACGAGTTAGTCCATATCTAAGAAAAAAAAAGAGAGGTGAGTTTGCTTTTGCCTCTAGAACATAGATGAAGGAAAAAAAACAATCTTTAATGTCAGCTGGTACCTGACAGTGACAGTACATCTTCAATCAACAGCCAGCTGATATTTACCGGGATCGGTTCAATATTTTCAGTGAGAACTGTTTTGTAGCCAACTAATAATGATTTCGAATAAAAGTAAAAGATTACTAATATTATATGGCAGTCAAACATACACTGCCAAAGAGTTGGCCGAGAGAATATGGCGAACTACAAAATTATTAGGTCTTAAAGGTCCTGTGCAAGCGATGGATGATTACCCCATATCTAGGTTGATTCATGAGGAATTTGCTATATTTGTGTGTGCGACCACTGGTCAGGGTGACGAGCCAGATAATATGAAGAAGTTCTGGAAGTTTCTATTAAGAAAAAACTTGCCTTCAAACTCCCTTATCAATTTGAAGTATGGAGTTTTGGGCTTAGGTGACTCCTTGTATGCAAAATTCAATGTTGTTGGCAAGAAGCTGCATAAACGTCTTCAGCAGCTTGGTGCTACACCGCTTCTTGATATTGGTAAAGTGCAATATACATAGTATTTATGAAAATTAAGTTTTAAAAGTAATTTTAAACGAAGTCAGTACCTAAGAGCTAAGTAAATGTGTGTTATTTATGAATTTTTCTATTTTATTGGTATGTCCCATAAAGGCATTTCTTAATAAATAAAGAGATATAATAATTGAATTTCTTAAACATAACCTATGAAAATTTAAATATGTCTGTAAAATTCAAGATATATAATAATGTAAAAGAAGTTTTTATTTATTTAATCCCTTATAATGTTCATGGTTAAGTATTGAATTTTCGGCAGTCTTTATCCCTATGAATTTTCAATATTTTACACAATTGTCTTATCCATCTCCTAGGCTTTGCAGATTAAAAGTTTATTGGTTTTTATATATATATAGGTATATTATATGTATTGTATGATTTGACATTGTAATATTTATAAATTTTCATAATTGTTATTTTATTGTAAGAACTAGCATGCCGGTGTGTTGGATGCATTGCTCTGTAAACCGACTTGTTTAACTATATTAAATAAATAAATAGCACAAGCAAATTAGGCATATCACACATTATTAAAAAAAAAATTCAATGGGCTTACCTAACAATTATATTATCTGATATACCTAACAATTACGGTGTACATAACATTTACTACAAAGAAAGTATAAAGTATTTTTAAAGTATCCAGTAATTTATGTAAAAACTCTTGTTTCAGGATTATGTGACTATCAACATGACCTTGGTCACGATGCCGCAATGAAGCCATGGCTAGATGACTACTTCAGTGTCTTGAAGTCTTACTACCCAAGTCTAGATCTAAGTAACATATCCGGAGGCTTCGTACCTCGGTGGAATGTGTCACTTATAAAGAATGAGAAATTATTTTTGTCTAAAAAGATAAATGACGATATCTACTTTTCAAATAGTTGTAAAGATAATTTTGTGGACACTAGATTTTTAGAAGTAGAAAAGAATATTAGAACTACAGATGAATCACACTTTCAAGTAAGTGTTAAGTTTTAAATTAGAAAAAATGCTTTTTCTTGTGCCTACATGTTCAAGGTAACATAGTGATTAATTATATCAAAATTTGTGTTAGTTTAATTTTATATTATTTTAAGTTTTAGTAACTTTATAAATGATTTTTATTTGAGTCTTATTGTTACAGGATGTTAAACTAATTACATTTAAGACAACAGACCAGAATAAACTAGAATATAGTCCAGGTGACCTTTTTAATATTAGACCTAGAAATAGTAAAGAAGACATTGAAGATCTGTTTGGAATATTTGAGGAACACAGCTTAGATATAAAACATCATTATAGGCTGGTACTTGAAGGGTTACATGAAGGTATGTATTTATCTAAATATTGTAATTTATCACACCTTGTTTTTTACAAACTACATTTTGCTATATTCATTGTACTGAAATGGACGTTTGAATTATTTCTTAATATGAGAAACATTTTTTTCTATAGAATTTTACTAATAAATAATAAAAATATAATATGGCATGTGAGATAAATTAGTTCTTAAAATATTCAGACATTGTAAACAGTACAATGTTAAATCCATAAGAAATTACTTGGTTTATGTATGTTGTAGTAATTACTTAAACTAACGTATGAGACGGTGAAGTTATGAGTTAATTATTGTATGTAAAAAACTGTCAGTCGTATCGAATGTTTCCCATTAACAATTAATTATGTAGCGAATGCGTCGCCGCATTCGCTTTAAAAAGTAAATAGCACGTGGTTGTCAATGTCAACTGTCAATTATGACAGTACCAGTAGTACGGCACGGGCACGGCATGTTTGTTGTTTTGATTTGCGTACGCAATTCTGTAATACAATTTTAAATTACAACTTCTAAGTTTTTGTTAAAAAAAATGCTTCGGCGGCAGGCGCGTTTGCGCCGTGAGTATTTATATCGAAAATCTGTGGAGGACAAGCAAAAAAGTATACAAACAAAAAAGAATCAACTTAAAAAAAGTTTAGAAGAAAACATTCCAATTCATGGTGATTTGAGGAAAGAAGCACTCGCGCTGCAAAAAAGAATTGAATTTGAAGACAAAGGTAAGTTACAGCGTCAATAATCAGTAGAATTTAACTGCTCATTTGTTATAAGTTAGATAGCCATAATAACCTCAAAACATTCGTGTGTTCGTTTTACATTCTTTATTTGCATTTATGGAATGATAAGACAAAATTCTGGCTCTAGGAGACTTTCCTCTAAAGATATTTATCCGTTATAAAGAATATGCACCTTTCCCTGACCATTTATCCGTTGGTATTAATCCTATGACTTTTACAAATAAACTAAATAATGCCTTTTTTCATGCTCTCAATGCAATTCTATTTTATATACTAGATACTTTTGAAATCATTAATTTTATTAGTATATTTGTCAATTTGTAGGCCCTGAAAGAGCAGCAGTTATAGGTGGTTTCAGTGGGGGAGCTAACACACAAAATTCTCAAGATGATGAGTATCGATATGCGGGGGTAGAGGACCCCAAGATTATGATTACTACCTCAAGAGAACCCAGTGCACGACTTAAAATGTTTGTCAAAGAACTTAGGTAAGAACACTAGTTACAATTTCACAAAAGTTTTGGTAAGATTAATGTGTACATACTAAGTAAGCTGCAATAAAATGTATACACATTTGTTGTTGTAGTAAGATTTAAATGGGAACTTGATATTCATTTCATAATCCTTTTAGAACCACCAGAACAATGAATAAAATTAATAATGGGAACTTCTGTTGATCGACAAGTGCACCACTTGCAGGTGAGGTTGGCTTAGGAAGCTCAGATCTGGGTAGGAGCCCTATCAAATTGATTAGTTTAGCAACACAATTACATATAAAACAATATTGCTGCTGGTGCTTAAATTTGAAATAAACCTGTGCTATAAGTCCCAGTGACACAGTTTAGTCATTTACAGTAAGGGTAAGGTAACTATATGTGGAGGTTCCCTGCAGAAACAATGACTATATTATCTTTGAAGACATACTGCCTTAAGTAATTTTTGTCTTCTACGAAAATAAAATTATACTAAGCTATGCTAAGACAATGAACAAGATAATTTTAATGATCAGCATAGATTTGTTCTTAAATAAAAAAAGAATAAGGCTGCAGCTAGTCATAATAAAAAATATTTGCAGTTTTAGACGGTGTAAAAATTATTCTTATTAATGTGAATTAAAAATAACTTATATATTGCTGAATATCTAGAACTTATTTGAAACATATTTTCTTTCAGATTAATATTTCCCAACAGTCAGAGAATGAACCGTGGTGGTTATGAGATGTCTCAGCTGATACATGCTTGTAGAGCGAATGAAGTCACTGATTTTATAGTAGTGCATGAGCACAGAGGTGTGCCGGACAGTTTAGTGAGTTTATCATATTTCTACTAAGTATATTGTTGAGGTTAAAGATTATTGCTAGCTATGTTTTTATTTAATATGAACTTCTATAGTAATTGCATTTTTTAATGTTTTATTATCAGTAGAATAGTTGCTTAACTGTTAACCGAGATGAGTTTCTTGAGACATTCTTCTCGATCTTTTTGCCTTTTGGAAGCCTCGTTAGAGTAACCAACAGGCTGATTGACAGACTTTCCCCTCCCCCTTAAGAAAAACTACAAGCTGAATGACAAATCCCCCCAATATAAGTCACCGACAGACTGACAAATCTTGAGAATAAAAACTCAAGAGATAGATTATCTGACAAACATAGACATATTCTGACAAGAATTCATTTTGCTTTTATTTCTTGATCATGGTACAGCCCATATCTCATTAATTGTTGTTAAAAATTATATTTCCATTATTTTTATACAAATTTGATGAATCTAAATGATCCTGTTGATCCTTAATACATTTTATTTTATTTTGTTAAAACATATGTAAATTAACAGTAGATTGTCTTGCTCGCAGCTAATTTTAGAAAAACCAAGTATCTCTTTTTTCATTCTCATTTGTAATGACATATAAGCATTGAACAGTAAAAGAAACCCCTTATTTAAGTTTTTACAGTGCTTTTTGTTTATAGTATAATTAAAAAGTGATCTATAATGCAAAATTAAGATAAATTGCAGGAAACAATAATAATTATTAAACCTTTCAGATAATTTGCCACCTGCCGCATGGCCCGACTGCATCATTCACTCTATCTGGAGTTGTGATGAGACACGATATACCTGACTTGGGGCCAGTCAGTGAACAGTTTCCACATCTAGTCTTCCATAACTTCCTCACTGATTTGGGTAAGAAATTGACATGATATTCTTATATTCAGACTGCATGTTCCGTCAGTACCTGGTGATAAATAGTGCACCAACGTTACCAATAGACATTGTTTATGGTGCAGTAATCAAAGCAGTACAACAATAAAGAAACTAGTTCTGGTTCTTAATTCTAATTTTGTAAGCAATAAATTTAAAAATATAGATAATGAGGTATACTTTATTTGGTAACACATGAGCTGGCAGAGAATTCTAGAGCAACTACTTACCAAATTTCTTGGTTCAAGTGCTGATAGTTGGCACAGTTTAGGGCAGTATTTTAGAACTGTGGAGAGTAGAGTAGTGGTAGAGAGGACCCAAGGGGGCGGGATAAGATCAAAAAAGCTCCTCAGAACACTCACCATAGTAGTTCCGATAGAAAACACAAAGAAGCAATGTCCCTATGTACCTATTACTAATAGGCTGACTGAAATAAATTCACCACTGGTCAATTACTAGTAATGTTTTTAGGATCTACTACTATAGGTATACTTATATTACTTTTAACCCTTTAACGGGCAGGACATGTTTAATTTTTCCTTTGGTTTTCTACCTTAACTCAACTATATAAAGTTAAGTTTATGGTGGGAATAAATTGACTACTGCCGTGCAAACGGTTAAAGGAAACATAAATAAAGTTAATTTTGTTATTGCAGGCTTAAGGACCAAAAGTATATTGAAATACTTATTTCCAGTACCAAAAGCGGATTCGAAGAGAGTAGTTTCATTCGCTAATCATGACGACTACATCTGTTTTAGACAACACACATATAGAAAGGTGAGACGCATAGAAATAAATCTAGATATATTAATTTATCCAATAGCTTAATTTTTACGACCTATATGACGTGGTGGCGAGTATATCCGCACTCTGCTCCTGAAGCCGTGGGTTCGATTCCCACACAGGACAAATCTTTGGGTGCATAAACATGAATATTTGTTCTGGTCTGAGTGTTTCCTATGCATATTAATTATGTATTTACAAAAAAATTTATTTTAACCCTTTTATACATATTTTCAGGCTGGCAAAGAAATAGAGCTAACAGAAGTGGGACCCCGTTTCCAAATGAAGCTATACGAGATAAAGTTGGGTACCCTGGAGGCACTGCCCGCAGCGGACACTGAATGGGCATTGCGGCCCTACATGAACACTGCGGCCAAACGACGATTCCTCAGCGACCTGGACGGCTGGCAACAAGATCAGGAGTGAAATATATCGGCTTTTTATATTAACAAATGGAGTTTTATTTATTATCAACCTAGTTATATATATATATATATACGTTTAGAAGGTGCATGGTCATCTAAAAGGATCTTAGAAGCCCAAGCCAACATCACAGGGGGACCGAGAGAGGTGTGTGTCCCCCGGGCAAATACGCGAGGACCTCCTCAGAGAGGCGCAGTGGACGCGCCCCTCCTATCTCCTTGAGCGACTATAGCGTGTGTGGCCGGCTTCTCAAAGAGTCTATAGTTAGACAGCAGCTAAGACCCTCCTGGCCCGCCCGCTGTGCCCTCCACAGGTCCCTCAAAATTAAATTACTTTATTGTCTTTAAGATCAACATGATCATTTAGATTCGTCAAACATTTACACAAAATGGAAATTCCATATATTTTTTAACAACAATGAAAGAAATATGAGCGGTAACATAATAAAGGAGTAAAAGCAAATGGGTTCTTTGTCACAATTTGTCAGTTTATCTGTCTGTTGTGGTTTTTTCAATATATGTCAGTCAGCCTGTCGTGATTTTAACCCTTTACCAGGCAGTGGTTAATATATGACCACCATAAATTGAACCTTATGCGGTTAACTTAAGGTTGAAAAGCAATGAATATTTTTAACGTGTTCTGCCTGTTTAAGGGTTAAAGGAGGGAGGGGATTGTCCGTCAGTCAGTCTGTCGGTGACTCTAACGAGGCTTCCAAATGGCAACGAGATTGAGAAGAAGGCCTCAAGAAACTCATCTCTGCTTTTTTAAAATTATGTTTTAAGATCTAATACAATCAAAGAAATAAATTATTAGGATTACCGCTGTTCTTAAAACTAACAATATCTAAAGATCATATCTCATCTAGTCTTAAGAAAGAAAGGAGCAATTCATGTCACTTCCAGGCAGACTTGTCGTTCATAAAATCTTTGAAGATTGAGTAAGAAAAGCGATATACATAACCTAAACACAAGGAATAAGCATAAACTAGTTGTACCTGCCACTAGGCTCCAAAAAATTAACAAATCTTTTAAAGGTCAATGTGTGCGATTCTATAATAAAATCCCAAGCAATATACAGCAATTAAGCATAAATAAATTTAAATTAACAATAAAACGCAAGCTGTCTTAAAAGGGATACTAATCTATCAAAGGCTATATGGCTGATAAAATGCTTGGGATTAAACTGCCGTTTCATACAGGCTATTCTAATATGAATGACTTAAAACATGAATATTGTTATATTATATTGCATTGTATAGCGTCACAGACAAATGAAGATTGTAAATAACCAATCGATAATTTAAAATAGCACATAGCCTGTGAGTTTCTTGCCAGTTCTTCTTACAGAGCGGTGGCTCGGAACTGGCACTTAGATTCACTAACACTTAAATATTTTTTGTTTTTTTTAATTGTTTGGTTGCAAGTGAATCTAAACTTCGTGATTTTAGTACAATTATATTTTATTTGTTTTTGTTATTTTTTTATAATTTTGTCGTTTTCAAGTACTATGAAATAAAAAGGATTTGATTTGATATTTGACTTTCACACTATAATAAGCCTTCTGGCACAATTTACTCTTTAGTAATTTTTAAATTTAGTTATAGATAATCATAATCATAATCATAATTCTTTATTGTTTCATTTGGTGTACACTTAGATCTTAAAAATAATATTTTGTCCTCAAATGAACCCTGCAAGGGTATCACAATTTAAAATAGGAAAACATTTCTTCCTTATATTATTTATAGAAATTAAATACATTATAAATTAAACAACCATAATAATCAATAAACTATATATACACATTATGTTTTTACTAATTATATTAAATGTATTTAATTGTTCAGTTATATGTTTAAGAATGTAGGTATTCGTTCAGACTGTAGTAAGCATTTTGCAATAGATGTTCCTTTAGATTAATATAAAATTTGGAATCTTTGGATATGCATTTAAGATTTTTGGGTAACTTATTATATATTTTTATTGACATGTGCTCGGTACCCGAGCTCACTATGTGCAACTTTGTGAAAGGTGTGGCTAACTTATTACGGGGTCTTAGACCATGAGATTGAGGAATTTCGTCTTGTACTTGAGTGTATTTATCGGGGTTCTTACGGACTAATTTACATAATTCAAAAATATATAGAGATGTCAATGTAAGTATTTTTAATTTTTTTAAATGTGGTCTACAACTTTCCATGTCTGTAATGTTTACAATAAATTTGCCGAAATCATCTGGCAGCGTGTTTTACATGCGAATACTGTTCCCCGCAAAAGAATTTGTAACTTTATGGAGCCTATATTTGGGCATAGCCAGTTTATTCTTAGTTCTTAAGTTAAAATTATGTCTATCACTATTTTTACTTAACTTACATTTATTTCTCTTAGTTTCCCCCCCGGTCGACAGTACTAAGGGCACCCAGAGTCGCCAATCTCTAGGTGCCTTTTCCCTATCGCCCTCTGCGCCCTACCGGGAGGTACTCAGCCCCCCCACCACGACAAGGTGAAGACCAGTTGGGGGGGGTCTGTGCTCTCGCCTACTCTATGGTTGCCTAACTAATCCTGCCTCGCTCGCGTCTTTACCTGATTGAGTTAAATTAAATAAATAACAGGTTTATTCATTCTACATACATAATGCCACGCCTCTTTCCTGTAGGGGTAGGCAGAAATCACATCCTTCCACTAGCTACGATCTTGGCACACACTTTTAGCTTTATTCACACTCATTAACCTCCTCATACACGCCCGTCGGTTAAGGGGACTTCTGACCTGCCTCGTCTCTGGTAACCTTACCGATACCAATATCAGTGGACCTCAACATTCTTGACATGGACATCGGCCAGGAACTGTAATTCTACATCTATTTATAACTTTTCGTAAGTTTGCGTAATAAAATAAGGTAGTTGTCAGAAGCACTAGACGCGCAGGCGCAGTATAATGTATAGTCTCCGAGGAGATTATTTTAATTCATCCACTCATTCTGCCTACTGCTTTCCTGTTCTCTCCTTTGCGTCGGGTTGTCTGGAAGAGATCGCTTTTAGCGATAAGACTGCCTGGATTGGCTTTTTCATTGTGTTTCAATATTCATTGTAACCGGTAGTCAATAAAGACTATATCTATCTATAATTTTGTTCTAGACATGCCTGTGCCAGACTTTCTAAAAACATCACCTACGTTATACGAAATAGCTGAACAATATTGGGACTTGAAGGCGTACCCCACGCAGTATGTCTTCTCTCTTCTGGCGTACGTTTCTGAGGATAAGTTGGAAAAGGACAAATGTATGGAACTCAGCTCGGCTGAAGGACAAGATGACTGGTTGGCGTATTCTAGAAGGCCTAGACGGACTATTTTAGAGGTAATTATAATCATTACTTTATTAAGGGCTTAGGCCTCTTTCCAAGCCAAGGAGAGGGCCACGCGAACCCATGACGGATTCGAACTCTACCCCAGCGGGTTTTGTGTATGGTGTGTAGGGATCCTACCAACATCGTAGGAGCTCGAGCCAACCTCACCTGCAAGTGGTGCACCTGCCGCCTGCCGCCTGGTGCAACGGACGAGACTCTGGCGACCATAAAAGTTCCAGGTAACCGGCAACAGGCTCGCCACCTATTACGCGGGATCAATAATATAATTGGCGCAATGTGGGCGTATGATAGGTATGCCTCTTGCTACCCCTTCGGGAAATCAGGCGTGGTTGAATGTATGTGTGGGTTTTGTATAAAAAAATCTATCTAGCCACTAGTGTTTATAAGAAGTACTAAGTGTTTTTAACATATTATTATCCTCAGAGAAAGTGCAAATCCGCGTAGCATTGGATAATCCGTATCTGACTAATTGAAGTAAATGTACTCGTAGCTAATAAGTTAATCCGCGTAATTGTCGCAAAGCCTAAATTTTGGACTTTTAGGTAAATCTTTATATAACAAGAGATACAACATTAGTGTTTACATGATGTGTAAAAATTAGCCCTAAGTTAAATTATGTGTAAAAATAAACACGAAATTATATAATGTGTAAAAATGAACCCGAAATTATAATGTGTAAAAATGAGCTTAAAATTAGTCGGAATAAGAAACTTTGAAAGTTTTTTTACCTTCTCCTGTAAAACTAGATCCATTGCAGATACGCCGACATTACGTATGGTGGTAGTTTGTTGCGTATTTGCACTATCCCCGACGATACGTCTATCAGTATAAAGGCAGCACACTTTAGTACTACGTAGCAACTTGCTAAATAAGCATTCCAGTTAGTGTGACAAGGTACTAAAGTATGCAACTACTTTTAAGGACTGTACCTACTTGTATACTTATTTTGTCAAACCACCAGGTACTGCAAGACTTCCACAAATCCACATCAAAATTGACAATACAAGTGTTATTCGAGCTATTCTCAACCATAAAACCCAGATCCTTCTCTATAGCAAGCAGCGCCTTGCCCAGTCAGGGTCATCAGCTAGATGTGTTGGTGGCTGTGGTCAAGTATTACACCAAGCTGAAGAAAGAACGGCTGGGACTCGCGTCTAACTGGCTAAAGGATTTGGCGCCTGGTGATAGAGTTTTTGGGTGGATTAAAAAGGGAAGCTTGACTTTTCCATCTCCGGTAAGTTGAGTTAGTTTTATAAGACTTCAGGTGACTGTTCCACCATAAAACCTAGATCCTTCTTCATAGCAAAACAGTGTCTTGCCCAGTCAAGATCAACAGCTAAATGTGTTTCTAGCTAAGGTTAAGTATTACACCAAGATTGACACCTGGTCATAGAGTTTTTGGATGAATTTGAATAGGAAGCTTGATTTTTTCATCTTTAGTAATTGAGCAATCGCTTTATAACATTAAGGTGTGATTCATGGATACTTTATTATTCATAGTTCATAGTACCATAGACGCCTTGTGGTCCTTTTCTTGGTTCGGTACTGAAATTTTCTATCTTTCTTGTTCCAGAGCATTCCACATATACTAATAGGTCCTGGCACAGGCCTAGCGTTATTCAGAAGCCTCATAAGTGAGAGGGATGTACAAGGAACCTTGGACAAGGAGACCATGCACCTATTTTTCGGCTGTCGATACAAGGATAAGGACTTTCATTGCAGAAAAGAATTAGAAAGCTTTGTAGGTGAAAGAAAACTGTCGTTATATTGTGCCTTCTCTAGGGATCAGGATAATAAAATGTGAGTATATTATTTTGTTTATAAGAATGCTACTAAGATCTAAGGAGCCAAGGCAACCTCATCTGCAAGGGGTGCACCTGCCAATCAACGGACAAAGCTCTGGCAAACATAAGTTCCCGGTAAACGGCAATAGGCTCGCCACCTATTACGTGGGACCAACAATATAATGGTGTTCAAAAAGCCTACCTTTTCGGGGAAACAGGCGTGATACTATGTATGTATAATATTTCTCCTGTGTTTCTCAATTTAAGTGTTAAATCAATCAGGATAGTAAAAAAGGGCCGGATAGTAACAGATTATTTGGTGCATCTCTAGTGTTGATACTAGGCAGTGCGAAGCGATCACTGAAATAAGGCAGAGTTCACAGAGGTGAATCCTTGGATAGTTGACCTCTTGTGTGGCATTCAATATAGGGTGCTGTCGTGCTTCTGAAGGCACGTTTAGATGATGGTCCCGGCTATCGCTATATGTGGTATTGAAACTTGCAGAACGCTACTTGCCTCCGCTAATTCGCACAGGTTCTGTGTGGATTCAGACTTGAATCCCTCTCAACTTGATTCGTTAAGAGAGGACCGTGCTCAATAGTGGTTGTAGTAAATGAGCTGAGATAATTACTGTACGTCATAGTTGTCAACACAGTCGCTGTGCTTGATATGAAATATGAAAGTCATCCAGCATGCTGAAGAAAGCTATGGTCTGAGAGCGTTTTTAGGTGATACAAAATATGCTTGCTACGTGATTGAATCAGAAATAAGGCAATCTATAGAACGCTTCATTATCTTATCCGCCTTATACAGACCACTGCTGAACATAAGCCTCCCCATTGATTAGATTTTATCTGCTCATAATCACCACGCTGGGACCACCCAGCTCCCACTCAGCAATCACCCACCAGGGTGAACGCAGTTCAAGCCAGTGCGCCGGATGACGCTGCTACCCATCATCGGATAGGATTTTTCTTCATCGACTCTTACGACTCCCGTGAGATGAGAGGGGGTGGCACTATTCTAGGCACAATCCATCCTTCCGTAGAACTGGCCATATAGCATAACGTACTTGCAAACTGGCATGTTCCACCCACTGCGCACATAGCTTGAATGACTTTGCGCGCCGGTTAAAATGAGATTTTTTTAATTATGAAAAAAAAAACTGTTTGCTTGTGCTTGTAGGTTCGTTCAGTCACACAAATCACACACAATAAAGTATTGCTGTCGGTGCTTAAATAGGATATCCCTGTTATAAGCACGGACTTCCTTCCAGGGACAACCATCATCATCTCAGCCCATTAACGTCCCACTACTGAGCACGAGCTTCCACTCACATACCAAGGTATAAGGGTATTGTGTCATATTCCACCACGCTGACCCAGTGCGGATTGGAAGAGGCAGGTGTATGGCGTCCTGCTGTTAGAATTTTTCAAGCCGCCCATTAGGCCTCTAACATGGCTTAACGACTATCACGCTTAGTGATAACCGGGACCCACTGCTTAACGTGCCTTCCGAAGCACGTAAGCGTTCGATATCTTATGCCACATAAACGGTCACCCATCCAAGGACTAACCTCTGTAAACTCTGCAGTACTTCGGTGATCGTTTCCGATTACGAAGCACCGCAGAGCTACGAGCGCTTCCAGGAACAACCACTTCAGTATAATTTATAACTTAAAGGGTTTCCACTTAAAATAGCCCAATATCATAATCATACCATAAGTACCAGCAATAACACAGATCTGTTATCTTACAGATACGTCCAACACAAAATAGCAGAACACGCGTCGACAGTATGGCATTTAATAAACGACAAAGGTGCTTATATCTACATATCTGGCAACGCAAAAAATATGCCTGACAATGTGAGAGACGCTTTGATAGAAGCTTTCAGTGAAAAGGGAGGATTAAATAGAACTGACGCCACTAATATGTTAAATGAACTTGAAACTAAGGGACGGTTTCAAGTCGAAGCTTGGTGATTGAGTTATATTCTCTGGCGGATGGTTTTATCATCAGCCATAGACATAAATAGACAATAGATAACGCAAATGCACGTACTTCGCGTGTCCGAACCCCGACCAATCGTCGAAGTTGATCGAAGTCGATGCTACTGACAGTCCGTGCGCGTCTGTTGTTTTTTAAATACTGTTACATGATCGATTTTACGTATAAAATATTTATCATCAGCGGCATAGGTGTCGATGGATGAATTTGGATTTTCCGTTCTTATGGCCCATTCACACATGGGAGTCCGTTTTACTGGTACGTTTTTAACGGATACGTCATAAATTTATGCGCTGTTTACACTTAGGCACCGTATAACGTTCAACGAATCCGTCATAACTGGATGCGATGTGTGAACAGAAAACTCGCAGTATACCGCCGCTATTCTACAAGGATGGACGCTGTCGAGTTGTAATGATACTACGTATCTATTTACACACAGTATCTTTCCATTAAAATTCTACGTATTCGTATATTTTATTGTTCCGTCGTCAAGTATTCGATGACAAAACGGAATGTAATTTTTTTACGGAACGATATATTTTACTCTATACAGAATACTGTGCCATATGTGAAGCCGCTCATACAACTACATACGCCATCGACGAAAAAAAAACGTACACGATAAAACGGAGACATGTGTGAACCGGCCGTTAAACATCGGCAGTGACGTCACATTAGGCGTTAAAAAGTCGGCACGCTTGATTTCAATACGAGTCGTGATAAAATAAAATTTAAAAAAAATATTGTGTTATCTATTGTGTATATGTCTTCAGTTGTATAGTGCTGGACAAAGGCCTCTCTAATGGCCACTGAGCTCGATTGTACGGAATACCCCTTGTTTTATTTGATCCGGATTATTGGGATTCTACTGTAATACTAATTGTGGCTTTTGTTTTTGACCAATTTTATATACACTTTCTAATGTGTAGTTATATTATATTCAAGAGATAGAAACCGTGGTGCTTAATATTAATAAAAAATCTTTTACACTGGCGTCAATTATTTTGTTCAAAGATAATTAATTATCGTTAAGAACTAGTGTTATGCGTGCTAATCAGCTGCCAGGATGAAGGCACTGATTTCCTAATAACTACTAGCCAGGACTAACGAATTAACATGCTTTTCGAGGCACAGAGCAGTTAAATGTATATTTCGTTAATATTTTGTATTTTTGTTACTTACACAATGTTTGGTGTAATTAAATTGTATAATTTGAATAAAATTAAGATACCAAATTAAATTTTTTTTATTAAAAGACAAATGTCATCTCTTCAGGGAGTGTACTTCCATAGACACGTTTTTTATAATCTCTGAGTGGCGGAAATGCCACCGTCAGGCCTCTTCCATTTCACGGTTGTTCAAGGTTCGCGGCAGATTCTCAAGGTTCTATTTCTATTCAAGGTCATATTCAGCATAGAGTAGTTTTTTTATTTACATGTTCTTTAAAAAATAATTCATATTCAGTACAATTTTGTTTGTGTGCAATAAATAATTTTAAACTAAAGTATGTCATTTGATTTTGTACTTACCTTAGAGTTACAGCCAATCTTTTTGCGGGCGATATACTCTGTCGCATGATAGTGTCTTGATGTTTTAGTTTCTGGGATAAATTTTTAGGCAAGTTGTCGATTGTAGTTTTCTGCATTCTATAATAATTGTAAAACTTGTCTTCATCTTCCCTCAGTTGATTCTTGACAAGTGTATGAAACGCGTCATTTTCCTTCCATTTTGAAATCAGATGTATCCAAAACCGTCTTTCCATTGTAGACAGCAACGATAATCTTATTTTTCATAAGGAAATTCATGACCGCTACTAGCCTGTACCTGGCCAATGTTTCGCCCTGTGATTTTGCCGTGCCACGTACAAGCTTGCACGTTTTTTCAACCATATTAAAAGAGAAAATTTGAAAAGTGATGTTGCACTGTTTTGTTTGATTTACCAACACTCATGTATGTTCACAGACACTTAACGGTTAACAATCCACCGTTATTACACATTAATGTTAGAAATATCACAAATTTTAGAAAATAAACCAAAACTGCAGACATGACGCTTCACTTTCCCGCCAAGAAGTCCATTTCTTGCTTTGCCCCAATGATCAAAAATATCTTCTAAATGTATGCAAACTTTTTTAGTTCGGCCCTGCCGTTAAGTATTTAAATATTAAACTGACTTTTAGTGACAGTAGTTTTTATCATACCTCTACTTATTTCAAATTTATTAACAAAATAAAGTAACGGGTGTAAATTGTAATTTAACCAATAATAATAATAATGTTTGTAAGAAATTGTGGGCGGCTACTTAGAGGCGCCTTGGTGGAGAAAACCGTAATGCCTAAACGGGAATTTGCCCAGGTTGGCATGGTCATATCCACACCTCCTCGAGTGCCTTGTTCTATGGGGGTAAGACATCTTTACCACGAAAGACTCTAACGATAGCTATCATCAATTCTGAATCGTGCTAACGAAATTCTTCTAGCAATCGATCATTATCATTAGGCATGGGCTTAGCCAGCCATGAGCCCAGGGTGGGGCAGCAGTCTAAAATCAAATCACGTCTTGACACGCCCGTAACGTACTTAAAGACATCTCTATAGTATAAGTCATTGTTTTTGCCAAGTATGAAATTTCTTCCGGAAGATATATATAATTGTAGTTAGTGCCTAGATCATTTATATTTTTAGGTTTGGATAGGTACCTTACAGGTCAGAGCCAGGCCCAGAGAGGGGCAAGCGCCCCACCAGTGTTGGGCAGTAGTTAGTTGAATTGATCAATCATGATTATCTAATCATGATTAATTTAGTCATGACTAATTAAATCATAACTAACGAGATCAATCATTTTAGCCATGACTAAATTCGTTAATCGCAAATCATCAATCATTAGTTTTAATCATGAATGTATGACTAAGCTCGATGCACAGGTGTTGGTACACTACACACACAGGGTGTAAGGATCAGCTGACCGAAGTCTCAGACCATCATCTTGAGTAAAGTACTGAAGGAGTTAGGTTCGGAAATGAAAATTTTTTTTGACTCTGCATACAAAATATTAAAATCGGCTGCTAATTTTGTATAGAAAGGCCAATTTTTTTTTTTCCGAGAAAAAATTTCTTCGGTACGTTAATTAGGATGATGGTCTGAGTCCATGATTTTAGTTTGGTAAGCCATCCTTTACACCCTATATTATATAGCTTTCTTAAATATATTATTTGTGTTTATAAAGTTCAATACAGTTACACTGAGATGATAACATAAGGGAATAACCGACCTAAATAAAAAAAATGGTGACAGCAGCCATCTTGGAACGATTTTCATCAAACTTACGTAATAACACTCTCGATAATTGCACTGTCAAAAAAAAATTACATCAAAATCGGTTCATCCACACACACATACACCGTCGTTTTTTCGTCGGGTGTTAAAAAAAAATTCGATATTCGAATAAAATACAATAAAATTATGGTTTTTTGTAACATCCTGTATATAAAGAGTCTAAGGGAAAACCTCCCGGAAACTGAAACCTCCATGATGTTTTGTGTGCACTTCAGTATTTTTTAAGATGCAGAAAAATATTATACTTTACCCGGTATTAAAAAATATAAATCATAAATAAATAATCATGATTATTTGATTAAGATTAAGACTAATCAATCGTTAGTCATCACCTCGTGATTAAACTATATAATCATTAGTCTTCAATCATAACTAACACAATCAATCATTAGTCATCAATCATTAGTTAACTAAATTTTGCCCAACACTGCGCCCCACCCTGTCCCTGTTGTTGAGTTGTAGACATAAGAGTGGGGCATCACTAGCGCGTTGGCAACCGTTTCAAAACAGTTTTTTTAAAGCCCGATACTAAAATCTCTTGGGGGAAGTTTCGCACGGGAAGTTAATTTAACAATCAAAGGGTACTCGGTACAAAAATTTCCGCGTGACGCCACGTAGGGTACACTAACTATTAGATGGATTATTTTTATGTATATTTTTTAACATAACTAGTTAACTACAAATTTCTACTTGTAATTGTTAGTAACAAAGTTACAATATTGTTACTTTTTACAGGAGAAATTGGCGCACGGATTATTCATGATGTTCGTGTGGTTGTCGCCAATGGCTTATGGATTTACTCAAATTAAAGTTTGGAGGCGTGCTTACATTTCTTAAATTTGAATATATAACAATGAAATATATATTTTATTTCATTTATTGCCCTGTTGTGTATTTTAGAAAAAAAAAACATATGTACTTTAAAACTAAGAAGTCGACTTCTTGGCGAGAAAGTGAAGCGTCATGTCTGCAGTTTTCTTTTATTTTCTAAAATTTGTGATATTTCTAACATTGATGTGTAATAACGGTGGATTATTAACCGTTAAGTGTTTGTGAACATACATGAGTGTTGGTAAATCAAACAAAACAGTGCAACATCACTTTTCAAATTTTCTCTCAAGGAGTCCATGTGAGATCTCAGTATAGTCCCACATCTTTACTGAGGACTCAAGGGGCTTAGGGGAGGGTATCTCATTTACCATTTATCATCTTTATCACCACTCATTCTCATTTACTATGAATTATATATTATTAATATATCACTTACTTGACACTGGCTAAATGTGCTAGACGCACGAAGCCATTATTTAAAATAAAGTAAGAAAACTAAGAAGTCTATCAAATTGATAGGTTTTTAAGATAGAAAATATTTCTCAAATTGTAGATAAGTAGATCAAAAATATTTGCGGGCTCATATACCATTTTTCAATTCAGGAATTTGTTTCCAATATGGAGATTTTAAGAAACAACACAACATCCAAATTCACTTATATTTTTACACAAGTAAATTTAAGAATCCTACTTTCTGGCTCTACCTTCTTTTTGTCTTATGGATTTATTTGTACGTATTGTACTTTCAAACAGGCTGTATTGAATTGACTATTGCAGAGCGACAGTTTTCAGAAAGCAACTGTCACAACAATTCAAAGTGTGTTGTTTCGATTATAATAGTCCCTTTACCCTTTCTGGATTCCTCGATAAAATCGTTTAAATAAATAACTAGTATTGTTATCACAATGAAAGAACCAAAACAAGCACCTATAGAAGATTTAGCGGACCTGCGAGCTTACTTTCTGTCACACAACAGCGTTCGTGAATACATTGCGCACAGTTCTAAAGTGCACTCTGTTGGTTGGTCCTGCGACGGTAGGAGACTTGCCTCCGGCTCCTACGACAAAAATGTCGCTATATTTACTCTTGATAGAAATAGACTGGTAAGTATTTTTCTGTTTTTACAATTAAACTACTTGGGAGAGAATGTATGTTTAATTTATAAACAATTGTATATTATGTCAATGTTATTTTATTCCGGTCGCTCTTTACTGCTTGAAATTTTATGATAACTATAAATTGGAGCCCAATACTTTTACATAAAATACGTACCTACTCAGAAGTTTGCTGTTTGGATCTAGAATTACTTATAAGTCAAATTTTAAATAACCTAAACACAAATAATATATGATCTTAAAGCTATTCCATCTATATCCTAGCATTATCCCTGTTGCCCTAGACTTAAGCTTAGGGTCTGTTCAGTGGCCTAGCTAGATTTTGCTGAATTTCAGTTATTACAAGGAGCGACTGCTCGCAAACCTCCATAAGCAAAGAGAAACATCATTCTATGATTAAACCAGTAGTTTTTGTGTTATAGTCAAATTTTAAAAAGAATAAAAATACAAATTTGCATAATACCAAATTTTTTTTTATGCTATTTATATGTTGCATATTAAGTTTGCGAATGGTATGGGATGTAATTAAGTGTAAATTTGGGCAAAGGGCTATCCATCTCTTACTATTCCAAACATTTTCTCTAAATAGAGTGCTTAAACCTTTACCAGGCAGTGGTCAATATATGACCGCCATAAATTGAACCATATGCGGTTAACTTAAGGTAGAAAACCAATTAATATTTTCAATGTGCTCTGCCTGTTAAAGAGTTGAAGTGTGGACTTAGTTGTAACTAAGATATAACTGTTTTAAATAACCCTATCAAGGCTTTTGCCCACCCTTAGTGAAATCCAAGGGTATCTGATTAAGGAATAAGAAAAATGCTTTTGTTTTTAGGAAAAAACATAAATTGTTTCTAAATATATCATTTAACATATCAATTATAAGTTTTACACTGCTTACTTTAATACTGCCATTTTCTATGTATATTCCAGAGCCAAGATTTCCTATTTCGAGGCCACACGGGATCAGTAGACCAATTGTGTTGGCACGCAACACACCCAGATCTGCTCAGCACTGCCAGTGGGGACAAATCTGTCAGGATATGGGACACCAGGTACTTATGGCATACTGTTGGCTAAAAATTTTTAAGCCTATATCAATACTATACTGCTTATTGTATTTTTTATTTGGAACAACAAACAATTGCAATATGAATCACCATTAGATTATATATAATAGTAAGGTAAATAAATTCGCTGTGTGGTGCTGGCCTAGAATAAATAAATATTCTCTTACACCAATTATTTAGTTCCAAGATAAGTATCATTAAGAACTTGGTGTTATGGATACTAAAGAACGGATAAACATACTGAAATACTTTTTTTTTGTAAATATATAATTAATATACTTACATAGGAAACACCCAGCCCAGATCAAATTTTAATATTTATGCACACAAAGATTTGTCCTGTGTGGAAAACGAACCCACAACCTCTGGAGTAAAGTGCAGGTATACTGACCTCCACGCCATATCGGTCGTCAAATAGTGCCACCCCACATCTTATGGGGAGTTATGAGAGTCGACAAAGAGAAATCCTACAGGATGATAGGCAGCAGCGTCATCCTGCGTACTGACTTGAACTGCGATCACCAACCTGCCTGCCCAGTGTGGTGATTAAGGGCAGATACCCCCAATAGGATGTAATCTATTGAGGAGGCTTAGTTCAGCAGTAGACTTTATAAGGCTAATATGATGATTTAGTCCAGATCTGTATATCCATAGAGACAACCTACTGCTCTCAGTTAAACTAATGGTACCAAGTCACGCTTATCACATCATTTGATTAACGCAATTGATCCTGAGGATCTCTCATTTGTCAGCCCTTTGTACGACTCAGTTTTTACAGTAATCCTGATTTATACACACATTATAATCAAGTGTCAATATTAAAGTAACTGTAAAGCTCATGAAAACATACATAATACATATTAATTTATTTCAAAATCCATAACATTTATGAAGTCTTACTATTTGAAGGACACACAAATGCGCAGCAACCATACCGACAAAGGGTGAAAACATCAACATAGCGTGGTCACCGAATGGCAGCACCATCGCAGTTGGAAACAAAGAGGATTTAGTTTCATTTATTGATACTAAGACTTATAAAGTGGTAAGTTACTTTTTTTTTGTTAAACAAAGACGCGGTCTGTGGCGCGCGTTCCATTGCGTGTAGCTTTTTGCAGTTTTTTACATCAAAAATATAAATCGTTTTCCAACAATACTTTTTGGGTAGGTAAAAAGTGTTGTTATAAAGTGCAGAATGCGTAGCTATTAGCTCAGCATTTGGTCAGGGTCTTTTTACACAAAGTATAAACATAAATTTGTTAAAAAAATAACTTGTTTGTAAATAATAATACAGTAATAAATACTGATACATTTCTTTCTTACAGGTAACAGAGGAGCAATTTAACTTCGAAGTAAATGAAATATCATGGAACCTCTCTTCAGACCTATTTTACTTGACCAACGGTCTGGGTTGCGTTCACATATTGACGTAAGTATATTCTGTTGTATTTTTTTTGCCATGTGGTACCGGCCTAGAAAAGTGCCACCCATCTAATCTCATGGTGTTACAAAATCATGATGATCGGCATATTCTGCCACCGTCGGCGTGGAAATGTTAGATGTACATTCCGGTTTACATTACAATTAAATAAATCACATTTTACATTAAGTCCTCATAACAAATGAATTACATCTTTTATTCTAAAAATTCTGTAGTCGTATAAAAACATTCCTTAATTAATAATTAAATAATATTTGTTTAAATTTATTTACAGGCAAATCTTTTGATTCAGTAGGCAATCTGTTGTACACCTTAATAGCATGGATTTATAAATACTTATTAAAAATATTGATTAATAAATTACGGTTGACAAACCTATTATGGATTAAAAAGCCATGAGGAAACGCTGTTTCCGGAATAGAGTTCAGTTCTCGCCGCGAACTCTCCTTTATGTCTCCTACCGATTGAAAACGGGTGCCACGAAGTGGTAATGTGAATGTAAGAAAAAAACAGAAGTCGGCTGGAGGCATATCTGGTGAATATGGTGGTTGCTCGATGGTATTTGTTAAGTGTTTGGACAAAAATTCGTTCACAATGATGGCCTTGTGCGAAGGCGCATTATCTTCATAGAATTTTCTTTCCACAAATCTGGCCTTTATCGTCGAATTTGTTCTCTTATACGCCGCATAACGCTCAAATAATATTCTTTATTTGCTGTTTGACCTTCCGGCAAGAATTCCGACTGCACAACACCGCGATAGTCAAAGAAAACAGTCAACATGGCTTTGACTTTTGATCGACTTTGACGTGGTTTTTCGGGTTGGAAGGCGCCATTCCGAAGCTTGTTGACTAGTTTGCATGTCAACCTCGTAAACCCACGTCTCGTCACCACTAACAACGTGTTTCGTGAATGTTGGGTCGGTATTGACTCGTTTTAGCATGTCCTCAGCGACTCTCATGCGATTTAGTTTTTGAAGAAAATTCAGGCCTTTTGGGACTAGTCGGGCGGGAACACGTTTCATACCCAAATTACTAGTTATAATGGTACGGATCGACTCGTGAGATACAGAAAGTTCAGCGGCCATCTCTTTCAAACTTGAATGTGGATTTTCAGTCACTATTTCCTTTACTTTTGCGATGTTAGCAGACGTTGATGGCCTGCCAGAACGAGGCAAGTCTTTCATCATATCTTGAACGCTTTGTACCATACTCATAAGCACGTGTTTTTGATAAAGTCGATTCACTGTAAGCCTTCAGTAACATTTTCAGTGTCTCCGAACACGAAATTCCATTGGCGATGCAAAATTTAAGACAAACTCTTTGTTTGATGCTTTTGTCCATTATGAAATTCGCAATACACACTAGATATTATAAAACTAAAAACAGCATGTTTTTAATATAAACGACAGATGCTACTCAAACTCCGCGCCAAAATGGAAAACAATTGTGCCAATCTAACAACACCAAAAAAAACAAAATTTGAATTTGGAACAATCAAGAAAACATTAACTCCCGATACTTTCTTGACAGAGTGTATGAAGCTATCCATAGACACGACTGTACATGTACACCGTTAAAATAGAACTAGTAACTCTGCTTACGTCGCGTGCCCACGCGTCTATCTTTTTTTATAGCATACAATGCAACATATTATACACCTAACTTGGGAGGGGGTGTTTATATAATTACGAAAGGTTACCTAACATTTACAGCGGGTGCCACTTGCTTACAGTGATTACAAAATAATAACCATACTTCACTATTGCGTTGTAATTTTGTAAACCGTCTCTTGCTACAAACTGCCTGCGATATCTATCTATATATTATTAGTCCAGCCATCCTGACCCTCACAATATTTTATAGATTCTGTGTAAAATAAATATATATCAATTATATATACATAAAACGCCTATCAACATAGAAAGTGAAAGCGTTTGTTCTCTGCGGAGTAGGAGACTCCTAAATGTTGATTTTCAGCTTCATCTACGCTCATTTGTCATACCCTCTGAAGCTTATAGATTTATGGTCCCACTGAAGCGGAGCGAAAAAACGGACAAATGTTAACCAATAGAATTTTATAAAATCTTCGCTTCTCTCCTGTCTTCGAATTTCATTGGTTAATCGCTCCGCTTCAGTGTACAGGGGGCCAACCGCCGAACTTGCTGGTTATCGATTATTAGGCAAAATCAATTCTGTCATACCGCCGAACACATGGAACTCGACAAAAGATGGCGTTCTCCATTTAGACACAAATTTTGAAAGATTGATGTAATATTTGACAGCCTCTATCTGTGTATTCTTTAGATTATATTACAAATTATTAATATTTAGGTAAAAATGTGTCATCGAAACGCAAAAAATCCAGTCACCCCGTTTTGCCCGCCTTTGCGCAGAACGGTTCCTGGTTCGGAATCGCCGGTTCCAAGATTGTGTAGAACAATCAATGGGTGTAGTGATACCTCGTTGATATTAATTTTGACACCTTTGGGAAGTTCTGCATGAGTTTGCATAAACATTTAAGCATTTAATTAATTTAGTTTATTTAATTCTTAAGATAGCTGTATATTTTGTTTTGTATATATCTATGTTATTGCGTGCTTGTTGGTTCACATAATGATTACTGTACTTTCTAATTTTAAGCATGCTATGATCACCTGTTAGTAATTGTGCATTAAGCTAAAACCTTTGTAAAATTTAGTAGATAAGAATTGATGTAACAATTGTTGGTGATCTCAATAAATAAAATTAAAAAAAAAAAAACATTTAATGAACTAGTCGCTTCAGTAGTCTTGCAAGGTCATGAATAATCTATGGCTTTCGGCAGATTCTCCGTTACGGATTGATGAACCCCAGAAAATTTAGATCTAGATGAAATAGCTGAAATTCATCGAATTCGGCGGTAGGGCCCCAGGCAGCCTTTAAAATGCTTATCTATTAAAAGTAAAGCAACTTTTTATATATTTAAATGTCAGGTACCCAGGACTAGAAGTGCAAAGTGTGCTAAAGGCCCATCCTGGAACGTGCATCTGCATCGAGCACGATCCTACTGGACGATACTTCGCCACGGGCTCGGCAGATGCGCTGGTGTCTCTATGGGATGTCACCGAGCTGGCTTGTCTTCGAGTATTTTCCAGGTATGTTTTTATTTGCGGGACGGTCCGAAAGGGTTACCGCGGCCTCTGGACGTAGAAGGCACAAGAAGGAACATGGATGGTTTTTAGTCAGTAAAAGTCTGACACACCCTCCCGCTCCACCCACAGCGAGAGGTCATTATATGATTTTCAATCCGAAAAAAAAGGTATGTTTTTATGTTATATTTATAAATAAGTTAAAACAAATACTAATAAACAAAACTTATTATAGTATCGAAGAATACCCAGATGATAAAGATCTAAAACAAAAATTATATAATAGGTTGGGGAAAAAGTCTTTTCGTATTTTTGTATGAAAAGTCAAGACATTTTTTTCAAAGTTTATTTACATTTATTTACAATATTATATATGTACCGTTTTGTTGAATAACTTTCTGCCATTTTGTGGGCAGAGACATTATCCCGTTACTGTAGAAACTTTGGGACTTCTGATCAAAAAAACGGGACAAATAGTTTTGGCAGTCCTCTTTTGAGGTCAACCTTACAGAACCTAAAGAATTCTGCAGAGACCGAAACAGGTGAAAATCTGAAGGCGCAAGGTCAGGGCTATATGGTGGATGCACTAGGACCTCCCAGTCGAACTCTCTTAATTTTTGCTGAGTGGCTAAAGATGTGTGTGGCCTAGCGTTATCGTGATGAAAGACCACACCCTTCCTGTTGATCAATTCCGGCCGTTTTCTCTCGACTGCTTCCTTTAATCTCATCAGTTGCTGGCAGTAAAGATCAGAATCGATGGTTTTGCCGGGCGGTAAAAGCTCATAATAAACAATGCCCTTCCAATCCCACCATACACACAGCATCACCTTATTTCGTGTTAGGCCAGGTTTGGCCACAGTCTGTGAAGCCTGGCCAACTTTCGACCACGACCTTTTTCGCACGTTCTTGTCATACGTGATCCACTTTTCATCGCCAGTTATCAATCTCTTCAAAAACGGCTCGGTTTCATTACGTCTCAATAATGAATCGCAAATGAGTACACGGTTCATTAAGTTTCTTTGAGTGAGCTCGTGTGGCACCCAAATATCGAGCTTTTTTGTATAACCAGCTTTCTACAAATGGGTCAAAACTGTTTTGTGGTCAATTCCCAGTTCTTCAGCTACATCGTAACTACTAATATGCCGATCTTGCTCCACTCTTTCAAAAATGGCGTCCATTTTATTCGTAACAGGGCGACCAGAGCGAGGTGCATCTTTAACATCAAAATTTCCGGACTGAAAACGTTTGAACCAAATTTGTGCTACTCTTACTGACACTGCATCAGGTCCATAAACATCACAAATTTTTTTCACTGCTTAAGTTGCATTTTTGCCTTTTTTATAATAAAATTTTAAAATGTATCGAATTTCTTTATTAGATTCACTCATTTTTACGGAGAGAAAAACAAATGAAAAATAGCGGGAAACAACTTTTTTTTATTTTTTTCTTTTCTTTATAATGGAACCTTTTTAATGTTACCAAAACCAGCCAGACACAAATAGTACAGTCAAAAAAATTTTATAATAAGTTTATACCTACGTTATGCGAAAAGACTTTTTCCCCGACCTAATATATTAAAATAAGCATAACACAAATTATTATATAACAATTACATATTTAATACAAAAGCATGCTAAAGCATTACATACAAATAATATAATATATTTACGATTTACAATACAATATAATATACATTTGATTTAATAGGTATAAATTCAATTTAATTTTGAATATAATTATTACTGTATAATAAACCGAATACAATAATCTAATTCTAAACTAATCTAAATATTAAAAGCTAGCATCCTCCTCTCTTCTAAGTTGCCATACCCTACAGGGTCCATATTGTATCTGTGATATTATAAATAACATCTTTGTAACATATGGAGTGCAATAAAGACATTGAGTATATATCAAAGCCTTAATACAGTCGACGACCGATATGGCGTGGAGGTCCATATATCTGCACTTCACTCCAGAGGTCGTGGGTTCGATTCCCACACAGGACAAATCTTTGAGTGCATGAATATGAATATTTGTTCTGGTCTGGGTGTTTCCAATGTATACTAAGTATAGATTTACAAAAAAAAAATATGTTTATCCGTTCTTTAGTATCCATAACACAAGTTCTTAATGATACTTATCATGGAACTTAATATTTGGTGTGATTGTAAGAGAATATTTACATTTATTTATGTTCGATTTGCTAAGGAGTAAGAGATTAATATATTTTTTTCATTACTTAAAATTTTGTGACTGCAAAACACAAGTATTTTTTATTGTAAACTATGTTTTAAGTTTAAGTACATTTGTAATTTCCATGGCGCTTTTCAAAAAAGACTTGAAACGGTTTTTATAGTGACGCCCCTAGTGTTATAGGGGCTGCTGTGACCAGTTTCCATCAGTTGACCTTGTTAAATAAATTAAAAAAAACTGACTAAGACAATACTCGCAATCCCAAAACTTTCAAAAGAGGATAATGCTATGTATTGGAAACACTTTTTAGAGATTTTGTGTTCCTGTTATATACGCATTTTATAGCGATCGTGGTATGTTCATACGAAACCCTTTGGGGGGGTTTCGACGCGGGATCGGGGCAGTGCCCCCTGGCCGCGGTTTCTTGCGGCGTTGGGTTGGCTAATTTAGCCGATGGTAATGTCCGGGGGTGTCATGTCCGATAGTGCTGCGATCGAACCCTGGCGCGATCAGCTAGCTGGTGTCTTATTCTGGATAGCGTCAGGTCACTTCCTAGGTCTCCCGAGGGATTAGGCTTCGGGCATAGGCCTTGGCATCCGGTGGTCGAGCGTGCAGCGGCGCCAAGCCACGGAGGTGTTCGTGGATTGAGGCATCCGCCCGCTCGAACATCGGTCCCGCCAGGCGACCCACGAAGGCTTCAATGCTCTCTATGTGCAAATCCCTTGCGATCGTGGCATTCCTCAGTTGAGCACTGGTCGCAGGAGGAATCGCGCGGTCTTGGCCTTCGCGATGATCTTCGCTACGTGAGTGCTCATGCTTAGGCCACGATCAAGGTACCCGAGGTAAGTGACCTGATTGGACCATTTGACGTCGTGTCCCTGCAGGTGGAGTAGTGGGGGGTAATGGTGTGAGTGGCGTGTCACCATGGCCTGGGTCTTGGGGGCGTTCACCGTGAGCCGCCATTTCTCAAGCCACTGTGTGTGAATGTTTTTTTTACTTGTTTAATGTTATCAAAAGAAATTTACATATTTAACTTGTAGCAATAACACATATAATTGCTTTTCATATAATTTTCTGTATAAAATGAGTTAAATATTTGATACTTGAAGTTTCACTTCTTCCGGAGGTCCCGAGACCCACACCCTGTTTTTTTTAAATTATTATATCTAACTTTTCAGATTAGAGTGGCCAGTGAGAACGCTATCGTTCAGCTTCGACGGCAGACTGCTCGCGTCGGCCAGTGAAGACCATATCATCGATATTGGAGACACAGAGACTGGTAAGTATTTTATGTGCATGTTATCGCAGACATTACTTATATTCAATTTAGACAATGTTATATTATTTTCATCAATACAATCATACAGAAATTGGCGACTGTTTAAAGAAATAAAAGTTCAATAGTATATTAGGTAAGTACCTAATTTTTATCAATAAGTAAAGTAAGTCAAGAAATCATAATGTTAAAATTTACATTGTCTAATGTAATG